>CM074455.1:14853845-15196345 GCA_037101425.1 Elopichthys bambusa | reverse complement strand
GTCCTCTCTAATCCTTCACTGTCTTCACTCCTCTTCCGGGGCTCCTCCGTGAGACTTGCTCCGTTCCCACGACTCTCGGCCCCACCCTGCTTGTCACATACCCACATTGCCCCTTACAGGCCGGGGGTACCCTCGAGAATGCGCTCTACTCCCCTCCCCACCCTCTGGACGGCACCTGGGGGTAAGGACCGAAAAGGCGAGAGAAAAGGAGACGGAAGGATGAAGAGAGACAGAGATGAGAGAAGGAAAAAAAATCTTGGTCCGGTTCACAGACACACTGCTGCTCAGTCCACAACCAGCCGAGAGGCCCTCACTCACGGTATCATGTGATGGTACTAGACACTCCTCAGTGAACGGCTCGATACTCCTCCGCCCCCTGGCGGACGGCGATGGCTCGGTCTGCCTGCTCCTCCCCATCAATCTGGTCTGGCCTCTGGTGAATGGTGGCACCTTCTCAGTCCCCTTACTGACCGCAGCCAACCCTCCTCAACCCACGAGCACATTTGCAAGCTCTTCATCCCAACTGTTGCTCAATCGCTCTAGCACCACCGCCTCGCGGCCACCACTGGCTCCTTTGTGCTGCCCGACCTCCTCAGCACCGTGATCCCCCTCAGCAGCGAGGGCTGACAGCATGTCCTTCCTTCCTCCTGGGTTTCGGCACTATTGTAGCAATGTTTAAAGTTCAGGGAAGAAGGAGGTGGGAACTGGCAAATGCTCAACATAATTTTAATAATAAAATAAACACACAACAAAACCAAAGCCCCTCACGGATGACTGCCGCATAAATGAAAACAAAACACCAACATAAAGTCCAGGCCTGGTTCTCTCTCGTCCTTCACTGTCGTCACCTGTCCTTTTATCTTTCCGGAGCTCCTCTGTGAGACTGTGAGACCCGGCTCTCAGCCCCGCCCTGCTTGCCACTTATGCGCTTTGGCCATTCATTTACATGACAATGGCATTTGGGGGCAAATGGGTTTGCAAACTTTTGAAAACGGGTTTTTAAAGTACTACTTTTTAAAAACGATACCGCTATTATCTCCATGTAAACTACAAAAATGCAAATTTAAAAAACTGTGACGTCACGTACATATTATGTGTCCAGTCTATAGTTGCGTAGTGTTTCTTTACAAAGTGACATCGCCATCTACTGGCCTGACATGAATAATACAGGCCAGTCATTTTTGCGGATCCATGTGAACGGAGATAGTTTTGACAATCGTGTTGTCTGTACGCAACAAATGCAAAGCTAAACTTTTCCGTTTTTAGTACATTATTATTGTGTAAACATACCCTAAGTAAAACATATGCGCTATTTAAAAAAAAAAAAAAAAAGTAATTCATACGGCCCCAACTTCCTGTTTCAACAGGAAATACATTGGCATAGTAATGAAATCTGCAATTGTCAAGTAAGTTCAATGCTAAAATTTTGATTGTTTAATAACCATGAATGTATCAACCCCCTTTCATCAAAACAGACCACAAGGAGGTCATATTAGTTAGGTTAATTAGCAAAAATCTGTGACTGGCTAAGCGTAGATTGATTTTATGCTTGCTGAGGCTAGCAGTAATCCACTCTGAAACAATGCTGTGGGGAACGGCTTTGTCGTCCTCACACAATACAGCAGAAAAGAACTCACTGGAACAAACACACTTAAACTACGTCTGCTAGCTGCCAATGAGGAACAGCTCTATTCAAGAGGCATCAATCAGTGAGCTGGTGGGACATGTCTGATGGAGGAAGAGGAGGAAACTCTCATCTCCATGTCTCCTTTGCCCTGTCTCTATTCAACCGCACAGTTTGACCCACAGGCTCTGCATTAGATGGCGGCATATGTAGAGGGCCTCTTGCCTACCCCTATTCAAACTCAACGGCGACACGTAATCTACATGCGCACTATGTACACTACGCTCATGTAACCTATATCACACAATGGCATGACCTTAGGGCACATGTATGTAATGTACTCATGGTAGACCTTTGAACATTATTTCTTTAGTAAAATAATTTTTCCATAATAGATCTCAACAGTGATTGGTAGTAGTTGTTTCTTCAGGATAATGAGTAATGTAGTTTTTTTGCACAGAATTTGGCAAATAATCTTTCTTAAAAATGGCATTGATTTGTGGCTTGTGGTTTTCTGCTTAACCAAATTGGCGCTTATGGTACAATAGATCTTCAAAGGTTTATTTGTAATGGTTACAATCTATACAATCTTTTGGTATCCTACTGTTGCATTCTATTGGGGCACAATCCATAATCGCATTATAACATCCATTCCAGCCAACTTTGTCATGCGGGATAAACTATAGAAATTGACAGAACATCAATATTCCAACATCCACACCTCACAGCAGATGTCAATAGGGTGCACATATGAAGAGCCAAACAGGCCATGCCCTCTAGCAGCTAATAAGAGGACAGATTAACAAAGCTCTCATTAAATGAGAACAAATCCTTATGAAACAGAGAGGTCACAGGCTGGATGTGAAGTCAGCTGCCAAACTGAAATACCAAAATCATTGTTAAAAACATTAAATAGTATTTTGAACACCATTTGATTTAAATCATTCAATATTGTTTCAAAAACAAAACAACAAAGTGGATTGTTCTTATTGATTTATTCTCAAGGGATTTTCAGCTTGAAGGAAATGTTCTCAGGGCAGTCAAACTGACCACAATAAAAAACAAGGCTAAACACAAACAAAATGACCACTGGCTCTTTATAGAAACTTTAACTCCATAGGTCTGCATAGTAAACATCTATTATTATAATTATAATTATAATTATAATTATATTATTTGAAAGCCAGTGCAGTGGGTGTGCATTTCTGCTTTCAAACTTGTTGTTTGTCAGAAAATCTTATGAAACCAAAATGAGAATTGCATCTGGCAGCGCATAAATGGCATCTTTCAGTGCTTGTGTTTCTGTAGCTTGTTCTTTTGGTGCTTAACAATGACTCCAAAGGACTGTGATGTACAGTCTGTGTGAAATGGGGATGTAATTATAGCTAACATGAGATATAACAAGAACGCATTTTCCAATAAATAAGCAGATTCAGTACATTGGCTTAAATTACACCATTATTTAGCTGACCTCACCCTTGTTGAGTAATGCATGGATTTTATGGCATATTTTTATTGAGTGCAGGAGGTATAGGTATTATTGCATGTTCTCACATGCTGAGGTTGCAATGTATTTGTTATTATGGCTTTGAATGGAATTCATTAGTCACATCTGACACATGCTCTTTGCATTCAAAACTGGACTTTGGAAACATAAACAATTAAGCACTGTACACAAAACCACTGTTATCAAGTTGCACAACACAGTAGGGTAAAATCACAGACAATAATGTGAATGATTTTAAACAAAAGCTCTGAGAGTTAGGGAAGAAGAAAAGATGATTGTAACACTAAGTTTGGTTTGTTTTTGTTCAGAAAATGTATAGCCTAAAGCTATACTATACAAAGCCTTAAATATAGTGGCAATTACAATTCTAACCGAGTTAGATACAGTAAGACACAATGTAATGAAAGTAGAGAACATCTTTGAAACGGATTATTGAAAAGAAAAAATGTAGGGCGGGGACTTTGCTCAGTTCACTGGTTGTTGCGAACTTGTAGTCAATTGTTAAAAAAAAGGGGTGGGCCTAATGTGAATGGAATGATGGGGTCCAGAAATAATTGATATTGTCCACAACCCATTTGGAGGATTCAGTTCAGAACTACAAACGGGGGGTTGTATATATTTCTCAAGGGGGCCAGCGGCTGCCAAAATCCCGCTTTTAAATGCGACAGACAACTGGCAAATCAATATGCTACTTGTTTACTCTCCAATACAGTAAAAGTTGTATAGGTAGATTAAACTTAATTAAAATTTGGATTGTGTATATGAGAATGTTAACTGACAGGATGATTAACAGATTGCACATAACTATGCAACAGAATGCAATTTTGTGATGTGTTAGTATGTCCCAAAGCTTGCCTACTCTTCTGCTATACTTTTATGCTGTAGTATACAGGCGACGTGGGATGCAGCATCTGGACCAACGGATTCAGTAGCTATGTTTCCATCCAAAGTTGTGAATGTAACTTGCAGAAATTAGAAAATTACATAAACATTTGCGAATAAAGCACCATTTCCATCCAGCAAGATAGAGTCAAAAAAAAAAAAAAAAAAATGTCACTTCCTGATAAAATGACATCAAATATCACTAAGAAAAATGTAATTTGCTGCAGTAGGAGAAGCCACTGTGGGTCTTTTTTCACATATAAGTTCACATATAAACAAAATGCAATAAGCACCTTTTGGAGGATGGAAACTAGGCCTATTGAAAAAATTAGACAAAAAAAACAAAAAACAAAAAACAGTTTGTTCATGAATCAGTCATCACTACTTCTCTCACAAATACAATCGTTTCTATAACTTTAATGATAGTTTTATGGTGTGTGTGTGTGTTTTTTTTTTTTTTTTTTTTTGCTAGGCAAAATTGTCAGAAGAAAAATAAAGTCACGTTTGGAACAAGTGGGAGAGTAAATGATTTTCATTTTGTGGTGAACTATCGCTTTAATTTCAGAGGCATTTTTAAAATTACTCATCTACTATTTAAATAGATTTTTAATTGCACCATCCATGAATACTTAAGTTCAAATAGTGCCATAATAGCTACAAAAGGATGTATTCTACCCCTCAGAGCGAAAACAAAACCCTCCCCCGTTGAGTGCAAATTCTTTGTATGGTTGTTTTGACCGGAGTGCAGCGAGTCAACGGGTTCAAAAGTGGGCGAGGCTCAGGGGCTGCATAGCGTTCAACTCTCTTTCCCCAAACCCAGTATGCTGTTCTCTCACACGACAAAAACGTGTTATCCCAGCGTAAATATCACTTCTCGCAGCCTTACCAAAAGCTGCAGCGCACCAGAAATATTGTTCACTGTTTGTCCTCAAGTGACCCGCTGCAGAAGTGAGTACATCCCGTTCCTGTGATATTAATAGCTCCCTTGCGTCACCAAATTGTGCTAGACTGCTCTGCTAGACACGCGATGCAACGCATTCGCACTCCAAGCAAACGTCGTTATAAAACAGATATCTGTCGTGCATCAGATGTCCGTCTAGGTCGGATGTGGGAACGTGTGCACAAACGTCATATGTGATGCATTGATTACACCGGAGGGTTTAACAGGAAGTGGTTATCCGAATTTTCTCATTTCAAGAGTATTAGCCTACTTAAAAGAAAACTCTCAAGATCATATGCGCGTGGAAATGCAATATTAAATGAAAGTTGCTTAAACTTAAGTTATAGTAGTTTAAGTAGACATGAAACCTGTCTCTCTCTCACACACATACACATATATACACACATTAAGGTCAACTATAGTACTTATCATTTCAGTCATAATGCAAGAAATAGTTCAGGAAATCAGAATGACTGCAGGCCATATGCAGTACAATAGTAAACAGTTTTTCTGTACCCATCAGTGCTATTGAATTGACTAAATATGTTGTATTGTTAGAATTGGCACAAAACTTAATAGTGGTTTGGTGTCATACAGTATCTTTATTGATCATCTTTGACTTTTTGATACATAACACTGGATACATGTTACAGGCATAATGGATTTCTGTTTATGATTTTTATGTCAATTTGGTTAGGTAACATAAGTGTATTTGAAACTTATATCTTGCATTGGTTTCTTTTAGAGAGATTATATGTGACCCTGGACCACAAAACCAGTTATAAGGGTACATTTTTTAAATTGAGACTTATACATCATCTGAAATCTGAATTGTTAGGATAGGACAATATTTGGCTGAGATACAACTTTTTGAAAATCTGGAATATATATATATATATATATATATATATATATATATATATATATATATATATATATATACATTTACGGTATATATTTATATATTAACACTTACATGTAATCTTTATCAAGTCTCAGAAAGAATATCCATTTTTCATACTGTACATTAATTTTGCGACGCATAATGTAAAATTGTAGCATGTAAAATTATTTTAGTTTATAGTGTTTTAGTTTAAATTTATGTAGACAAAACAGAGTGGTATGGCCATTTATTGGTTTATGGTATCAGCGATTTTATAATATAATACAGAGTTATAATATCACTTCATAGCAGTTTTTGACAAGCTGTTTAAGCACATTTCTTTCCAGATTCACACAAGTAAATATATCATTTTTCTTCATGCGTCTCTTCAGGTGACAGCCAAAATTTAAATCCACACTTGATGCTTATAAATCCCCATGTCATTACATATGATTTTGTAAGCCTATTTTGGCATTGCCCTTGATCTTTGTAAACATATACTGTAGCTGCATGATTCACATCTACACCTGTTGTTTTCAGGAAATTCTTTAACCATCACACCACACGCAGTTTGCAGTTGCAGCGATGCATAATGTGTATCTGGTTACATTATTAGAGCAAACACTAATATCATTCATTAGCTTAATATACCAATGTGATTAAAAGCAAAGTAAAGCTAATGTGATCGCCTTTCACCAGCTTCTGCTGGAGTTTAACGCTCAGGTGCAGTGGGATCCTGGCCCGGCCCCAGAGAAAGGGGATAGCAGACAGAGAAGAGGAGGGAGAAAGAGACAGACAGAGGAGGGAGGTGGATGTTTCAATTGCTGGGTTTAGTGTTGTAGTCTGTGGGGAGATGGGGGTGTTGATGCATAGAGACAAACATGACCGAGCTCCCCTGTGTGTACTGCATGCAGACAAACCTATTCAGTCACAAACAACTCACCTAGATCTTTTTATTTGACCTTAAAAGGAAGTTAGCAGAGTGAATGCTCTGTGTTTATGCAAGTGTGTGTTTCTTTGCCACTAGCATCATCAAAGGTATTGCAAAATAAAGACTGTTTTCAAACAAGTTTCCTGACTGCCATTGGTCATCAAAAACAATAGCCACACCCCCAAACTTGCACTATTGGTCGAGTCGTTGTTGCTATGTCAGCCTGGCCTGGCTGAAAAACTGAATTATTGTATAATATACAGTGAAAAACAGTAAGAGGACATTCACAGAAGTCTCTTGTTATATTTTCTGTTATTTAGTTATTGTTTATCACATAATTTTAGATTCATATTTTATAGACACCATATTTTTTTAGGCAGCAGCTATTTGCACTAAGTGTAATTAGCAATTAGATACTATTTACACTGTGTAAATAGCATATTTTCTTAGCGATAGATGCTATTTGCACTTAGCAATATATTCTATTTATACTAAGTGACAATAGCAGCATTTTCTTAGCGATAAGCTATTTACACTAGGTGAAAATAGCAATAGATTCTATTTACACCATGTAAAAGTATTAGTTCTTTGCAATAAGAGTAGCTGCTACTGCCAATACATACACAACATGCTGCTGTAAGCAAGTAAGACATGCTGCTGCTGTACAATATAGCATACATGAATTACCCGTAGCAGATCTATACAGGTGGAGCTGGGGAAGGTGGAGGGTGTCTGAAAGCACGCTGCACTGCTAAGGCAAATGCTACCCAAGTATATTGAAGGTTGAGCACGCAAGCTCATTGGCTGCTGATACAGCAAGAAACAATCAGCTGTGCCCTATAGATAACGATGTGATTAAGAGTAGGTTGAGTTAAAGGACCTATCAGTCTGTGCCATGTAGTTTCAAGACAGAACTTTGTATTTATTCTCTATGTCAGTAAGCACAGTTTCTGAAATCCCTGAAACGACTCGATTGTAGTTTTTTTCTGGGAACGACCACATCACAATACCCCTCATTTAAATAATTCCCGCCCCAAGGCATATGCAAAAAAGGGGGCGAGGCCTGGTTGAGTTGCATTAGTAGTGCACATGTTGTGTCCATGTCCAAGAAGCTGAAACTTGCAGTTATAATAAGGGGCGTGATATTACCAAAAGCAGTTGACCGACCACAACACACTGGTCCATTCGACCAATCAGAGCACATTGCACTTTTCGGAAGGAGGGGCTTCATAGAGTCGGGAACTAAACAGAGCGTTACTGACAGACAGTAAAATATGTGAAAAAATAAGGTGTTTTTTAACATTCAAGCATGAAAACTATTCTAGTTGACCGCAAAAACAAAATCAAGCATGCATCAAGCAATCAATTAAGCATGACCACTGTTATATATCCCAAAATTTCTTTAGTATTCATTTTAGTATTACCGTTTTATCTGTGCTATCTGAGCTAGCGGCATATGTAAGATAAGCTGGATAGTGAAAATAAGTGTAGGAGACCCTCCAGTTTATCACAACCCCATGTGTACCTTAAGACACATCCCATCTTGGTCCTCTTCTAGCAAACCAGCAATTACAAGACCCGTGCATGAGACCAACATCACTGGGTCTCGGTTCAGTCAGTTCAGTCAGAGCCTCACCCAGACAGCAGGCACCATGCAAATTACAGCACAACCCCAAACACACCCACTTACAATTACCAGTGAGACAGCAGCCCCTACGGAAGGAGCACGTCCCTCTGAAGCAGACCCAGACAGATAGTAGAACAGGACTGACAACTCAATGATGAACCATTTTGAGTCATAAAAAGCAGAGGCCCTGCCTATGGGCCTCACATTTTATTACCCATGAGGGTGTTTTGTACTATCATTATCTCAGGATTGTAGCTGAGCAATGTTTTGTCATATCAAAACACAAAACTACTCAGGCTGAATGTGTTGGATGAAAAAGCAAACCGTTGTAAGGTTATAATGATGTTTGAAATTATTGATCACTGAAACTGCTACTGCTATATTTTATAGATGTGCGGTGCTAGTTATGTCACTTGTTTCAGACTCAATACTGCTTAGATTGCTTTTTGCTTTCACATGGAAACTGAACACTTTCAGTTCCTGTTCTTAAACATGAGTAGGCCTGTTAGGAGATTGTGCTGCACAAGAAGTCTGTTGAAATTTGTAACTTTTTTTGAAGAAAATATGATGGTACTTAATGTTCAGAACTTGAATTTTTTTTTTTTTTTTTTTTTGGCATGTTAATAGAGTCTTCTGGGTGGTTTGGTACTGGCCCTAGTTAAAAGATACCACTCAGAGTTTCTATATCAGGTCTCTCCTTCGATGCAAGCTTATGGGATTTTTGATTGTCTTACATGTGAAAATCATAAGTCTGATTGAAAAGTACTAACACACTTCTCATTAACAAGCTGCATTATTTGAATATCTGTAAGTTTAGGAGAAGGGATGAATGATTATAATGAAATCTATTGTAAATGTAAATGATTAAAAATGTATTTAGACAAAATAGTATAGAATTTTAATATTGGCCAAAACAGGTTTTCGGTACTGTCCGGGGTTCTTATCGATAAATAAAACTAAATCATAAAAAAAAAAAATTTATTACTTGAAATAAAATAAACATTAACTGAAAAATGTCACTTTGTAAAGAAAAAAAAAAAAAAAAAAAAGAATTGTTGGTTTAAAAAGTAAGAAGTTACCTGGTTGCCTTAAAATTTTGAGTTCATTGAAATTAAAAATATTGTTATCTGAACCACATTAATTATTGAAGTTGATTTGACAAAAGAAAAAAATGTTCTGATAACAAATCATGAAAATAATTTTTTTACGGTGTAGGTGCCTATACTGAACACGTAACGGAACATGACGTCACTATTTTCACAAATTCCTGTTTTTGTTGTTTACATGAAGATGATAATGGTGTCGGTTTTAAAAACGTGCACTTTAAAAGCCGATTTCAAAAGCTTGCATTTTCAGGCTGTCAAAACGCCATTGTCACATAAATGAACGGACAAAATGCATAAAAGGTTTTCCATTTTTAATTGAAAACGGTGTAGTGTAAATGGCTTCTAAGTTGAAATACTAAAATAACTCAAAGTAAATGAGCTAAAACTTAATAAAAAACTATATAGGCATTTAATAATAATTATAAAAAAATAAATTAATTAAAAATTTAACAAAGTTTATATAAAAAACATAAATAGAACTGGTATTGGCCAGAATTTTAAAATTGGTGCATCTCTAGTTAGGTGTTCCTTTAGATCATTAACCCCAAGTATTAATGCATAATATATATATACTATATACAATTTAGAGTAAAAGATGGAGTTGCAGAGTAATGAGAATATATAAAATCTTATTTGAAAATTTATGTTCCTTTTATGCTGCATAGCAACTAAACACTGGGTAAATTCGTCTTTCTAAAACATGCTGCTGCTAGTTCTCTACTATGTTCTTCTAAAGAGCACAATGTTCAGGACATAGTGAAAATGGGTCAAATATTTATGAACAGGAAGAGCCTTTGGTCGTCTATATGGACTCAACAAAATCTCATTGTGTTATTTTGTGTGAATATACAGTATATATATATTAGATAATATAAATGCAAGCCTTAGGGTTCATTCAAAGGCTAAAACGTTCAAGTATATTGGGTCTCCTTTCTACAGATACCACATGGCACACACTAATCTCATTTAGCCTTTGCCCACAGTCAACTTGAGCAGGTATATTCTGTCCAGTCTGCTGGAGCATAGCCAATTACAACATTTCCTTCCCATTTGTTGTGACCCCCCTCCCCATACACACCATCTGTGCTTCAGATAATACATCCACAGATAGGGTCCCATAAATACAAGGCAAGACAGCTATCATCAGCAAGATTAAACAGATGCTAATAGGCTGACTCCAATCCATGGCTTGGATGAAATGGTTTTGAACTGGCTATTTTTGAAATGCAGAATCAAAGTCTAAGCATTAAAGATGGACATGTTTTATAGTTGCTGCACAGTGTTTTTCACTGTACAGTTTAATTCGCCTTTGATCCACCTCTGTATCTGATGAATGTGTTTTATCTGACTAGATATCGATACAAATTTCCTGTTTCGGTTATATTCTGATTCACATGCTCTCGATTTTAATGTTTTGATTTGATTCTAGTTCATTTGAGTATATTTCATTTGTAATGTCAAGTTCCCTGTTGACGAAACCAGCATATTGCTGGTTAGGTATGTTTTGAAGCATAGCAGCTGGTTTGAGCTGGTTTATGCTGGTCTTTAGTTGGTCCTTAGTTGGTCATGAGCTGGTTTAAGCTGGTCCTTAGCTGGTCATGAGCTGGTTTAAGCTAGTCCTTAGTTGGTCATGAGCTGGTTTAAGCTAGTCCTTAGTTGGTCATGAGCTGGTTTAAGCTAGTCCTTAGTTGGTCATGAGCTGGTTTAAGCTGGTCCTTAGCTGGTCATGAGCTGGTTTAAACTAGTCCTTAGCTGGTCATGAGCTGGTTTAAGCTAGTCCTTAGCTGGTCATGAGCTGGTTTAAGCTAGTCCTTAGTTGGTCATGAGCTGGTTTAAGTTGGTCCTTAGCTGGTCATGAGCTGGTTTAAGCTAGTCCTTAGTTGGTCATGAGCTGGTTTAAGCTGGTCCTTAGCTGGTCATGAGCTGGTTTAAGCTGGTCCTTAGCTGGTCATGAGCTGGTTTAAGCTAGTCCTTAGTTGGTCATGAGCTGGTTTAAGCTGGTCCTTAGCTGGTCATGAGCTGGTTTAAGCTGGTCCTTAGTTGGTCATGAGCTGGTTTAAGATGGTCCATAGTTGGTCATGAGCTGGTTTAAGGTAGTCCTTAGCTGGTCATGAGCTGGTTTAAGCTGGTCCTTAGCTGGTCATGAGCTGGTTTAAGCTAGTCCTTAGTTGGTCATGAGCTGGTTTAAGATGGTCCTTAGTTGGTCATGAGCTGGTTTAAGATGGCCCTTAGTTGGTCATGAGCTGGTTTAACCTAGTCCTTAGTTGGTTATGAGCTGGTTTAAGCTAGTCCTTAGTTGGTCATGAGCTGGTTTAAGATAGTCCTTAGTTGCTCATGAGCTGGTTTAAGCTAGTCCTTAGTTGGTCATGAGCTGGTTTAAGCTAGTCCTTAGCTGGTCATGAGCTGGTTTAAGCTGGTCCTTAGCTGGTCATGAGCTGGTTTAAGCTGGGCAAGTGCTGGTCCTAAGCAACTAGCTCCAGCTCAGGAGGACCAGCTCAGGACCAACTAAGGACCAGCTTAAACCAGCTCATGACCAACTAAAGACCAGCATAAACTAGCTCAAACCAGCTGCCACGCTTCAAAACATATCTAACCAGCATATGCTGTGTTTTTTTTGTTTGTTTGTTTGTTTTGGGGGTTTTTTTCAACAGGGTTTGGATACATATGAAAGAAATCTAACTCTGAGGGCAGTGTTTTTTAGACTGACTCAAACCAGTAACTCTTCTTTTTGAACAGTGTTTATTAAAAGAACAGCCTCAAAAAAGTAATTGGTTTTGGAATTAGCCTAAACTATATTCATGATTCACTAAAAAGAACCAGTTAATAAGAGTCATTTTTCATGAATTGGACCAACCACACCTCACATATGTTTTTGATTCACTATAAAGAGGCCCATGAGGATGACCCAATAGAAAGTTTTTTGTCGTTATTTTGCAGTACACTATCTTTTTATTGCATTACATTCAAAATCAGTCAGGTAAATATGAAATCTGAATTTTCACGTATCCCTATCTTCTGAAAATACTAATATGTCAAACAAAAGCAAGAACAATATTGAGCCAACAATGAAATGGGATGAAGGTTCAGTCCTCATCATATCAGAGATCCTCTATGCATGTTCATTTGATTTTTTTTCTTTTGATTTTTGCACGTCCTTCATTTCTTATCAATTCATCTCAACTGTTGCTTGACGAGTCGGTGCTGGTGCTCCAACGATAAACAACAATTGTCTTCAGTGTCTTCTCCACCCAAATGTTCTGTTGAGAACTAGATAATAACCCTCCTGCATTCATCTTGACAGCAGGCATATTTGTTTTGTGTCTTGGGCTTTCCAGAGGACCCACAATTACGTGCGCTTTTATGCAGTCACAATCTGTTCACATCAACCTTTAAAGTTCAATTGCAGGTCACATCTTTGTTGAAAACTGTGGGACATAACAAGCGCCACAATATAAAATGGTGAGTAAACAAGCGTGTGGGTGAAATAAAGCACAAGACTGCATTTTAGATTTGTTCTGTTAACATGCACTGTAATCCGTCGAGTGGCGCTGAGGCTCGCCACAAATCACCCTGAATTCGAGCTGAGCTATGTGGTTTACATACTCAACACACTGACCCACATTCGTCCCCTCCATTTAGCAAATAGGATCCTTGGCACAACTAGAAACATCCTAATTGATGATTTGTTTATGGCATATACAATGTTTAAAGGTATCGTACTTGAATTGGATTACAGTTCTGTAATATTTATGGGACTTTGACATGGTATATTGAGTATGATTAAGCTTCTGTAACTTAACGACAAAGCCTAATTTGGCTAGTGCTGAGTAGCTGACAACATCCTTTGGCTTAGGCAGAAATAAATATTGACCGTCTATGCTTGTTATACACAATAATCCCAGTCTAAAAATAAAGGTGTATGAAAAACTTTTAAAGTCCATGGAACCTTTCCAGTGCACATAAAAAGTTCTTTATAATAGAAAAAGATGCTTTTGATTATTAAAATGTCCCTCATACTAAGAAAAAATTGGTTCACTCAGTTGTTCACTGAAAAGTTCTTTGGGGAATCAAAAATGGTTCTTCACTGTGAAACCCCCTTTTGGAACCTTTATTTTTAAGAGTCTTTGTCTTGTGAGTCTGTTAAGCATTACAGAGACTGATACAGATCTTTGGTGATTATATTCTCTTGTTGACATTCATTTACATTAAAAAATGGAGAGTTTGTAACTGTAAAATACACGTGTGATGGGCCACGGTTTGCTTTACAGTAATTTAGGTTAGTTATAAGATACTATATGTTGGTTAGTGTAAGCATTGGCAATGTAGACATGTGTAGTAATGCCATATGCCTGTCTCGTGAGTAACAGACAGCAGACATGTCTATTTTTGTCACTTGTTGTCTTGCAGTCTTGGAAATGTTCCTCACAACAGTCTGCTAGTGACACAAACATCACACTATAGTTCGTTCTGGTGCGAATGCAACAAGGTATAGTTCAATCAGAAATTGAAATTCTGTCATCATTTGCTCACTTCTAAATCTGAATCTTTCTTTCTTTCCTAGAACACAAGAAGTGGACAGTCAGTGGTCAGTCATTTTATATAATGCAAGTGAATGGGGACTGGGGCTTTCAGGCTTTAGACTGACAAAAATAATATTATAAGTAAGTTTTCTAGTCATATAATGTTGTTGTGTGAGGAACAGACTGGAATTTCATGAGCTCCATGAGAGAAGTAGCGATGACTGATTTGTAAACAAACTGTTCTTTTAAATCAAAATTTTTCAGTAAATCTGTTGATTTATCTAACAAGCAGACTAAATGATTCGATCACAAATTGGACCGATCTGGTTCTCGAGTTCAACTCACTGACTCAATTCAATTGCTGCGGTTACAGCTCACTGAAAAGGATGTTTATTAGTGAATAACTATGTAAAATCTGGACTGTACATCATGCAAATATAGCATATGATTTCAAAAGACTTTGAATATAGTGCACAAATTGTATAGACTACTTTTGCACCACTTTTCAGTTCTTGTTGAGTGCTAATGCTCCAGTCCTCATTAGCCATATGTCCACTGTCGGGCCAAATGCTAGCATGCTAGTGCGTGCCAGGGCCAGTCGCATTTCCACTTTAATTTCTGGGGCTTGATCGGGCCTCATTGGAGCTTTGATATATCGAAATATCAATGCTGGTGCCTTAAGTTTTTAAGTGAAGACCAAATGTTCGCTTCTGTCATACTCATTTTGCTATCTAGCTAGTTTTCAGTCAGCTGGTGAAATGGTGGGGTTGTATGACGTTGTTCTATGGAGGCGTGTTAAGGGCGGGTTTTAGGGTAGTGCTGCATGGCTACTGGCCAAGGCTATTGGCCCTGCCTGGCATCCTGTTAGCCCTGACTCGCACTGGCCCAGCAATGAAAATGCAGCTTAATTTTGGCCTCGGTGCTCGAATTCTAAGGCTATTGGCCCTGCCCAGCACATTATTAGCCCTGACTCGCTGGCTATACAGTGGAAACGCAGCTTAATTTTGGCCTCTCTGCTCGAGGTCCGGCACATTGTTAGCCCTGACTCACGCTGTCCCGACAGTAGAAAAGTGGCTATTCGTTATAATTGCTGGAAAAGAGCAACCAGTGCAGTCTTCAAAATTTCTCCTTTCAGAACAACATAAGTTTGACAGCAGAAAGAAAGTCATACAGATTTTGGAACAACATGAGGGAGAGTAAATGATGACAGAAGTTTCCCCTTTTTTGCATAAAATGTCCCTTTAGCAGAACATTCGAGAGATGTTAAAAAAATGGTAGTTTTTTGTAAAGGCACGTCAACCCCAATTGAACCTTGGGAGCAGACTTAGTTATCATAAGAGGCCACTGCTGAAAGAAAACAGAGGGGCTTAACGTAAGCCTTCACTCGGAGGAGAGAAGCCACTCTTTTTTCCAGACAGAAGCCACTCTTTTTTTCCGCTAGACAAATTTTTAAGTTAAATCGGACACAGTGCTGACAGGTGAGGGGTCAAAGTGACTTAATAGCCAATGGCACCTACACCAAAAAACTAATCTGACATTAGTTTTGTTTACTTAAATAACTAATAGGGTCGCAGAAGGTGCTTCCAGTTACGAATTTAAGGGCACCCACAACTCACTGGCTGTCAAATCCATCACAGCTCATCATTTCCAAGCTAGTGAGCAGGAGGAAGCCTCTTCAGAGGGATTTCCCGTCACTCACCCAAGTGTCCTGTTTGGGGGCATGACCTTTTGTCCAACTTCGTTCTCTGAGTAGAAAGGGATTGGAACATACAATTACACGGCTCACTGTTCCCCTTCACTCTTTCTAGTACTTGAAGAGGGGGATTCATTGAATGCGGTAACCCTCAGGGAGAGTTTCTAAGAAGTGTTTACCCTAAACGTGAGCCCTGTGTTGAAGACGGAGAGAGAGAGAGCAAAAGAAAGGGAGGTTGGTTGGTCCTGCAGAGAAACATCGAGGTTGTTCCACCCATGAGGCCTCATGATTTCAGGGGCAAATTCTCGCTTTCCCAAAGACCCAGAGACAGACGGTGCGCTGGACTGCTCCTCCTCCACCAGCCCCCATCCAATCTGGGGCATGACGCATAGATGGCTACACCTTAGAAGCAGCACAGAATGGACCCCACCTATTCCTATGTTTCCCGTCAATGCAGAACACCTGTTCGATTTGGATGGTTCAGCCCCCTTGGCAAGGGTTGGGAATAGGGAACGGTCTTTAAAATACCTACATAACATCTAAGGAATATGATTTCTTCCAGATCCAGTATACTTCAAATGAAGGAGGGACCAGGCCATATCTAAGGACTAGAATATAATGGAGACTTGGGGGTGGTTGTTTTCTTCCAAATATGTAAATATCTAGCATCTGATAAGTTGAACCAGAAGTAAATAAGTTACTTGTCTGCATCATTGCAAGATTTCATAGGTTTTATAAAGTTCTTTATTGCCAAATGGTTATTTATGAAAATTTTAAATGATAGTAATGTGCTGTCTTTGTCATGAGTGTCTAAGCAATGGCGTCAACATAAATCACATTGGACATCTTGAATTTCATTGCAGTGGACATTGTGCTTTGAATATTCATTGACACTGAAGTTTTGCTTTCTGTCTTCTCATAAAAATCAGAAAAACATCAGGATCAGCATGGAAACTGCACCACTCGAATGTTTACCTAAAACATCCTGTGTAATTACAGTACGTCTCTCATGAGAGTGATATGACACCTCTCCCTGTCTGTCTCTCGTGTTTGCTCCCTCCCTCCCTCCCACCCGTCCCAACCCCCACAATTCCACACAGGAAACAAGCTGTAAACCTCATTACTGTTGTTGTTTTTTACTGCTTTGTTAGGGCTTGCTGAGTAGCAGTCAGTCAAGACAAACATTTTTGAACATCTGACACTTTAAAATGGGAGTCCTCACACTAATAGTACAGACAAACAAAGACAAAGTGGAAAGACTGGTTTCATTTAGGTAAAAAGGGTAATTATGACTCTTAGCAATATAAAAGGTTGCATATACTACAGAGAGAGAAATCTAAGAAATCTTCTAAGGAAAGTTTACAAAACTGGCATCTTGATGGCTGTGGCCCACTTATAAATCCCACAGTGCATTCAAAGCAATTTGGCACGTCATACATCACATTTGTTCTAGGAGAAAGGCTTGTATTTTACATCTGTGATTTAGTACACATTGTTTTGTATCATTCAACGCTAACCTTTGACAAAACGTTACCATCACTCTATCCTTAAATGAATGAAATCCTCTCCATCAGTAATGTTGTGTGCCCTGATAACATGAAAACTGTGGTAAATCCTGATGCTTTCCACATGCCTTGAGAAATGTGCTAATATCCTATGCTAAATCTTTGCTGTTTTGTAACCAAATGGCTAAAGTATTTCTGAGAGTCACCACACAAGGGTGAATTTTTGGCTGGTTAGCATGCAGAACTAGCCGCTGCTAGTAAATTAGCTTTATGCAGGCAAGCTTCCTCAATTTATTTGTTTATTTTATTTTTTTTATTTTTTTTCCTAACAACATAGCAAGTCATTATATTATAGTAGATGGTTTACCAGTACCTGATACATGTTAAAGGTCTCTTAAAAGCATGAAACAGTAACTTTCCTCAGCTCAGGATAGTCGCTATTGAATGGTTTGGGCTGTGAACTAGTCAAGTACTTTCCATAGAGATGAATGGAAATGCTAACAGGTAACTCTCTCCAGGTATTATAAACCTCCTTGGTTTTGTATTCTTTGTTGGGCATTAATTGGTGCAATATTAATTGAGCCAATTTTTAGTTAAACAGCACAACTTTTTGTATCTTTTTCTTTTCTTATTGGTGTTTGACAGCTCTCACAATACTTGCTATGTGCTTTTGTTGTATGGGAAAATGTAATATGAACATACTCCTTGTTCATCTTTTCTGTGACTCTCAGTAGTATTCATGGGTATAGAGTGCAACAGTGCCTGCCCACTTCTTCAGCAGCATTGGTTCAGGAAGTATTTTTTCCATTAATTTCTCCCATAGGGAGAAAAAGTCATTAACCAAGGCAACCAGCTATGAGGTGAATCATAACATTACAAACTTTGATTTAAAGCAAAAAAGTATTTGTAAATAAAAATACAAAGGTACAACAAGACTTACGTGTACAACAAGTGTACTTAACGGCTTTAGTGTGGCAAAGAACGACAATCCCATGAAGCACTGTGAACAGCATATTCAAATTAAAAACAATGGAGAAATATAACTATGCATTTGAAAATGTTGATTATATCTGTAACGGAGGCCAGCTAGTGAGAGCTGTGCAAGCAAACCTCACTCCCCTGATCTCAAGATGCTCGCTAGCGACTGACGCTAGAGACTGCGGTCTTTAGCATCCTTGTTAGCGAGCCTGCCTCCCATGCCGGCAGCCTGGGTTTGAGGCCTGCACAGAGCAGGGTGAGTAGGACCTGAGAGGTTACATTGGTGCCGTGACCCAGATAGGAGTGAGGTTTAGGGGAATGAGTGTAACGAAGGCCAGCTAGTGAGAGCTGTGCAGGTAAACCTCACTCCCCTGATCTCAAGAAATGCACCAGCGACTGAAGCTAGAGACTGTGGTCTTTAGCGTTCTTGTTAGCACACCCGCTTCCCACACCAGCGACCTGGGTTCGAGGCCCACACAGGGCAGGGTGAGTAGGACCTGAGGGGTTATATAAACAATATATTTTACAGTTATTGCAAAATATGCATATATATTGAAATATTTCAATATTTTGAGAGTGTAGGGAGACCAACTGAATTACGTCATTCACAGTGCTTTATGGGAGTAGGTGGGGCTAAAGTGATCTTTTGGCACAGTTTGCTTGTTTCAACTCTCTGGTGTAATTTTCTGTACAGTATCACGTGTAATGTAGTTTTTTTTTTTTTTTTTTTACCACAAATTCCTCTGTTAAACAATTTTTTTTTTTTTTATAACTAAGTTGAAATAATGCTGTCCTCTGGCTCAGGTCCTGGGAGTCTAAGGAGTCTCTTATGTTCATTTGTACAGAACATTTATAATGTTTATGTGGCGCAGACATTATATCAATAGATGCTATAGCAAGGATATAAACATGTTGGACAATGTGCGGCTCACTCAGGGCGGGATCTATGCTAAGAGGGCAGATCCTCACCAGTCATGGGCAGGGCTTGACCCTACTCTAACGTCACATTAGGGGGACATCTGGAACAGCGTATTTTTAGACACTGCTTCTGATTTATGGGGATTATTTAAAAAAAAGGAGTGGGTGGATTTTTACCATTGTAGGCTGGTTGTTTACACACACTGTCGACACACATCAGTGTTCAAACACCATGTAAAAGTGAATCTCGCATAATAGGTCCCCTATAAACAAAATCAGCCTTTAAATCCACTTCTCAAACTAGATGTGAGTGATGTTTACCTGAAGGTGAGGGTGATTAGGAGAGGCACGTGCCTGTGATGGTCTCACACTTAAAGTATGCAATGATGTAGTAATCAGCGGGTGCGTCTCTCGCTGCATGTGATACTGTGACTTTGTTATGACTGCCAGTAAAAAAAGTGTACATAAGTTCACACAAAGAGTTTTTTGAGTATGAAGAGATAAAAGGAAATAAAAAAAAGTGTAATGTACAAAATTAATGATTCTAAAGTCCGTGACAGTCTCTACAGTGTCTGTTTTGAGTACGTTCTGCTGTACTTTATGCAAGATTGACTAGTTGAACTAGAGCCACAGGTTCATATCCTCCTGTCTCTGGAAGCTCTGCTGGGAGAAATTAACATGCCTTGGCATGTTCTGATATCAGCTCTGTGTACAGTTTTTCCTTTCTCTTCAATGCTTGTCCAGTCTATGTCTCCTTTTTGCAGGATGAAATGAATTTGGAAAGACTCAAACTTCCATCTTTTGTACCTTCTCTGAGATTATTCTCTCAGAACATGACAGTCTGTGGTGTGTGTGATCCACCATTCGTGTCCAAGTTACCACCTTCCCGATCCACACCCCTCGTCCAAACACACGTGCAGAGGGTAAAGAGCAGAAATGCACCCTTTGTGCCTGCTGGGGCTGTTGTCTGTCGCCATAGCAACCAGGTGGGGCTGTCAGCTTCCAGGTAGGACAGACACCTGCTGCATTATTCATCTCTGTAATGCATAGCTGCCTGTAATCTGACTACACAGGAACAAATATCTCTTTCTGCTGGTAATAATATTGTCTGTAAAAGTACTTTTCCACATTTACTTTGAACCCACTTCTTTTATTCTGTGACTTTGCTTTGTTTTTATCTTAACAGAGGTTGTTTTCCATAGATTGCCACATATGGAACTAATTTGGGTGGTTTTAACCTGCCAGCCAGCTGTTTACTATATTTTTCTTCTTTTTGGAAACATGTCAGGGCAAAAACATTTGGAAATTAACAAGTAGAAAACAAAACAATGCATTGATGACAGCTGTTGACCATCTACAACACAACACAATGAACTTTGTGTCTGCACATGTTTGTTTAGTCGGCTTGATGGTTCGTGTGATTGGTTGGATTAATTTTTTCCATGTGGATCAAGTGGTGATTCAGAATTTCTTAAAGGTTGTTGAACCTAAATGTGAGCTTTTGAGTGAATCAGATCGGTCCATATACAGACCTTGTATGTGACCCTCTGCAATTGGACTTGTCATTGGGAGAGGTTATGTTGGCTTGTGGGCATGACCACTGCCGGCAAGGTGCTTGTGATAACTGGTTTAGAAAAGATACCTGAAATAATTGCCTGAAAACATATGAGTCACTTTCAAACTGTTGCTTAACAAAGAAAATGTCTGTTGACAAGGAGTACAACAGGATGAGACGTTCAAACAGGAAGCAGATTAGTATAGTCAGTAGCCAGCACTGTTGACCTAAAACTTGTCTTTTATGCAAATCAGCCAGACAAAGAGACAAGGAAGTGCAAGTTCATGCCAGCACCTTCTAGTTAGAATAAGTGAGATATTTGAGAAACAATGCTGTGTGAGCGCCATCTAGAGGTAAGATATATATTACAAGCCCAACATAATGGGTTCAGAGTCTGTCTGTCTGTCTGTCACAGTTTCTGTCCGTTTGTCTATCTATCTATCTATCTATCTATCTATCTATCTATCTATCTATCTATCTATCTATCTATCTATCTATCTATCTATCTATCTATCTATCTGTCTGTCTGTCTGTCTGTCTGTCTGTCTGTCTGTCTATCTATCTAATCTGTCCGTCTGTCTGTCTGTCACTGTTTCTGTCCATCTGTCTGTCTGTATGTCTATCTATCTATCTATCTATCTATCTATCTATCTATCTATCTATCTATCTATCTATCTATCTATCTATCTATCTATCTATCTATCTAATCTGTCTGTCTGTCTGTCTATCTATCTATCTATCTAATCTGTCTGTCTGTCTATCTGTCTGTCTGTCTATCTATCTATCTATCTGTCTGTCTATCTATCTATCTATCTATCTATCTATCTATCTATCTGTCTGTCTGTCTGTCTGTCTGTCTGTCTGTCTGTCTCCATTACAGTTTCCATCCATCCATGTCTGTCACAGTCTTTGTCTCTGTCTATCCATCCATTCAAACCTCTGGCTGCCATGGCTGTTTCTAAAACAAGGCAATCTTGTACATTAGTTTTATATAAAACAACTCATCATTCTGGATGTGAAATTGTAATTGGATGTGTCACTCGATATGATCCCCACCAGCTCAGATGAAATAATGTTCATGATCTTAATCCTGCATTGTCAATTAAGTCTGATAAGCTCTATGGTCAATGTTAGTTTATGGAAATCCAGATTAAGATGATAGATTGGGTTTCAGCACATTCCTGAGAGGGGAGATCATGTGATTTGTCTTCACATATTAAATAAAATAATTCTAATATTTATTTGCTCAGGACATGTCAAATGAAACTTTATTGCGAAACAAGGTGTTGGTTCAAATACGAACCTGTGGCTTCAACAGCATGCTTTTTTACATTTTATACTTTAATATAGTAATAAAATAGCTATATAGTTTGGTTTCAGCTGCTACATGCTGTATATAGGAGGCCTCAGGGTTTTGTGAAGAGCTCTGGTCACCACAACAGGCTCATGAGTTGTAGGGAATTAGAATGTGCGCCTGAGCCATCTGCGCCCATAAAGCTCATTTGTGTCTGCTTACGAGGAGAAATTATGCATTATCTGTTCTTAAAGCAATGGAAACACTTTGAGTATTGTTTCAATGGAGGGAAGGCACTTCTGTTTGAGGAGAACCTTCATTGTTTAGACCACAGAAGTTCACAGAATTCAGCACAGGTAAGAGCTAGTGTTTATGTACACTATAGACTCATCTTTAGGCACTTCAGATTTTATTGTTGTGAGTTTATTGCAGGCCTATGTCAAAGATTCAATTAGCAAATGTACTCATCTGTGGCATTTAATCAAAAGTGTTGGAGGAATTAGTAGATGTTTTCATTTTAGCCTGTAAACAAATCAGTGTTTGTCCTGGCTTGTTTTAAATCCCCTTGTGCATGAAGCCATTTTTTGGATTGATTTTTATTAATTATGATATTGTCATTTTAGAAAGCTCAAAGCCTCACAAATAATACAAAATCAAGCTATCGATGAATCTCTACTCTTATATAACATTTGAAAATTGTTCATTTCTAACAAGCTGACAGTTTCCAAATCTGACTTCTACATGACATAATTCTGTCTTTTTATGCTTTAGATGAGGCAGACACACATTAGCTCTGTTCACATCAGCTGTGCTGTTCTTGATTTGACATGGATTACTTTGCTTTTCATCCTCTTATTATGAGAAGAGGAGCTGAGTGTGTCTATTTGTTCACTTGGTTGGCATGACTTTATTTTATTGACGTCTTCATCCAATCATGTGCTTTTCAGTTAAAATGTATCAAATAAAATATGGAATTAATGATTAACGAATGATACAACATTTTAATATGTGTAATTTAATGTGTGTGTGTGTGTGTGTGTATATATATATATGTTATACTATATTATATATATATATATATATATATATATATTATACTCATATGCATTCTGATATTTATTTTGTCCTTGGCAGCCATGATTGGTCAAAGGAAAAATACTTTTTTTTTTAATGTGTGTATATATATATATATATATACATATACATATATATATATATATATATATATATATGGGTCAATGACATGACCAAAGGCCTTAATAATAATAAAAAAAACAAGGATATGACATCCAAAGTATGTAAGGTAGCACAACCTGATCTCTTTTAATGAATCCAAAAGTATATTTTACTACATATAAAGGTATGTTAAAGATTTTGAAATGTCAAAAGGTCATTCGGTTTAACCGTCCAAAGGCAATACAGCCATTTCATTTGTGATTAAAATATCATAAAATGTAATAAATGTATATATTTTTTGATTCTGGCATGATTTTATAACATAATATATCAACATACTGCAAAATGTCATAAAGGGGCCATTTTGGATCAAATCATGCAGCCAATATCATGTGACAGGATGTAACATCATTCCACATGGTCGTGAAGCAAAGCAGTAACTAACTCTCCTTTAACTATTTGAAAAACTCATGTTTTCACTTGCTCATACGCATGTCCCGAAACATCAGGTCATTTGGTACAAGTAAAAAACATGGAAAATGTTTATTTTGTTAATATTTAAAAAACTTGTACTAAATATAAAATGCTTGATTGTCCTAACTAGCTAGCTAGCTAGATATCAGCCTGTTAGCATTGTTTGAAAATATTATACCATAAAATATATACCAAAAGTGTCATTCATTAAAACCGAAATTTTGGTTAAACCGAATTACTTTTTTTTGTGACAAAGTTTTTACCATATAAAATCACAAAAGCAGTGTTAATTGATTATAAAAACCACAATCTCATTGTTAACACATTGTTAGCAATAAATCTTCAAAATGAAATATATCTCCATTATTTATTTATTTTTTTTTACACTTTTAAAAATCGTATTCGTCAATGACCCATATATATATATATATATATATACTGTATTTACACTGTAAAAATATATTTTCATGATTTGTTATCAGAACATTTTTTATTTTGTCAAATCGACTTAGATAATGTGGTTCAAATAACATAATACTTTGAGTTTCTGTTGATTAAACCAATTGTATTTACTCAAATTTTTACTTTAAATGAACTCAAAAGGTAATAAGGCAACCAGGTAACTTACTTTTTTAAGTTAAACCAACATTTTTTTTACAGTGTATATAATGTTTATAATACATTGTGTCTAACAATGCAGGTTATTGAACATAATTAATAGGCTATCCTATAAAGTATGTGTAACAGAAACACTGAAAAAGTTGTACCCTGAACTCACATACAATTACAACAATAACCACAAGGGGGCAGTATTCTTTTTTACTTTTTCAAATGTTCTCACAGCATAAATACAGAAAGGTTCCTCTCAATGTAATTTATTTGAAAGGGTTGAAAGAGTTGGAAGGTGCGCATCTGTTTAAGGTTTCATTTGATTGACTTTATTTCTGTGTGCATGTATTTAGAGAAATTAATTTAATATGTATTTATTTTTAAAATAATCCCTTGGTTTTACAGTGCTAAACTCTGTGCATTGGACTATAAGGCGGTTTGCTTAACTTTAACAAAAAGAATACCAGGACGTTTGTAATAAGATCACCATAATCTAAGCAGATAAATGTTACTTGGTTTGCAAAACTGTCCATCCTCACAGTTTTTCTTTTCAAACTATACCACAGTCAATTTTTGACATATAGGCCTATCACAGGTAGTGTACAGGTAGTGTTTTCTTCTTGCTACTCAAGTCTTCAAAGTCCAGGAGACACATCCTCACAAAGTTTGCATGTCTTCAAAACCTTTTTGGGACACAGTGTCCCAAAGTAGATTTACCTTCAATAACCATTTATTAAATCTCTCCCCTATTAAAGTCCCAAGAGCTGGCTGCATTAATCCTGATTACAGGCTGTCAAGCGGAGGAAACGGGGTCTATGTGTCAAGCGTGTCATCGAGAGATGTTTTATCCTCATCTGCATCTTTCTGTCTTGTCAGTTAAGGGCGGGAGAACCCAAAGAGTGGACATCAGGAGATGAGCTTGCACGCTTGCTAGTGCTGGGACCGCTTTAGAGACAGAGCAAAAGAGGTTTTTTAGAGGGTCCGACACAGTCATGAGTCTTTGAGGTACAGCGTGAACCGGACACATGGAGAGGGCCAGCAGGAGAGCCAGTGGCTCCATCAAACGAGCCTCCATCAAACGCTCAACATCAGGGTCGCAGAAGGTAAGAGTGTCCACCAGTTTTAGGGATGTTTAGGGCTGTTTCCTTTCATATGATTTCATGATCTAGAGGTGATTGAAAAGAGTTAAAGTATGTATTTCTTCATGAAAATTAAAAATGAAAACAAAATATAAAAACAAAATCTAATAGTATATCAATGATTCTAAAACAGCACTGATGCACAAGTTTATATCTCAGTTTAAGGGTTTAGTCTTTGTCCAATCAGCTTGTAAGAATCGGCAGAGTGAGAAGACCAGTCCAATCAGCTTGAGCTACAAAGTTTTTACAATTCTTTCCTTATTTTTTCATATTGCATTCATATTTGACTTGTGATGTAGAATCAGTCCGCTTGTTATTATTTCTGTGCATTTTTTTAAGGTTAGTGTTAGTGAGGCTGGGTAAACATATATTATATTATATTATTACTATAGGAACCTCATTCAGCCAACTAAAGTCAAGGACCAAATTAGCTGTTTTATAATAATATATAATATGAAAATGTTAAAACTTGCAGATTATCTCAACAGTTGCACCTCTAACCATGGCTGCTCCTATGAAGCTAAAAAGCAAATTTAACTTGTTGCAATGTTGCGAAACATGAATTTAGAAATACATTATATAAAACAGATTTGCATCTTTTAAATCTCTTACTAATCCAAATCCTAATCTTAACGCAAGAGAAACCAAAAGGGCTGTTCTAAACCAGCACAAGCAACGTAACTTTCTCCAGAAGCACCAGAATGAGTGGCACCTCTGTGGATTGATGCTTCTCTGCTGCCTCTAATCCCCCATAATGCCCAGTATGAGCACCATGCAGCAGCTAGGCAAGATTAAGCACTTTAACTCTCTACTATGAAATGTCCAATTTTATGTGATTAAGACTGAAATAGCCTTCAGAAGGAATTGAATATATCTTTACAGCGGTAGACTCTTGTGCCAATGCCGAGTGGCACATTTTGGAGTTATGTAATACATTTAGGAGCTATCAACATTGTAAAAAGGTAATACGCTATATCTACTCCATAAAATGTTGTCAACAGATTACAAGCAATATTATTAATTAAATTCAACAAATAGAATTGAGTTAGAATTAATAAAATGAATTCCTTAAATGTCAACCATTTAAAACAAGTAAAATTTAACAGACAGACGTCAACGATTAATTAAGAACTCTTTATTTTTTATTGCCAACATTGAAGACACCTGATGATAACAAGCAGAATCACTGAAGGAAAGAGAAACACATGAATTAACAGAGGTTTAGATTTTATTGAAAATATTTGGTCACCATTGTGGTGATCGGTGTTTCATTTGGTTGGCCAGTTTGACTCTTTGCTTTTTATGTCAGTTTGTGGTTTTTGTAATGGTGTTTCCTAATTTTACACATTTAAAATTGACTTTTAAGGAATTCATTTGATTCATTCTAACTCAATTCTTATATGTTGAATTTAATTAATAATATTGCTTGTAATCTGTTGCCACAATTTTATTGAGTATTTTAGAGCGTATTACTTTTTACAGTGAAAGTAAAAATCTACTCACTATTTTCCAGTAGAGGGTAAAGGAGTCGGAACGCATAAATCAAATTCCTGTGAAAGTTTCCGCACCTTACAAATGTGTGATTAGTGAATAAATGTAAAATTGCTATTAGTACAGTAAAAAAGTATTTTTCACAAAGAAAATATGACAGCACGTGCAATTAGACTTGCAGTTTTAAGGGGTGTGTGTCCAGTCTAAGGATATGGTTGTTATTTAAACACTTCCTTTGACATTTGCATGCATCCTCTAAAATTCTCAATAATTTCTCTTTTTAGTCTCTGCCCCTTCCCCCTCTCAGAAAGACAGAGAAAAACACTCTCACACAAACATAGTTGTCTAAAAAATGTGTCTTATGACTAAGAAATCTCAAGGCTAATCAGTGACATGTTGGTCTCATGTGATGATGGCTAACTGGATTTTCAAACTCACAGAGACAATGAATCTTTTTAGAGGCAGAGTAAGAGGGGAAAAGAACTGTTTTAAAAAGGTTAAGCATGTTAAACTTGCCCAGAAGTCCACAGACCTATTGTGTCCAAACCTGGTATAACCTTTATATACAGTAATACTGCATTGGCAACCATCAGAACAACTTAAGGGCACACACACACACAAAATACAGCTTTTTAGTTTAAGATCTTAAAATGACTTTATTTATAAAGCACAATAAAACAATAGTAGTTGACCATTTTGCTGAATAATATCAATTCAAAAGTTACAATACGTACAACAGTCTGACAGTAAGACACAACATAATCACATAATTGAAGCTTAGACTCGCCCTATTTGCCTTCTCAAAGAGGTTTTTAGTTTTGCGTTTTGCTTACTCTCATTGAGATTTAAGAAATTTAGGGACATCCATGCTTTAATATCTGACAAACAAGAGGTTTAAGCACTCAAACCACAGTTTTTATTTTGCTGAAAAAGCACATAGATTTGACCACAGGTCAAGAGTGATTTGGAGGATGAACACCCATCCACACAGACTAAGAAAGTTCTAGTATTCAAATAGGATTTGAACCAATTTAGGGTACAACCTTTAATACCCACACAGTGTTCAAAGATATTTGTCTCTCTCTTGTCTCTCTCGTTCAGTGTTCACAAATATACAGTACGCCTATAGAACAGAAAGGATGGATGGAAGGATAGATAGATAGATATATAGATAGATAGATAAGATAGATAGGTTGTGAGTTGAACTGTGAGCACAAATCAAATCCCACACTGCTCATTAGTTCTAAGGAATGGGTCATCAGACTGTTGCCCTCTCATGTGATCCTCAGTGTCTAGTTTTGAAGAAACTCAAACAATCCAAGAAGTGTGTTAACAGGCTATGCTATATCTAAATTTTAGAAAGTATGTATTTATCTACCCTGTCTTTGTGGGTTTTGCATTTACAATGTGAAAACGCAGACTTGTACACAAACTGTGGGAAAGCTTTGCATAGACGTTTAATCTGATTTCCCCTTTTCAGCTCTCACAAATCACAGCGGCAATCCTATTTATGAACAAATGCCTTTTTAGTTGAGCAACAATGTGCGAGATGTCTGACTATGTGGAAAGACTCAATAGTGTTGATTGTTGCCAGGTTTGCTATAGGCCTTGTTAATTTGAGCAAGAAAATCAGAGAGCTTTTGTGCATTTTCCGAGGAAAACTCGAACAAAGCTGATGAGCGCTCAGCAGATTTGAGTTTTAATTGCTGTGGATAATGAGTTTAAACAAGCCGAAATAAGTGCGTCACACTGGCTGAACTACTGCGGTGGCAAAAGCCCTTTGTCTTCAAGAGCTTTAATTACCAGTAGTCCACGTGCGTTTTGACGACAGTACCAAACTTCTGAAAGAGTGAGATGGTTGAGGAAAGAACCCATTGACAAGCACTTTAAACCAATGATCTCAGCACTTCTATTTGACTCATAAAGGGCTAAATGGACATCTTCAGTTTGGATGTAATCTCCCCATGTTTGCAATAGTTGACCAGGCAACCCTGCTGAATAATATATTTTAAATCAGCCCAGTGTCATTAAATAATCTCCCTGCATGGCCAATTTAGTCAGACTGGTCTGTTTTGAGGGCATTTTTAAGCTGCTAGTAGACCAGCTAAACACCAGCTTGACAAGGTTGGGAACCTAGCCAAAACCACCTTAGAATGATGTTCTTTTATCAGCTACAGATCACTTCATAAAACCAAACCTTAAATCAACTGATGAAGCATTGTTTGCTAAGTAGAGTTCCTTACTCTGGTTGATGGTTAAAGACTTCCCTTGTTTTGTATAAAATATTATTCACTAAAAGATGAAAGTCAGTAGCGTCATCAATGCTTAGACATGATTGTTAGTCCGTCAGAACCATTTTCGCCCCCACAATATGGTTGGTGAAAATAGAGATTAACAACAATTAGTGTTGGATGACCTTGCCCCCAACTGGAGTCCTGTCATGTCTTAACTAGGCCTCTTTTCAAAAGAATGCCTGCTCCCAATTCTCTCAATTATGCAAATTGGGCTTGAAATCAAAGTGGTCGGAGGAGGGTGACACTTTCAAATGAAAAGCTTTGGTGAGTTCCCATTCCTGTCCATTTCTAGACACAAACCTGACTCTCATCAACTTGTAAAGAGTGTTTGCGGTAGAAAAGCGTTTTCTGAGCTTAAGGAGTGTGTTTCATGGGGGTTGTGAAGCTATCAAAGTAGATTTGTTGTGCTTTGCTCCAGCGAGGGATGAAAATACCCTGTGGGCAAGGAGAGAGGGGTCATGGGACTCCCAAAAGGATTACCTTGAACTGGAGTCATGGGACGTGCCCTGAACAAAGAGCCTGCTCACATGCTCATCATATGAACAGCCCCTCATAAAGTGATGAAGTTTCATGTCTTGTGGGATTCATTGGGCACCGGAGCTCTGGGAGAGAGCACCCCTCGCTAGCAGAGCTCCAGGAGGGACACGGATGCAGAAAGTTTCCCTTTGGCACCTTCTTAACGTCGACTAGAGGCTCCACAGGTAGGACCCCTGCTAGCTAAAGCTAGGTGACCAGAAGGAACCCATGGATCCATGGTCTACTGATGCTACTGTGAGGATGGGATAGGAATGATCAGGGCTGGGTTTATGAGATCGTAGTACTAAAATATAATACTTGAGAATAATTTACCAACCTTTTCTTGTGTTTTCTCCCTGCAACAGCAGTTTAAAAAAAAAAAACATCTTTGTTAACCATGTATTATTTAAAATTATTAATGTATTATATTATATAATGTAAGTTTTCATGAGTATTTTTTATTTGTAGAATTTTAAAATTGTTTGGCTTCCTGGCAACACATCAAAAAAAACCTCACATTTTATTAACTGAATTTATTGCTTTACAGTTATAATTGTGCAGTTGAAAGTCATGGTTTGGTGGGTTTCTAACATGTTTAGAAGTCTTTCTTATCTTGGCTTCTGTCCTGTGACTGATTTTTCGGAGGAGATTTGCCTCAAAAGTTTTCGTCTTAATTAGGGGCTGAACCAACAACAAAAGCCCAGACAGATATTGCTTTGAACCAAAGGTTATTTTCGTCCAGCGCCAGAGCACAATCACAAAGCTGGCACAGCAGAATCTGACATGGTCTTTTGCGAAAGCTAAAAATGTTGATGGGTTTCCTTGGCACTTTCTCAGAACAGAAAAAAAGAGATAAATAACTTTAGTCTGGAACAGAGTTTGAACTCTTAATTTGCTATGCACTAATAATTTCAAGCAAAGGCCACAGCCTAGATATGGTCATTGACTCTCTGGATGCACTTTCATTCAACTGATGTATCTACACATCCTGACTACAAGTGACAGTTGATTTGCAGTGTTAGTAGATGGCTATGGGAACTGTAAAAGACTAGCATTATCTGTGTACTAGTATATTCCTAAAAGCACACTTATCTGTGGTATTGGTGAACAAATGCATTTCATAAGAGGTGCCCATAGTTATTCACTTTACGCATTTGGCATGTACATATTTTCTCTTCCGTGTTTTATGTATATCTACGGCTTGTGTGTACTATACCACTCATACTTTACTAAGGATTATCATTGCAAAGAGGATTTACTCTGTTCAAACTCAAGGTACTAAAAGCAGTTCTTGCTGTAATTGATGTTACACATATATGAATATGAGGTCTGATGGTAAAAATGGATGGTACACTGACTGCTGTATATGTGTAAAACTGTATATGTTGTGAAACTTTAAAACCTATATACAAAGACTCTTCCACTTTATTTCCGAGGGTCAGAAAAATGTTTTATTTCATTATTTTATTTTAATATACTGAATTGTGAAACTTTAACATACATTTTACACCTTATTTACTGCTTTTTCTTTTCTGTTTCTTAGGGCCAGAAAACTTGGATTGAGAAAACATTTCACAAAAGAGAATGTATGAATATTTTTCCAGCCAAGGATCCAACCCGGTGAGCTTTTCTATGTAGAACACTTTCAAAATAACACGCAATATACACTACACTACAATAACACATATAATGACACCATTGTGCGAGACAAATTACCTCTATGACTCATTCTGTTTTGAGGCTTTGTAGACTCTTATGTAATGAGGGGTGATGTGTGACATCATAAGCCCTTTTACAGATCACTGTGTGGACATGCTTCAGGGCTGGATATGAAGAGGCTGGTGTAGTCCAATCCACCACACTTCCTATAGGTGGAGGGATGCCATTATGTGCACTGGTGTGTGCACCAGTTGAACACTAACCACGGTTTAGATACAGCCCTGATCTAAATGCGTAGAAAGAATAGACCTTACCCTCCAACCAAATTATTTTAATAATGAAATGTCAGCTAATTCAGTTACTTAAGCCACATCCTGTTGCATGCATTAAAATAAACCACCAACATTACGTCTGCTGTGATCTTCCTCAGGTGTGCCTGTGGTTATCTATTGACTCAGCACACTGCCATTCCTGCAGTCAACAAGCCATCAGAAGAAAACCATCTTGTGCAAGTTGACCCTCCTCAAGAAAAATGGTCGGTGGTCAGACATACCCAGATTGCCCCTACTGACGCTTATGGCACCATTGAATTTCAAGGAGGAGGATTTGTCAACAAAGCCATGGTATCTATTCTGAACATTCTTGGGTGAATTCACTAACGAGTTGCGGTAATTTTGCACCTGGTATTTTGATAGAAAAACTTGAGTCTTATTTACTAACTACCTTGTAAGCGCATGGTAATAAACGAATTAACTCTCAATAAATTCCACCTCGAGAGCTGAACTTTACATCAGTTAAAGTGTAAATAATCAACCAAACCTCTTTTTGTAGTTATGTAATTACAGGAAAAGATTCATAAATCTTTTAATCTTAAAATGCAATCTTTCCTACAGTATATTCGGGTGTCGCATGATACTAAGCCGGACAGTTTGTTGCATCTTATGGTAAAGGAATGGCAGCTGGAGTTGCCCACGCTGCTTATATCAGTTCATGGTGGCCTTCAGAACTTTGACATGCAGCCCAAACTTAAGCAAGTCTTTGGGAAAGGCCTGATCAAGGCTGCCGTGACTACCGGAGCATGGATCTTCACTGGTGGAGTCAGCACTGGTGGGTATTTATAGTCTACAATTGGGATGGGCAACTCTGATCCTGGAGGGCCACTATCCTGCAGAGTTTGTCTCTATCCCTATGAACACACCTACTTGTAATTGTTTAGTAATCCTGAAGATTTCGGTTAGATTTCTCATTTATATTTGACCAGGGATGGGCAACTCCAGTCCTGGAGGGCCACTGTTCTGCAGAGGTTAGCTCCATCCCCAGTCAAACTAATCTAACCAAAATTTTCAGGATTGCTAGAAAATTACAAGTAGGTGTGTTCAAATAGTGATAACAACAAATTCTGCAGGATAGTGGCCCTCCAGGATCAGAGTTGCCCACTCCTCTTCTACAAGTATGATTCCAATCCACACAGTTGAAATCACTTGGATCCAACATTTGGATCCATCTCCAAGTTGGTCTTCTGAGGGATATGTGATTTGTTTGATATCAGATGTGCTTAAGAGAGCTTCCTTAATCTGTTTTATGTTACTCTTACAATGTAGGAGTGATCCGGCATGTTGGAGATGCTTTAAAGGACCACTCTTCTAAATCCAGATGGAAGGTCTGCGCTATAGGCATTGCTCCATGGGGAATCCTGGAAAGCAAAGAGGATCTAATTGGAAAAGATGTAAGCACAAACTATCGGTATATAATACAAAGTATGATGGTGCTCATAAACTTATGAAAAAATAGCATTCTGAGGCGTTACACTATGTCAACTAATGGTAGAAGCTTAACGCTTGTCTTTTGACATCCGCAATGTTTTGTTCCTCTTCAGGTTAACAAACCATACCAGGCCATCTCCAACCCTCTGAGCAAACTTGCCGTTCTCAACAATAGCCACTCACACTTCATACTGTCCGATAATGGCACATGTGGGAAATACGGGGCAGAGGTCAAACTACGCAGGCAGTTGGAGAAACACATTTCACTCCAGAAGATTAACACGCGTAAGTGCAGTAGCATCAGCGAATCTTATCTGCTTTAGGTCTAATGTACCTCTGATCTCCTAAGAGGGCACATTTGAAAGCTCGCTAAGGATTTGAATGACACAAGATATATCCTGATTATCAGTAATGGGGGTGATGGGGTCAGGGACCAATGGAGATATGCTCAATGCCATTACAGGTTTGATCAAGGCTTTGGCGTCTGTGACCTGTGGGTTTCCCTTTGTCATCCTATGCCTGGAACTTGTGATAAGGCAGGGACAGCAAAGGGAGGCTCAGCTGTCACCACTCACATCTTCATCGGCGGATCTGGGATCAGACTCGGGAGCGGTAAATTAAAATGATTGTACTCCCCACTTCACTTTTAAATACCGCTCCTTTTGTTAATCACAAAAGGGCTTTTTGATTTTTAATGTGCATGCATTTGGAGTAATTGAAAACAAGATTTAAAACACAAAACACCCAAAAGGCTCAAACATTCAGGCTAATGTTTTGTAATAGTATTATATTGATATGTGCACAATCCCTGTACTAAGCAATTCGAAACATTTAGGTAAGTGAATTGCTTTTTTTGTGTGTACGTGTTAGGATTGGGCCAGGGTGTACCGGTGGTGTGTCTGATTGTGGAAGGGGGTCCCAATGTCATCTCCATTGTCCTGGAAAGCCTGCGTGAGGAACCACCTGTGCCTGTAGTGGTTTGTGATGGCAGTGGTCGAGCCTCTGATATCATTTCTTTTGCCCACAAATACTCGGAGATTGAAGGGTGAGTATTAACTTTTATTAATTATTTACTTGATACATAGATGTAATCAAGATCAGACCCCTTTTGCTTCACCCTGAAAGGGTCCCGATTGCCCTGTAGGGGTTTATGTTCCAATAATGACCAGCATCATTAACACTGAGAATCAGTTGCCCAATCTGTTCATTATCAAAACTGTATTTTCAGACTGGTAAATGAGGATGCAAAAGAGCAACTGCTGGTCACCATTCAGAAAACCTTTAACTACAACAAAATGCAGTCAGGGCAGATACTGCTCATGGTCATTGAATGCATGAAGAAGAGGGAATTGGTAAGTATCTACAGTGACGTAAGATCATGTAACAAACCCACTTTCATTTTCTTTCTTGATGGAAAAAACAAAACAAAAACTGTTTACACCAGTCTAAGATGGTCTTAGTTGGTCTGTAAGTCTGGTCAGGTTTTCTGGGTTTTGAATGCTTTTCAGCTTGGCTAAGAGGGATGACTAATTTGGCCAGGCTAAGAGACCAGCTAGATCAGACTAAATATTGACTGAAAATTTTTTGAATATTTTGTGCAAACTTTCATCAATAAACAATCCCATTCATTATTCATCTTGTCATGCATCTTTATTCATGTGTCTATCTCGAGCATTCATCTACATCTGCTCCTGAGTTGTATTAATCAGGTACATAACATCATATCACATCACATCCTTACATTTACATGTACAGCATTTATCAGATGCTCTTATCAGGTGATTTTGCTTCATGTATGAGACCATTGTGATTAACAGATGGGAAGCATGCAATTTAGCATTATCTGCTAGAAAAGAAGTGCGTTCTGACCCCGTTAGTAAAAACAGACTACAATCACCAGATACCTATAGACTACATTTACCTACAGGGTAACCCAGTGCACTCTGGGAGCTCGGCTAATGGTAATATTTGTGCTGCTGCAGCTTTAACTGAGGGTAAGTGATGTGTTAAGTATTTAGTAATACTGCCTCAGGACAGGAGATAATCTGTAGCTCTATACATCTGGACTAGGATCAGTGTAGTGCCACCTGTTCTTGCTTACCAGCTATGCTCATTCACCCAGTTCCTGTAGATGGGGGGAGGGAGGGTGGATCCATTTCTCTCTAATCCACACTGTACATCTCCTCCACTTATTACAGTGATATCACATCACGTTGTCTGGCATATAGGCTAATGGCCTTCCACAGCAGTGGTTTACATAAAATGAGATGCTAATGTATGTTAAGAGCTCAAATGTCCACATACATACATAAATGCATATTACATATGCATATAAATACATTTATATGGATATTAGGGACATAAATGTACATTCAACTTTCAAGCACACCATTCAAATTGACTACTTATAGCTTAGCTGATGCTAGTATGAAAACAAGCATGCTAATGTTTTTCTAAGCCATTTGTGTAAAAATGGGTTGCTTAAACAGAGCTGTTTATCATGAAACTTTTCATTCTCAAAATGTTAAGTGTTTAAGTTGAGGCATTGTAACCCCATCCCCCCACTCCCATTGTAGCCATGAGATACTAATCTTACTGCATAGACTCCACCATAAGTTTCTCATTAGCAATGCATGCTAACACTCAGGAATGTCTTGAAATAGGGCCACTCATCCATGCCAATGTGATTACATTTAACATTACCGTACATGTGACTGCAGCTCAGAGGTAATTGCATTTGATACCAGACGTCTTAAACAAGGAAAGCAGTATTACTTAATTTGAGAGGGAAATTAGCTATGTAGTTATGCAGGGTGTGAATAAGAGAGTTGCATTTGCTAGTTTCCTGCTCATGCTAATAAAATTAAGCCAAACATTCATCCATGAAAACAGCTTTTCCATTCATTTTCACCACAGTATTTCTTAATGAGCTCACATCCTTGCCCAAAATAAATGTATTTAAAAAGTGTCAAGTGTCAGTTTTGCTGCCCCATTTAACTTATGTGTAGATAACAGTCTTTCGAATGGGCGCTGAGGGACAAGATGACATTGAAATGGCTATCCTCACTGCATTACTGAAAGGTATTGTGAGTATGCAGATGTTTTAAAATTCCACCACAGATTTGGTAATGTTTAAAAATGAACTCAGATGTGTTCACTGTAATTCAGGAACAAACGCATCAGCTCCAGATCAGCTGAGCTTGGCTTTGGCTTGGAATAGAGTTGACATAGCACGCAACCAAATCTTTGTGTATGGACACAACCTACCAGTGAGTGAAATATGTGCCTTTCCAAAATATACCAATGAATATATTTATCAATATTTATTTCCCAGAGACTTTTCTTAAGTTAAATGTGTTTTTAACACATAGTAAAATGTGTTTTCATAGCCTGCGAGTGCCCTTGCTAGCATCTCCACCAGCGCAGCACCATCTCAAGAAAAGCAGAAAAGAGCAACTCAACGTAACAAAGGAAAGGCCAGAGGAAAAAAGGGTAAAGGCAAAGCCAAACCAGAACCACCAGAGGAAACTGACCCCAGAAAGCTAGAACTACTCAACTGGGTAAGACAGTGTGGACCTTCTGCACCATCATTTTGTATATATAATATAATATAATATAATATAACATAATGTATGAAGTCTTGCTGGTTTTCTTCATGAACATTAAGTACACAAAACTTACTTTGTCAGATTCAATCCAGTAACTCCAGAGTTCTTGAGTATCTGTTACCAATTCATTAAAATAACCTGATCATAAGAGTCTTTTGATTGTGAATCACACCGTTTGTGCTGTCTGTTTTTGTTTCACTAAACAGAAGTGGCACATTAGTTCATTAATTGAATACACCATTCGTGCAGCTTGCTTAACAAACAGAAAGACATTTTTTTCTTGCTATTATTTTGTCTTACACTATCTGTAGTAAACACTGGTCCATCTTAAGTGAGATATTTGGAAAAGGGTTTATAGTCCACCATTTCCAAAATTTTCCACAACTAGATAATCTTACATATATGATGTACTTGGCTTTAAGTTTACTGCTTCAGTATGCTTAGCTTTTCAGTAGCTCCTCACTCTCTAGCTTTTCTCCACTGCAAATTCTTGCTCACTGTCGCCCTCTTCAGGTGAATTCCCTTGAGCAGGCCATGATGGACGCTTTGGTTCTGGACAGAGTGGATTTTGTCAAGCTCCTAATAGAAAACGGTGTAAACATTCACCATTTTCTAACCATCCCTCGATTAGAGGAGTTATACAACACTGTAAGCACCGTAACCATTATCATTTTGGAGCTTATCACAAGGAAAGCACAATAGAGGATGAGAGCAATTCATTAATCCACTGGGGGAAAAAAATACAGGCCCTTCTGTCATATTTTTTAATATTACTCATAATATGTTATTACTCAATCATACGCAATCTCTTGGCTTGTGTTTGTGTTTGTGTGTGTTTTGTTTTTATCAGAAACTTGGTCCTGCCAACACTCTACATATTGTAGTAAGAGATGTTAAAAAGGTAAAGCTATCTGACTTTACTTTTGTATTCTGGTTAATTCAACTGCCCTGCTTATGTTTTCTGAAGAATATTTTATGCATCATGTATTTCGTAAAACTTAACATGACGAACATCTCAAGAGAAATAACATTTGTTCTTTTGATTTCAAAGGGGAATCTCCCTCCGGATTACCAAATCACATTGATTGACATTGGACTGGTGGTGGAGTACCTGATGGGCGGAGCCTATCGCTGTAACTACACAAGGAAAAACTTCAGAGCTCTTTACAACAATCTTTATGGACTGAAGAGAGTGAGACATAGAGATTAATCAATTAGTAAATGTTTTAAGCATGTACAAATAGTCTAAATAATTTAATATCCCTTTATTTGTAGCCTAAAGCCTTGAAGCTGCTTGGAATGGAGGTACACTTCAAATATTTTACCTTCTTTTAATGATATTCTTTGACAGATCACACAATATCTCTATTAATACAAATATCCTGCTCACCTCATTAGGATGATGAACCCAGGACAAAGGGCAAGAAGAAGCAAAAGAAGAAGAAAGAAGAGGAAGAGGACATTGACGTGGATGACCCAGAGGTCTGTCGCTTCCACTATCCATTTCACGAGCTGATGGTCTGGGCAGTGCTGATGAAACGGCAGAAGATGGCTCTGTTTCTGTGGCAGAGGGGCGAGGAGGCTATGGCTAAAGCTCTGGTGGCCTGTAAGCTCCTCAAAGCCATGGCTCACGAGTCATCTCAGAGTGAGATGGTGGACGACATATCGCAAGACCTTGATAACAACTCCAAGTGAGTTAGGTCCCTTTCAAGTAAGGTTCACTACTATGTTTACAATAGGCATGCAAGTACAACTGCTAAATGCTATGCTAAGTTAAATGCTAAGTGTTCTTTTTCCTATATTGTTTTACAGTGTTAAAGTCAATCGAAACAATTGTAAAAAAAAAAAAAAAAAAAAAAAAAATGTATTTCTACACTGTAAAATTACTCTGGCAATTTCAGGGAGTTTGGAACCTTGGCCTATGAGTTGCTGGATCAGTCCTACAAACATGATGAACAGCTAGCCATGAAACTGTTGACTTACGAGTTAAAGAACTGGAGTAACTCCACCTGTCTGAAGCTGGCAGTGGCTGCCAAGCACAGAGACTTCATAGCCCACACCTGCAGTCAGATGCTCCTCACTGACATGTGGATGGGCAGCTTAAGGATGGGTAAAAACCCAGGACTGAAGGTGAGGCATTTTCTTTGAGACATTTTAAGATGTGTTATGTGTTATGAAATGAGTTCTTCATTCTTCATTTCTTCATAATATAATATAATTATTACACGGCTCTGTGGAATACTTGATTCTGATCATGATTCTTCAATACTTGTTATTCCCCGATAACAACCGCTAAAAACAGATAACACAGGCTCATCTGGGAGTCTGCAGTGCTATACGCTTGAATGCTAGGAACGTTTTTTCCTCGTGGAAGTTTTGCATTTGATGAGCTAATAAAATATTAAAACTCAGTCAAATGAATATTTTGTGTACAATTATTTAATTGTCATCTGGTATCGCGGACTCACTCTCTCGTTTCATACAAACACAGCTGCTGCCATTTTGCGACTATTTTGTTTACTGTAATTGATTACTAGATAACAAACAGGTACGATTTTAAATCAGTTTAATCTCAGATCAATATCTCTTATCCCCATAATTATTTATGTGGCGAAATGCCGTGTAATATGTGGTATGACTGTACCGTATCTCTTAAATGTCCGTCTAGTTTGAACTTGCCGCTTGCTAGCAACTGCTCTCTCCAAGGATGCTTTGCGTTTAAAGAGCTAATTAAACATTTCGATCAGTATTTCATGTCAGATTATTTACTTATGTGGCAAGTAGCCATGTAATAAGCAGGATAATGTACATCCAGACAGTTGTTATCACAGAATAATCAGGCTGATGCAAGACCCCTCCACTTTGGATCGGGGTCCTGACCCGGTCAGGTTTTATTCTGCGATAACAACCAACTGGATGTACATTATCCCTTACATATAATATAATACACGTTTATAATTGGTAGTAAGTTATTTCTTGATTGTGATATGCCTTTTGCTTCTGTCTCTGAAAACTCTTCCAGGTGATACTCAACCTCGTTTTCCCACCTTTTATCCTGCTGTTGGATTTCCGTCTGGGTGATGACACGTCTCATCAAGTGACTGCAGATAATGAAGACAGGAAGACCAAGGATGATGATAAGTCCGGCCGGGTAAACTGCACCATTCCTTCTATTCAAACAAACCCCTCCCTCTATTAGATCAGTGTAGTCTACATTACTGAAAGCTCTTGACCTGACATAATATGAGCTTAAACCTTAAGTAAACACGCAGGTCTTGTGTGACACATCCACACATGATGTAGATAGAAAGCATAATAAAAGAAGTTATATAAAGTGTGCAGATACTTTTACAATCTATTAGAAACTGAGTAATTATGGTTAGTCTTGTGGGGGAAAAAAGGTAACTCTAGCATCAAACGGCTTCTTAATCTTATGTTTGGTCTGGTTAAAACAAATCCAGGATGATTTTTAGTGCTTTAGATTTTAATGAAGCTGCTGTTTCTATAAATTCTACATGTTTTAAAAATATGTATGTATATCTAGGATGCCAATGCAGATGCAGCCTCTAAGAAAGGAGATGAGGAGGAAGGCAATAAGAAAATGAGGCAGATTCCAATTGGGACAAAAATCTATGAGTTCTACAATGCCCCTTTCACCAAATTTTGGTTCAATACTGTGAGTAGAATATTGATCCATCCATTTTCCAAATTGCTTGACCTATGTAGGGTTGCAAGGATGCCTATCCCAGCTTCTTGGGCCATAGGCAGGGAAACACCCTGAATGGACTGAATAGTATATATTTTATAATATATTATTTTATTTTGTAAAATAATGGTTATATTTAATGCAATACAATAATATACATTTTGTGTATTTTTGATATATTATTATTGAATTTGTTTTTTGTTTTTTTCCCTGAAATGCAAAATTGGCTTGCACTGAGCAGATTGCCTACCTTGGCTATCTCATGCTGTACAATTACGTAGTACTGGTAAAGATGGAGCGTTGGCCATGTTTACAAGAGTGGATCGTCATTTCATACATCATCACTTTGGGGCTAGAGAAAGTCAGGCAGGTAAAGACAGCCACAGCTAAATCAACTCAAACCCAATAGTAAAGAATCAGTTTGTAGCCTATTTCTGGTACTCTCTCTTCCAGATCTTGATGTCTGAACCAGGCAAGCTCAAGCAAAAGATAAACGTGTGGCTGGAGGAGTACTGGAACATCACAGATCTGGTGGCCATCTCCACTTTCTTGCTCGGGCTACTACTTAGGCTTCAAAATGAACCCTACATGGGCTACGGTCGTGTGATCTACTGCGTGGGCATTATCTTTTGGTATATCCGTGTACTAGACATATTTGGAGTCAACAAGTACCTAGGACCCTATGTCATGATGATAGGGAAAATGGTAATGCAATTTATTGTACTAAAGTTATTATACTTTTAGACCTTGTACACTTGATTCTCAACTATATGGACTTTTAAACTTGAATGAGTGGCTGCCTGTCTTACAGATGATTGACATGCTGTATTTTGTGGTGATCATGTTGGTGGTCCTGATGAGTTTCGGTGTGGCACGACAGGCCATCCTCCACCCAGACGAGGAGCCCACGTGGCGCTTGGCTCGCAACATCTTCTACATGCCTTATTGGATGATTTATGGAGAGGTGTTTGCAGATTCGATAGACCGTAAGACTAGAATTTATAGTAAGATTTTGTTTCCTGCCTCCAGGGTAGATAGATGGCCTTTAACAGTCTGATCCACCATTCTAACACCTCATTAATATCTCCATTACCTCTGTGATCCTGTTGTTTGTTGTGGTTTCCCCTATAACTTCATGCTTAGTGGCTTTTTTGTTGAGTTAGAAATGTTTAGAGTATAAAGTCTTTTAAATTTCAAACTTGGAGACAGAAAAATTTGTTTCAGTATTTTCAGGCTGTACTCTGCCATACACATTTAAGCAGTTTCTAGTTGATTATCCTGCCTGTCTCTTGATTGATATTGGGTTTGATTCATTCTTGTTGCACACTTTATTGTTTCTGGTTTCCAATTGCACTAACTGACTTGTTCATCTCTATTTTGCCCTTCTGGAATGTGGTGAAGTTTACGCAATGGAAATAAATCGTAAGCACAATGATGAACATCTGACACAATGATAAACACTGTTTTCATGAAAAATAACCCTACTAATGGTATAATGGCATTGAAATTGAATGCAGAACAAATTCATCACTGGTAATTTAATGTAACAAGAAAGCTTTTTCTAAACAGCCCCCTGTGGAGACAATTTATATGATGAGGATGGGAAAAAGCTTCCACCCTGCATCCCTGGAGCGTGGCTGACTCCAGCCATCATGGCCTGTTATTTGTTAGTGGCCAACATCCTGCTTGTGAACTTGCTCATTGCGGTCTTCAAGTAAGAATGCTACCATTATAATGTTTTGATGACTTATTTGCATGTAAAAACAAACAGCGTAGGATCAGTTGCAACATAAAAATAAGTTGTGACTATTGGTCTTTACCAAAATGTCTTCATTGGTGTATCTCTAGTAACAGTTCAATGGTGTTGATTTGCTAGTTATGTGTTTCCTCCCAATAAAGCAACACGTTCTTTGAGGTTAAGTCCATCTCCAACCAGGTGTGGAAGTTCCAGAGATATCAGCTCATCATGACCTTCCATGACAGGCCTGTGCTACCTCCACCACTCATTATCTTTAGCCACCTCTATATCATATTACGCAAACTCTGCTGCCGCTGTAGCAAGAAAAAGGAGGGAGAACTGGATGAGAAGGATAAAGGATTAAGTGAGTTTCATAAAATAATTAGACCAAATTATAAAGGTGCATGTGGTCAAGCAAGTAATAAATTCAAACTGAACATGAGATAAATATTTGTTTGTATTCTCTGTTTTCCGCATAAAGAGCTTATTCTTACCCCGGAGGAGCTGAAGATGCTGTATGAGTTTGAGGAGCAATGTGTGGAGGAATATTTCAGGGAGAGAGAAGACGAGCAACTGTCTTCAAATGATGAGCGTATCAGGGTTACAAATGAAAGGTAATTTAAATGCCTAGTTATGTCGTGAAACTCTAGATGGCGCAGACTGATGGGTCCTTAACGCAAGCTGATGATATTTACCACGTTAACTACTTGGCATAAGCCGATTGGTTCATGTTGCGTCTGCAGCCAATAAGCTTGCTGCTCAACATTTAAATGGCTGGTTATCATTCACTTTAGAAGTTGCAGTGCGCTTTCAGAGTTCATCTAAAACCCTCTACCTTCCCCAGCTCCACCTGTATTGATCTGCTATGGGTAATTGAGATATGCAATTTGTGCAGCAGCAATATGTCTTACATACTCACAGCAGAGTATCGGCATATGTATTGGCAGTAGCAAGTTCCTGTACTTGCTCTGCAGTAGCAGCAGCAATAATCAACAGCAGCATAGCAGATCTATTCCACCAAGACCAAATACATTAACATCATCATAACCAAGTGTTGTCATGACAAAAATAGACTAATATGGGTAAACCACTTAAATACAAAGTTTGCAAACTGTGATTTATGTAATCATCCCATTTACATTCTCTTCTTTTTCCTTCTCAGGGTAGAGAACATGTCCATGCGCCTTGAGGAGGTGAATGAGAGGGAGAACACAATGAAGGCCTCCCTTCAGACAGTGGACCTTCGTTTGTCCCAGCTGGAAGACATTAATGGCCGAATGGTAAATGCCTTGGAAAGACTGGTGGGAATCGACCACTCTGAATTGACTCGGACACGCTCATCGGCCTCCTCTATTTGTGACCCATCTTCTCTTCAGCGTCACAGTAGCATCAACAGTGCTGATGGGTACAGCCTCTACCGCTATTACCTGGGTGTTGATGACCGTCCACCCGAGGAGAAAGAGGTGGATCTTAGTAAAACAATAAGCACTACAAACCTCAACACAAAGGAATATGGCCAGAATCTAGAGGTAGATGTTCCAGGGGTAAAAAGACGCCTTGGCTCATGTGTGGACATCCGAATCTTCCCTTGTGAGAAGGGTGTTGAGGCTGATGGGACTAAGCCAGAATCACCAAAATCTTCAGTTCCTGACAACCAGACTTCTTCGGATAATGCCACACAGAAAGAAGTCTTGATGACTGAGAGAGTGAAACTTCAGGCAACTACCTCCTACCCTCTAGAAAAGGTGAAAGCTTTCAAATACTATCCCACAGAAATACAAAGCACATCCCCGTCCAGTGTACGAAGGTACAGGAGCACAATCTCATTTGATCAAGCAAGTGGAAAGGAAGCAGATCAAGAAGGGGAAGGAATGGATGGGTCTCCAGCTACAAGACGTCGGAGTGCTAGTTATGAGTATAAGGTACATCCTAGTCTTTTTGGTCAGATGCCAAAGGTATCAATGGTAAGACCATTGGTAGACCAGATTGACAAGTTTAGCAACAGTTTCAAGGTAGAGCAACATTCTGACCAGCCTGAGCAACAGAGGCTGAGAGTTTCTACTAGACACAGTAAAGAGGAGATGGGAATGCAAGATGGAGAGAAGACACTGGACAGTTCAGATGGACCAATGACTCACGAAAGTGTTCAGCTGACAATAGACAATGGGATGACAAAGGGCGGAGAGCTACACTCAGCAGGGGTGACTGGTAAAGAGGCAATGCTAGATGTAGATCAGGTAAACCGGGATGAAAGGGGTGATGAAGTAGACCAGCACCTGGAAGATACTCAGCAGGAGATGGAAAAGGATCCAGATGATTCTGAAGCAGGTCTGGGAAAGGAAAAAAGTTCAGAGAAGCAAGATGGAGAGCAAACAGAGGACATAACTACAGGTGCAGGTTACTGTGATTCTGAAGTCCAAGCTGATGGTAGCCACCTGCTTCTGCCAGAGGACACAATGTTTCTCCCTGGAAGATCAAAGAGCTGGTCCACAAAACCTTGCAAGTCCTTAGGAAACAGTTTGAAAAGAGCCCATGGATCGAGCAGTGAAAGAGACCTTGCTGGAGCCTATGGAGACTCTTCTGATGATCCAGAGAAATCAGCACAGAAGACAACAGATGGTGTACCTTCAGACGAGCCGTAGCCATACATAAAGAGGACACTCTAGAACAGGCCTGGGCAAACTCGGTCCTGGAGGGCCACTGCCCTACAGAGGCTGAATCCCAAATGGCACCCTAAATCCTCACGGTCTTCCTCTGAGTCTGCACTTTCGTGACATAATGCCACTTTGACTGCTGGGTAAAGTCCTCTACGGAGCTTGCAGACTTGTGGGCTCAGCTGAAGTGCGCGTCGAGGGCACATAGCAGCCGCAAAGGGGGCACTCGCGAGCAACCTAAAATGATGAATGGGACACCCTACAGTTTCGTGGACTTGACGGGCATGCAGCAGCCATTGTAAGTCCACAAGACCGAAAGTGCATAGAAGTGTGCCATTTGGGATTCAGCCAGAGTTTAGCTCCAAGCCTAATCAAACACACCTGAACCAGCTAATCAGTTCCTTCAGGATTACTAGAATGCTACAAGCAGGTGAGTTTTATCAGGGTTGGAGCTAAACTCTGCAGGTTTGTCCATCCCTGCTCTAGAAGGAGTCCAATAAGAAGATACATTCCTCAGATAAGAATGATACACACATTAAATTCCTTATGCACCTGTAATACTAGATACTTACATTAGCAGTATGTGCTCAGGTGTCATGATCAAGTTAACTGAGTAGCAGATCTTTGAAACCATATCATTAACTGTTCATTAATTGTGTGCTTGCAATTTCCATCTTTATATATGTATATATATATATATATATATATATATATTTAAGGTATAAAATACATTATGTGACAGTATGTAACCTTGCTCACTGCTCTGGTCTTCATCATGCCATTTATGTGTTATGGTTTAGATGTTTTTGGATTGGTAAACAGTATACAGTATTAGTAACAATATTATACAGTATAATGACAATTTATGGGCTAAAAAGTAAGGCTATGCAAACTGAACAATTCAAAAGACAAAATGAGTCTACCTCAATGCAAAATGTTTAATGTTAGCAGGTTGTATGAGAGGCGCATTCTGTTTATTGGTGTGATAAAACTGTCTAATAGCACCATCTACTGTTCTGAATTATGAATTGCTGACAAAAAGAAGATTAAACTACAGTCAAACCTAAATTTATCCAGACACCTTGAACATTTCATTCATTAATACAGTTTATTCACTATAGTTTAACAAATGGTAATAAAATATGACAAGATTTAAACTGTGTCAGAAAAAATAAATCTTAATTATGTCAGATAACACTTAAGCAAAACATGGTCAGGTCAAAGTGTCTGAATCATTTTTAGTTCCATATTTTTTTATCAGTTTTACCGGTAGTCCACTGTATGAAGAATTTTTGGGTATAATATGTCACAATTAACTTTATTTTGCTATACTCACTTACATAAATGAACTATAGTGTCCTGCACCAACTAGTAACAATCTATCAAAAATGTCTGAATAATTTTCGGTTTGACTGTGTGTGAAAAAATAAGCTGAGAAGTATGAAGATATGTTTATACAGTATTTACTTTGGTTATATGTAGTATAAAAATCTACAATTAATAAAACCACACTTCAAATTCTTGTTCACATTTTCTTTGTTAAGGTTTTAACATGTTTAAATGAGCATATTACCTTTTCAGGTAACAGATTGCGGTATATGTCTCTAAAAAAAAAAAAAAAAAAAAGGTCGATCATACAGTCACAAATATGAAAAAATACATGCATAACAATGGTCCCACCTGAATATCAGTGGTCATGATATATGCTACATTTGTCGAAGTAAAATGAGGATCATCAAAACATTCTTTCAAAGTACTACGGCAGTATCTGTCCAAATCAGATTAATGAACACAGATCCAAGGCATTAAGGTCCCTTATATCAGCACAAATAGTCGGAAGAGAGTTTTATTGCTGTAATCTGTACTACTTCTTTTGACACACAGCCTTTAGTGCAGTTTCAATGGGAGACCAAAATTTCTCACATATTTGAAAACAAAAGTGCTGATTTGACCAGTTGAATTAACCCTGGATCCTTTGACTAAAACAACTTGCACAGTACAAGCATGAAAAGCACATAATACCACTTTTTGGCAACTGTATGTTTCTTTTAAGAGCCTATGGTAAAAAACAAACAAATTGTAAACAGTAAATAAAAATTGCTTGTACAATATATATATATATATATATATATATATATATATATATATATATATATATATATATATCATTATGCACTGGACATTTTCAATCAAAAAATGAAAAAGAGCTAAAAAGGTGAGTAATATCAAATTGAAATACAAAAAAGCTCAGTTTCCATTAATGGATTTACATAAACATGCATCAGTGACTTTCTTTTTTTATCATGTTACAAAACATTATACTGTAGCATTGACACAAGGACCCTAGTCTCTAAACTTGCTTTCATGTGGCAAATGCTTTTTTTTTTTTTTTCAAATAAAAACATTAATTTTAAATGCTAATTAAATAGTTAATGACCATCTTCATATTCCAAAAAAAAAAAAAAAAAAAAAAAAATTCACATAATGTTCACAAATCAGTGCTGGACTGAATTTGAATATAAGCCCTATACTTAAACCCTAAAGCTAAGGATCTACAACACAGGCACAATTTCTCTTATTCCCTTAATACTGATGGTTCTCGGATTTGACTGGCTGTGTCAAACACACATTCACTATGGGTGACCGTGATTTTGCCAAGTAAGACTTGTTCCCTTTGATACCTGACCTGAAGATGTTCCTTTACCCATCATGCTCTAAAGCCATCATGTTCTATCTTTGCAACCTTCCAGTGGGTGGATTGATGTCCGTCTGTGCTATACATGGATATGTGCCTGTGAGGAGAGCTCATTAAAAACACATTTAAAGTGCTTTTTTAACCCACTAGTGTTCCAAAAATTGCTTTTTTACAGATCTTCTCTATTAAAATTTTTGAACCAGTGCAAGAACACAGTGTATATGCTGTATACAAGACACTCAGGAACATATTACAACAAAACAGACTTGCTGACTAATTCATAAATATTGTATGTGATACATCTAAGCTTTCAGCAGCAAATGTTTCAAGCAAATGTGTCCATACATAATATTACACAAAAACATATCAAAGCAAAACCATTCATATTTGATCCATTATCTTTTGACACAATCATCACGATTATTACCACACAACAAAGGAAACATTTCCTATTATGACTCTACCACAGAGTGAACCAAGTAAATCTCTAAAAACTGCATCATTCCTCTGTTCCATCTTGAATTTAAGGGCTTGGAAACACGAACCTTCATCTGTTCTTGAGCCTGATGGTCCAGCTCTTTTGCAGGGGCTCATGTGATATGTTTTACCAGCTGAGCATTTCTGGCTGCCGAAGAGACACAGCAAGTGAACGTATCCACACGCCGCAAATGAGTTACAGCAGAACACACTTAAAGATGCTGTGCTTTTTGGAGCGCTTCTCTGAAATCTTCACCGGCCCCCCACTATCTGCTTGACCACCATCATTCTAGTCAACCAAAAGACAGAAACATTTTAAATTTGCTTTGTTAGACCTATAAAAAAAGAAATTATTAAGTAATAATATTAGGATTGTAAAAAGTAAAAGTTCGTAATAGTAATCCTGTGAGCTTTTGTACAGTCTTAAATGCTGAACTGATATTAAAACTAAATGCAGTTATAAAATAATGGGCTGTTTTTTTACGCACAGTAGTGATTGTTTTAAAACGTGATTCATTTTAACAATGATTCATATTTACAATGACTTTAAATTAGGGGTGTAACGGTACACAAAAATGACAGTTCGGTACATATACCTTGGTATTGAAGTCATGGTTTGGTACAGATTCGGTGCAGGAGGAGGGAGAAAACTAAACAAAATTGCCCTTTTTCCTTTCTTTTTTAAACCGTGGTTTACTGAACAAATTGTGTCTCTGTCTTTAAAATAAATTCAATTAAAATTACAATTTTCTTAAATATAAAAAATCTATCTCTGCTAATGCTGTAAACTATATATAAGAGCACTTTCTTGCACATTACTATAATATTAAATGTTACAATTAACAACAGAGCCCAAATTCTTAAATTAAGTTGCTATTTATTTTTAGATATAATAATTAACACTCACATAAAAATTGTATGCTAATATGTAAATTGCATACCAGGCAGTTTTTGCATTAACTTCAAAATCTGTTTCTACTCCAATTCAATGTTAAAATATATTAGTTTACACAGTGGCCATCATAACTTGTTTTCATGACACATTTATTTAAACATGCATTAAACATATACAATAAATAATTAAGACGGGTAAGTAAAATATTAAGTAATATATGTAGCGAAAGAGTTCATTCCTCTAGCGAATTAACAAGCTGTGGACACTGAATGGCATTTCTGAGGTAAATGCTATGTGACATATCGTTTAAAAGCCGTTTCATTGATGTCTTTCCACGGCTGAAACAGTGATTAAGCGATTACATGAGATACGTTTCAGTTTCAACATACCTTCAGATGTTCATTTAAGTTTATTCTGTAACTAGTAGGCCTATTAAAGAGGAATAGATGATCGTGTTCACTTGTGCCCCGCGCTGCCGTTTGATCTGAGGCGTCTGTACAGTGATCTGTCACGCCACATCAAAGAACGTCAAAAAATGGCATTTATTGTTTGAATTTCGTAATAAAATGAACAGAATTTGAGGGATGAGACTTTGTTTCTTAAGAAAGTAACAGAACACAAAGGTTATTGCGATTATTGGTGGTTAATGCTGGTTAAAAGTGGGTAATGGGCTATACAACTCTGTATTTGTCGGTACACATGTGTACCGAACTGAAAGACGTGTATCGAAAATTTTCGTTATGAATACGTGTACCGTTACACCCCTACTTTATATATTTTTCTTAAAAATTTTTCTTAAAAATAACCGTAATACAATCATAAATGATATCCAGTATAATGCACTTGTTTTGTTTTTGTTTTGCCAGTTTTACAAAAAAAAAACACACACCATTTTTCTGTTGAGTCGAGCCATAATGTCTCTGGCAAGGGTGAAAAAGGCCTCTTCGACATTTACACTGGTTTTTGCACTTGTTTCCAAAAACTTGATCCCGTAATCAATTGCCAGCTGGAAAACAAAATGACAACACAGTTATTAACAAATTAAATAAAAAAAATATATATCCAGTACCGCTCAAAATACTATACATTTCATTCAAAATAATACAAAAATATTACAAAAATGAAATTTTTAAATAAAATAGAATATTTATTTATATTATTCATTGTAAATTATTAATTTTATTATATCTATTTGTGTGGAATATTGTAAAAGCTTGTAGGATGTGAGAGATCTCACTTTCTCTCCTCTCTCTTTGGACACCTGTCTCCTGTCGTTCATGTCACATTTGTTTCCGAGGATCATCTTCTCGACGTCAGATGATGCATGCTGAAATGAGTGATTGAGAAGTTCAGCAGTTCTTTAAGTTGCAGTCAAAAGAAATGTAATTCTTTAACAAATGTGTATCGATTTTCACCTCCTCAATGTTGCGGATCCAGTTTTTAATGTTCTCAAATGACTTTTCGCTGGTGATGTCATATACCAACATAATGCCCTGAAAACAAAGCCAGCATAAATGAAACATCCATCTTCAGCAATCAACACTTACACATATATATGTACATATATATATGAGTACACAGCAAAAAAAAAAAAAAAAAAGAAGAAGCATTTTTTTCTTGTTTTCCAGTACAAATGTCTAAACATTCTTAGATAAAGATACAGTTACTTGAATAGCAAATTTGACTTTAGATATTAAGTGTGTGTTCACACTTGTAGTTCGGTTCTCTTGGTTCTTTTGGTCCAGACCAAAAAAGAAAACTATATATTTAGGGTGTACTCACACTAGGCGCTCTGAACCATGCCCGAGCATGTTTAACCCCCAAAGCCCTGTTCGCTCTGTTCCGTGCCCAAGCAAGGTTCGTTTAGCTGTCCTTGTCCCGCTTGGAAGAGGTGGGCCAGAACCTGGTTCAGTTGGGCTCGAGCACGGTTCGCATGCAGTGTGCACGGAACAGCTACTACTTTGTGCGCTACTGTCATCATTATGATGGCAAACATCTTTATTACTACTTGGATAGTACACTTTTCAGTTCATGTACTTAATTCGAGTGTATTTGTGGTTTATAACGGGTTTTGTTCTCACCTTATTGATGAACAGGAATTGTAGTTTGCGAGTAAAGCTGCAAAATTCCTCCATTAATGTCAGCTGCCTTTGTAGTTCGTAATAATCTTCTGATAAGTGCAAGTGAAAATCGCTGCGCGGCATAAATGATAAATCTATTAGGCAATATCTTGCATTTCTTCCTGTTTTCTTCCATACAAAAAGTTGCATCGTATATATGACGTAAGCGTGCGCCGCATATATGACGTAAGTGCAAGTGTGAATGCAGGCCAGCGCGGGAGTGGCATTTTTATTACCGAACCTAAAGATACAAAACAAAAAAAAAATCCCCGACTTTTATGATGTAGCTTGTCGAACATTCAAAACAATGCTGTGTGCTGGGCTAAATGTGCTGTATGTACATACATATGATGGTATATGATGGAGTTGAGAACTCATGAAAAGCTTATAAAATGTGAGTCAAAACAGCAGCAGGAATCCCTCATCACACACACAAACAAAAATCTGCTGCGAGGAGACGCAGTTCTGATGCCTGTGCTGAACTGTAATGGGTAACATCGCTACTATGACGAGAAAAAACAGGTACGCTTGAGCATTCTGTCATTTTTAGGGTCACATTTTCTGATTTCATGTCCTGTTTTTGGTTCTTTTAGATGTCTTTGGTCCATGTTGCGTTCATATTTCAGTTGAACCACACCAGAGTTCATTTGGAAGCATTCCACTTGTTTGGTATGCACCAGGGATCAGATGGGATCACACTTATTCAAATGAACCGCACTAACAGAGCAATCGCACCAGAGTTTGTTTTAATCGAATCAAACCTGCCAAGTGTGAACACACCCTAAAACAAACTCTGGTGCAATTGCTCTGTTAGTGCGGTTCATTTGAATAAGTGTAAACGCTACCATCCGAACCCTGGTGCATACCAAACAAGTGGACCAAGACCCACATTTTCAGAGAGTCTGGGTCCGGTTCCATACAAACTCTGGTGCGGTTTGACTGAAATACGAATGCAGCACAGACCAAAGATATATAAACAAGCCAAAAAACAGGATGTGATGTCACATGATGCGACCCAAAAAAGGACAGAATTCTGAAGCTACCTGTTTTTTTCTCATCATAGGAACTACGCTGCCCGGTACAGGTGTCAGAACCGTGTCTCCTTGCAGATCTTTGTTTGTGTGCAACGGAAGAATTCCTGGTGCTGTTTTGACTCCTTTACACATTTTATAAGCTCTTCACGAGTTCTCAGCTGGTAAAAATATACCATCATTTGTGCACACATACAACAAGTGCAATTAGCCCAGCACACGGCATTGTTTTAGATGTTTAATAAGTTCCGTCGCAAAATATACATTATAAAAGCCTTTGTTTTGTATTTTTAAGTTCAGTGTTACTAGATATATCATTTTCTTAGGGGGGTTTCACACTGGGCATGTTTGTTGCGGTGCGAGTGCAATTGTTCCCAGTGCCGGGTACCCCCACAATGTTGGTCTGGTTTCACACTCAACTTGGTTCTATCGAACCCTGGTGCATTTGCGTTCAACTTGCGTCATCACATCACGTCATTTTTTTTTTTTTTACTAATTTGGTGCTATTATATGCAGCAGAGTGAGCGACACTTGGGTTTACTGTATGTACGTTGCATGAAGGCAGCTTTCTGCTGCTTGAAGAAAGACTCCTTTGAGAAGAAAGCGATTTGTGAGCCATTCATTTGCCTCTTTAATTCCACTCACTCTGCACAATGAAACTGAATGCTAAATAGTTGCTGTACGCTCAATCATAACCACTGTCATCTAAGCGGAGTCTTAAACACCTCTGATTGGCCATTGTGTTCACACACTCAAGAGATATGTCTAATGCTTCCATGTGTATCTGTGTAAGCGCTCGGTGAGGAGCGTAAAAGATGTCTATTTACAAGACGTTTTGAAGCGTTGATTACTGTAGCCAATCACAGACAAATCTGTTGAGCACATGAACAAAATGGCCGATCAAAAGTGTTTAAGAATCTGCTCAACAGCGCTCAAAATGCTAGGGGGAAATGTTGGTATTGTCACATTTTTAAATTTCAGTACTGACTTGGTACTGAAGTCGGTACTTTTGACAACACTACTGTCATCCCCTACATGTGTTTTGTTGAATTACTGTCATGGTCATCATCTAAAAAGCATGCGCAGATTTCTTTACTTCTTGAACAAGTGTGTACTTAAGTCTGAGTTGCTTTGACATTTATGCAAATTGCACCACAGTTCCAGTGCAACCGAACTCGGTCCACCTCCTACAGGTAGTCTTGGGTTCGGTGTTAATGCACCCTTAGGCTATGTTCACTCTGGCAGTTCAAATCCGATTATTTGTCATTATCATTGTTATTTTTCTGCTCGTCCGACACTTTGCAACAACACAACCTTGTTTCTGCAGCAACTTTCAGCATGTTAGTCTGACATTTACTTTTTATGTGGTGCAACCATGCAAAATCCGATCAGAGCAGTCAGACTGAAACAGATTTCTAAAACCACATATCAATGTAGCTCAAAACAAATTTGTAAAAATCGCATTTCATGTGATTTTTTTGCGGTTTACACTTGCTACATCTGATAGGATTTCAATCAGATATGCACAAAAATCAGATTTGGACTGACAGTCTGAGCGAGGCTTTAGTCCGAACCAAGAGAACTGAACTACAAGTGTGAACACACCATTGTATACTAAAACTAGATCCAAAATTAAGTGAGTTTATATTTCTGACCCCATTGGCAGATATTTTTTGTCGTTTTAAGCATAAACTGCCTTAATTTTGATGATTTTAGATTTCAGAAAACAAGACTTATTTCAAGTAATTTTGCTTCTCAAATAAATGTATCTTATTTAGATATTTGTAAAACAAGACAAAAACACTAAGTAAGAAAATATTTTTTTTGCAGTGTAGTAGCTAGCAGTGTCTTACCATAGCGCCTCTATAATACGCCGTGGTGATCGTCCTAAATCTTTCCTGCCCAGCTGTGTCCCTGTAAAATAACCAGACAGTCACACGCAAATATGCATCCTCACCTTGTTCCTTCCATCCTTTGTCACCTCACTGAACCTCAATACTTCACGTTCGTTTACTGTGAATCCCTATTCTTTCTTAAATTTTAATATAAACATCCTGTAGAATGTGCATATAGACGGAGAGGCACGGATGTTCATGACACTATTGTTTGCACGTCTCATCCTTCATTAGTCTGCTGCACAGGGTGTGTGAGCATTATGACTGTTAACAGGAAGAATAGCCACAGTGTGACGTCATTTCCTTCTTACTTCTCAAGGACAGTCAAGGACAACTATAAATATCAGCACTTAAGGATCCCAAAAAAACTTCTTATAGTGCCTAGATATTAACTAGCATATTGCTAGCTCATGAACTGGTTTCTTTAACTGATTTCTATTCTGTTTTGATGTATTTCCAGTTGAAAAAAAAAAGAAGAAGAAGTTTGAAGTATACATTACAGTATACATTTTTAGGGCAGAAAAAGTACAAATGTATGAAGCGTTAATGCAACCAAAAATAACAAACCATCATTAGCTACTTGCTATTTCTAATCATAGGCAAGTTAGTTAATAAGAAGAAAGTACACTTCATTGTATTGAATGTGCACTTAGTAGTGTACTGCAAATCTTAAAAGTATGTTTTTAAAAGATAATATACTTGCAGATAATATGATATTCATAAAATAAGTTGCTTAACACACTTATTTACACTTTTCAAAAAGTGCACTTTGTAATAATGTTAAATTAAAAGTTACTTTAAAGTACATTTTAAATTATTTTGTTGTGATTTACAGAAGTAAACTTATTTTTAAATGTACTAAATTGCAGCTTCATCATTACAAATGTGTAATTACAAATATATTTCAATACATGACATAAAAGTTTCAATAGAAATTACATTAAAGTTTATTTTAGTACATTCAGCAGTACACTTTATTTCAAAAACGGGCATAATTATGAAATTACATATAAAGATGTTCTTGTGTACTTTTGACCTGTGGGTCAAAAAAGCAGTCTTAAGTTCAACTAATTGAATTTAATATAAACTATGATACATTTAATTTCATTTCAAATAACATGCAATTAAGTGTCTGAAATCATTACAGTTCGCACTTAAGTAGAATATTATTCATTTTATAAAAAGTACTCATTTTTAAAGTATGCCAAAGTGTACTTCTTTTCCCACAAGTGTATTGTCATTCTAGAGAGCATTTTATTGAACAAAAATGTTAATATTTATGTGCAAGATGAATAAAATGGTCTTTTAGCATAACAGCCTCAAAGCTAACTGGTATAATGTTTAAAAGCAACAAAACTCTAATTAAGTGCAGAAACTGTTCTCCATATTCAAAAGTTTGTTTAGGCTTGTTTTAGCTTTAAATATCTCTAAAGATGAAGTGTAAATGATGACATAACAGGATATATAAAACACAACTTAGCGCTGCATATTAATGACAAACAAACGGCTCACCATATCTGCAGCTTGATTTTCTTGCCGTTCAGCTCGACAGTTCTGATTTTGAAATCAATTCCTGGCAACAGAGAAAAAGAGAAACATCGTCAGATCTTCAGTCACTGGCACCACATGGAATCAATGGTACAATCAATGTTGCACTGCAGTAATGAGCTATTTCCAGTTCCTGGGGTTAAACTGCTCCTCTTGCCATTTTTTGTCCTGCTGGTTAGAGGAAAATTACTTGTTGCTTGTATCAGGCTGCCTTGCTCACATAAATGTTGTGTACTGTGCAACTAACGTAACATGTTAGGTTGAAATCTTAAACCTATTGATATTGTAAGAGATATTCAATAAGAGGCCTTATACTCAATATAACTAGTCAAACGAGTGGCTTTGTGGTTTTCCTGTGGAAAAATGTCTAATACTACAACAGAATATTAGTTCAAGATCTGGGCGGGTAACTAAGAGGTTTATACTAAAAAACGGTTCTTGTTTTATGCATAAACCTCATTAAATTTTGTTTGATTTCTCTGACAATAAGACCTTTATCTTATGTTATTTTGGCATACAAATTATACAATTATCTTGTTTTAAAGGGGTGGTTCATTATGATTTCACTTTTTTAACTTCAGTTAGTGTGTAACTGCTTTTTGAGTATAAACAACATCTGCAAAGTTACGACGCTCAGAGTTCAATGCAGAGGGAGATATTTTCTTTTAAAAAATTCTCTGTTTAAGAACTACAACAAACAGCTGGTAGGGACTACAACAAGCTGCTTCCCAGGTTAGTGACATCACTTACCCTAAAATTTACATAAACCCCGCCCCCAAGAACACACAACAAAATGGGTGAGGCCATGTTGGGCTGCTTTAGAAAAGAGGAAGAGTTGTTGTAGTAGAGTGTTGTTGACATGCCTTCATTTCTCGCCGGACTGCTTCACAAACAAGGGTCAATTCAACTCTGGATTTGCACAAAAGATCAACATGACGGCACATGCTAGTCGATGAGTTGAATTAACTCCACAGCAACTACATAAATGTATCCACTAACTGTTCAGAAACGTCCAGATGCATTCTAAAAGTTGTAACTTCTTCCTGAGTCTCTTCATCAGTGTCCGATTCCGGTTTGAACAATGTAAGGATGAACACCATTACTGACAATCCTCATTTTGGCTGCGTGAGATTCTCCTGCTTTGTTGTCGTTGAGCAACCGAAACGAAAGCTGTTAAAGCTCCACCCTCTTCTGGAAAGTAGGCCAGGAGCAGCAGCTCATTTGCATTTAAAGGGACACCTTTAAAGAATTTTAGATACATATACTGGAAAACAAGACCAAAATACTGACTAAAGGCCCATTCAGCTTAAAAAACATCACTATAAAGTTAACTATAACAATAACTATATTCGCGTCCACACCAACACACAATAATGTTCTGTTTATTATAAGCATGTGCTGCAGTTTTGTCAAATGTCACTTTAAATGCTCGAGCTCTTTAAATTCAGGATGAATTCTGATTGGCTGTCAATGTTTTTATCATTTATCAGCTGGAAAAAAAATCCTTGTGGAAGTGATTCCAACGATATCATTCCTCTTTGATGTTATTGTTATAGTTGTGGTGTGGGGTCTGCTATTATTTTAAATTTAGAAATGATTTTAAAAACTATATCTTTATCGTTTTCATCCTTGGTGTGAACGGTTCTTAAAGGGATAGTTCACCCAAAAATGAAAATTATCCCATGATTAACCCACCCTGAAACCATTCTAGGTGTATATGACTATCTTTTCCTGGCTCTTCCAGGCTTTATAATGGTAGTGAATGGGAGGTGTGATTCTGAAGCCCCCCAAAAATGTATCCATCTATCATAAAACTAATCCATACGGCTTCAGGGGATTTAATAAAGGCCTTCTGAAGCGAAGCAATGTTTTGTTTTTAAAGAAAAATATCCTTTAAAACTTTATAAACTAAAATAACTAGCTTCTAGCAGACATCCACAGCTAAAATGAGGAACATGACAAGAAATGTATCAAGCAATTAAGCAATATCACAACCTTGAGAAAAACACAGACTGAGTCACAGGAAGCGGAGGTGGACTGCTCAGAGAAGTGTGGGTAAGTATGCAGAGTGGCCACAACTGGGGTCATGGACGTCCTGGCACAAGAAAGCAGATGCCAGTCAAATGCTCCACTGCATTGGCGGAAGAATGCTGAGATGGGCTGAGTGAATATCACGAGAGCATGATGGAGATTCAAACAGTACAGCCCTCTGTTCACGGTCAAGTCTACTATGACCCCGCACAAAGGAACCATACTTTCCCCAGCACTCCGTCCTGACATTGTCATCAAAATATTGTTAATGCAGAGCGGTCGTGATGATTTCTAACATATAAACAAGATTATTTTTTAGCAAAATTGCTGTTTTTACTCAGAGAATGAGCTGGTTTGCCAGATAAATGGGATGTAAATACAAATGAAGTCTGAAAGAAGGTCAAGGCTCAGAGACCCTATTGCAAGACAGCATCGCAAACAAAGGCAGAGGGGGCGGTGACGTTTTAATCAGATGGAAAAACTGACAAAGGAAATGACTAAACTCTCTGTGCAGGCAGACGAAAGACAACTGTGCAGCTTTCACACACACACACAATGCAAAATATTATTTTCTTACTAAGTATTTTGTCTAAAAAATCCTTAAAGCAGGATAAATTTGCATGAGAAGTTAGGTTGCATAAGATATTAACAACTTCTTGTTTTAGTCATATATGTAACAACATTTTATGAGGTTTATGCTAAAAAAAAGTGATAGAAAATCTATTTGAGAAAAGCTGATAAGGTTATTTAAGCACTTATTCGTCCTGTACACACATAACTTATTTTATAGCATCTTATGTTTTCTGCATCATGAGGAAGCAAGTTCCTTCAAGTACGTCACTGTCAAACAGCATATGGTCATGAAACCTGAAAACTACAACAAAACATCTAACAGCAACTTATTGAGTGGCTTGAATCCATCAGCATGAACACAGAATTAGTAACTCAATAATACAGTTTGTGGTTCTCTTGTGTAGACTCCTGTATGAACTTGTAAGGCCATTAGTGAGCAGGGTTTGACAGGTTAAAAGTAGATACAGCTGTGGTCAGCAAAATATGACTCTCACACCTTCATCGACAGTATTGTTTCCAGAGTATCTCTATCTGTCTATCTGTATAGACAGATATGGATAGAATCTATCTATCTATCTATCTATCTATCTATCTATCTATCTATCTATCTATCTATCTATCTAATACTTCCCTTTAATATTAATACTGATTTGGGTACAATTTTAAACAAATAAAAATATATAATACATTTAAATGATATAAAAACATATTATACAACACAAATATATATTAAAGAAAGCATTACAAGAAATAAACATTTTTAAAACATTTTAAAATATATATATATTAATTTGTCTACATAAGCAAGCTACTCAAAGGCCTGTGCATTTCTAAATAAATCCAGATGTTTTAAACATAATCCCATAATTGACTGAAAAAACCACAGGTGCTTTTCAAACCTACTTTTATCAATGCAAATGAAACTAGAAACTTAATTATTACAGTTTTGCTGTATCTAAACACTATTGTCCTGTATATAACGGGACACAATCCAATACCTTCTACCCAGATCACCGGTGAACTGACCGATTGTGGAGATGAAGGTGGTGTTAAACGCGTCCTCGCTGAATCTGAACAGCAGACATGTCTTTCCCACTCCACTGTCTCCAATTAGCAAGAGTTTGAAAAGGTAATCGTAAGTCTTCGCCATTTACCAAGCCAGTATTTCCTTTATGAATGACAGTGCACAGTTTCCCTTGTTCATGGCATTGACACAAAAATCATACGGACTCGAGCGAGGGCGGAGCCTCGTTGTGTGACGTCAGCGCGATGGCACCTGCGCGATTGGTCAATGTAGTTTCTAGGAGGACAGTCTCTACGGAGCCCCCCTAGATACATTACGGGTCGTTATCAAGAAAGCCCTGCATATCCAACAGAATATAATTAATCTAGTGTAGCTCGCCTATGTAGACAAATAAAAAAATTATTAATAATAATAATTATATATATATATATATATATATATATATATATATATATATTTAAAAATGTTTATTTCTTATGATGCTTTCTTTAATATATATTTGCGTTGTATAAAATGTTTTTATATAATTTAAATGTATTATATGTTTTTATTTTTTTTAAATTGTACCCAAATCAGTAACATTAAAGGGAAGTATTAGATAGATAGTTAATGTTTTAATACAGATATTGATACTAAGTGTAAGAAGGATATTTGTTTTGTCTTTGGAAAGTCTTTGGACATTAAGGTTCATCTTTCAAAAGAAATATATTCATTTATGAATTATATTTATATCTATCCTAAAATGATGTTCCTGGTTGTATTGGTCTAGTAGTAAAAAAAAAAAAAAAAAAAAAAAAGTGTGAGCATAAAATAATAAAAGTCTAGTGATGCCGTTGAACAACCACTAAGGGGCGTAGTCACATGACCAACAGCCTGAGCTTAAATAGATGTACGTCTACTCAAAGTTCGTAATTATGCTTCAATCAAAGAAAAATAAGAACAACAAGTAAAAAGAACAACAAGTAAACTAAATCGAACAATGAAATGTGTTTCGTAGAGGAGGAAGCTGCTAAGGAAGGAGAACTGCATCTCTCGAGGGGCTCTGAGGAATGTCAGGGTTGCCAGTACGGGAAATATTAACCCAGAGGGTTTGTGTGTTTTATTTTATTGCAATTTGTAATTATACATCTTTATTAGATAGATAGATAGATAGATAGATAGATAGATAGATAGATAGATAGATAGATAGATAGATAGATAGATAGATAGATAGATAGATAGATAGATAGATAGACAAATAGATAGATAGAGAGAGAGAGAGACAGACAGATAGATAGATAGATAGATAGATAGATAGATAGATAGATAGATAGATAGACAGATAAAGACAGACAGACAAATAGATAGAGAGAGAGAGAGAGACAGACAGACAGACAGACAGACAGATAGATAGATAGATAGATAGACAGACAGATAGATAGATAGATAAAGACAGACAAATAGATAGATAGAGAGAGAGACAGACAGACAGACAGACAGATAGATAGATAGATAGATAGATAGCATTTCCAAGATGTCTTATAAAGAGCACTTCATCTGAAAAGCATCTGCTGTGTACAAACATCTGATAAACATCTTTAAAACGTCAGTTTTACATACATTCTAAATCATAAACATCTTAATGATATTTTCTAAAAGTCTATTTAACATCTGACAGGAAATGTCTCATAGACGTGTTGCAGATGAGCAAAAACTGAAAAACTCAACAAAAAAAAAAACATCAAATATACGTTTCTGCGATGTTTGTGTGCTATCTGGATAGATAGATAGATAGATAGATAGATAGATAGATAGATAGATAGATAGATAGATAGATAGACTATACTTGATTAGAGGTGATGATAATTTTCATTTTTTGAGACATGAGGCACACTATCAGCAGCATATTTTCGTCTTAATGTTACTTAATGTTATCAGACTTATGTCATTTTCAGGAAGTCCCTGTAATGTTGTCAGGTTTTATAGGGGTTAATGTATAAATGAGTATTTTATTGCGGAGCATGCCTGGGCATGTCTGATCAGATTTCCTTTATGAAGCTGCGCGTGGCAACCCTGCAGTAACCCGAGCGATTCAGGATCGAGGAAAGCAGCAGACACACACGAATGCGAAAACCAGCAGCTTCCGACCATGCCTGTAAGTAGATTTGCTTAGCTAGACAACGAATCTTACATTTGACAGTTGTTAATATAAATTCTGTCGTCTGTCGTTTTAATATTAATCCAGCTGTTGATTATTTTAACCGTGCGGTAAACATGGGAAAGTTTGTGATTTCACATGGCGCTGCGTGGCTTTCAGATAAGGCCTTGTTTCACTTTACACGAGTAACATGTAAACAGTTTCTTTGCACCGAGCAAAATGATAGTTTGAGTCAAATTAATGTTTTATGTGTGTTTTTAATAGTAAGCTGTTATAGTTTTTAGCCTGACAATGAGGGAAGTGGCTGTTGAACAATGTTGTTTTTGTGCAGAAGCATGATTAAGATTTAGATTGTAGATTTTGTAGTTAAGAGATTAAATGACAATCATGTTTTTGAAGGAAATTTATATAGTAACATGGTGCGTTATATAATAAATGTATAAATTACTATAGTAACATGCTGTGTGTATTTATTAGTATATTGTTATTTTAACAGCTGGCCAAAGATCTACTCAACCCGTCCTTTGATTTTGAAAGAAGGCAGCATAAGAAGAAAAGGCTTGTGCAGAGTCCCAACTCATACTTCATGGATGTAAAATGTCCAGGTTTGAGATCCACAGAAGAAACTTTGTTTGGCTTGTGTGTAATATTTCACTTGTAGAAAACGTAATCTTCTCTGCTTGTTTCCATGTAGGTTGTTATAAGATCACAACTGTGTTTAGTCATGCGCAGACGGTTGTGTTATGTGTTGGGTGTTCAACAGTGCTTTGCCAGCCAACAGGAGGAAAAGCAAGGCTGACTGAGGGTGTGTATTTGTTTACTGTATGATTGTAACAAGTCCAGAGGTTGTACGTTTGCACCAGAAGTAACTATATATAATGTTTTCTGATAGTGTCTCATATTGCAATATGATATAAAGCGACATCTTTTCTTTTTCCAATTAGGTTGCTCTTTCAGAAGAAAGCAGCACTGAGAAGGATGAAAAAGGAACGATGCTTTGAATACAAAGAAATTGTGCAACTTCTTAATGCCTTACTTTTTCATTGATTACAATGAATGAACTTTAAATATGATTATGAATGGTACATGGCAGGTTCTTTCTACCATGTTATCGGTTCAGTGGTTATGAATAAAGATTCTTCTGCATGATACAACTGCATCCTGCAGTTTAATTCTGTGTGAAGTTATAAGTTTAATTACTCATCTCATGCAATGACATTATGTAATTTTTACCATCAAAGCTTTCGAAGTTGTTGAGGATATTATCCTTTCTGAATTTTTACACTTGTGATTGATAAAAGTTTCCATTCATTTGGTATTATATATTCACAAGTACACAAAAGAGAAAATGTTTTGATGTTTTATTTGTGAAAAAAAAAACAAAAAAAACACACATTCAACCGAAGAAACTTGACACAAGTTAAATGTACAGTGTCACGTTCTTAGAAAACGATTTTTAACTGGCAAAAAAGTACAGCACCCACTCGACCAAAACACATCTAACCGAAACATATAAAAGTGAACATACTCACAGAATGAATAATTTACATGCAAAAATGAAGCTACTATTAAATGGATGACATTTTTATCCAAAATGTTTCCTTTAAATGTCTGTTAATCATTTGTGGCCGTTGTTCCAAAACATTCCTGGTTCCTCCTCATCAGATACTTCAGAATAAAGAATTCCAGTGGTGACAAGAAAATGGTCAGTTTTGTAAGGCTTTGGTAGGGGGAAATCCTTGCTGTGTGTATCGCTCGGCAAGAACTAAATTTATCCGCCCTAATATTCAGTGTACACTTGCAGTCATATTTCAAGAAGTATTGCAAAGATGTTCCTTATATGACACTTATTGAGTCTGGCATTGGACGCCACCGTGCCTGGGGCCTTCATCTTCATCATAGGCTTCACCACTGTGGTTTCTCTTTTGCCTTTCGTAGTCTACTTCACAGAGGTCAACCTCTTCCATATCATCTGACATCATGACGTGATCTCTGCCAGGAAGCAACCTCTCCAGGTCAGGCAGCATGTGCTCCGGTAGCCAGTGTTTATCTGGGAACTCAATCTGAGGAAATAGAAATGTTTCTGTGAGATGTTACAGACCCAACACAAGATAACTGAACATTTGTAACAATCATACTGAGCCCCACAACGGGGCATGTGGGGGGAATATATATAATATGTATATATATCTTGGCCACAAATCAAGAATTCATTCCCTCATTTAATTAAATCATGGCTGTGGATTAACAATTTTTTCCCCCTTATTTTACTAAATCATGGCCATGTTGTAATAATCTGTAATAATTATTTTTAACTAAAAGTGAAAAACCTTTTGCGTTTTGGCCATTTATCTTTACAACAACAGCATTTTGGGGGCCTGAAAATGCTTTTGAAAATGATACCGTTATCTCCATGTAAACTACAAAAATGTGAAATTGGTGACATAATGCACATGCAAATTGCTTGCTCCATGCTTTTGTGCAGGCGTGTAGTGTTTCTTTACAAAGTGACATCGCCAACTACTGGCCTGGCATACATAATACAGCGCTTTGTCGTTTTCGCTGATCCATGTGAACGGGTATCGTTTTGACAACGTCATCTATACGCAAAACTTTTCAAAAAAATACATTGTTGTCATATAAGCGTAGTTAAACTTTGTTAAATACAACAAGGGAACGAATTAGTACAACATGGCCATGATTTACTAAAACGAGAAAAGGAATTAACGAGTCATGGAAATTAATTCTTAAAGGGTTAGTTCACACAAAAATGAAAATTCTGTCATTAATTACTCACCCTCATGTCGTTCCATACTCCTTATCCATATCTTCGGAACACAAATTAAGATATTTTTATTGAAATCAGACTGATTTCTGTCCCTCCATTGACAGTCTATGCAACTACCACTTTGACTCTTCAAAAAGTGATTGTAGAGATTCAAAAAGAGATTGTAAAATGAATCCATATGAATTGAGAGGTTTAGTCCAAATTTTTCTGAAGAGACTCAGTTGCTTTATATGATGAACAGATTGAATTTAGGCTTATATTCACATATAAATATTCATCAATGCACACATCAGTTATGGTAAACAGAAGCTCATGCATGTTCGCTTGACGTGCAAGAACCAATGAGGTTCATTATCGTGTTACACAGCACGTTTGAGCTTCCGCAAGAACTAATGAGGTTTCTTCCCATGTCAAGCAGGTTTGGTTGAGCTTCTGTTTATGTTCAGTGATCAATGTTTATATGTGAATAAAAGCCTAAATTCAATCTGTTCATCATATAAAGCGATCACGTCTCTTCAGAAATATTGGACTAAACCGCTCGACTAATTTTGCGATCTCTTTCTGAACTTTTTGAAGCAACTAAGTAGTAGTTGCATGTACTGTCAACTGTCATCATTCATTTGTGTCCTGAAGATGAACGAAATTCTTACGGGTTTGGAATGATTTGAGGCAGTCATTTTTTCATTTTTGGGTGAATTAACCCTTTATTTTGTGACAATTTACTAAAATGAGAGAATCCTTAATTTGTGGGAACTAATTCTTAATTTGTGGCCACAATATATAATATATTTTTGTCTGCATATCATGTGTGGGGCTCTGTACTTTCACACACATTTTTATCCATATTTTTTTAAGTGAGAAAAAAAAAATACAGACTTACCTCAAACTGTATGATGAGAAGACCTTTCTCATAAGGCTCTCTGTACAGAGGCATGCCCTCATTATAAATACATTTTAGATCATTAGGTTTTATAACTTGACCTAAAACAAAAAAAGACAATAAAATTAAAATTAAAGTAATTAATTACAGTTAAATATTTTATGTACTACATATTAATTTAAATGTAATTCACATGAATAGTATGAGGGGAAATACATTTAATTTTAATTCAAATCAAATATTATACACAAGTAAACGGTATAGAAGAAATACCTGGAGATGAATGGATGAGCAGCGATCTGTTATCAAGAGTATGGATTGTCTTTTTAAATCCACAGAGTGCCTCTACCAGCTTGATCTTCATCTTCATGACGAGGTTGTCATCTTGCCTTTGGAAGACTGGGTGTTCTTTCAAGTCTAGTACGATTATAACATCACCAGGCTCCAGTCCAGGCTCTTGATCTCCTTCTCCATGGAATGTGATTTTCTGCCCGTCCTTCATGCCTGTGACAAAGACAATTATTCATATACTTCTGGAACGCTCGCTCCAAATAAATAAAACAAGGTAGAGCCTAAGTTTCTAAGAAAAGTTTGTGTTCTTCTACCTTTGTCAATGTGGACTTCAAGAATCTTCTTCTTGCGCTCTACTTTGTGTCCATTGCAGTTTTTGCAGCGGTCTTTGGAGTTGAACCTCTCTCCTTGTCCTTGGCAATCTGAGCACATGCTCTGAATCTGCTGGATCATTCCGGGTCCAATCTGTTGTACCTGGACCTGAACCCCTCTTCCTTTGCAAGTTGAGCATTTTTCAATTGTGCCTTTTTTGCCTCCATAACCTGCAACCATGTACATCTTAAATTTCACATATTAAACCAATAAATCAACATTGGGTCTTTAAAGGATTAGTTCACTTTAGAATTGAAATTTCCTTATTTACTCAGCCCCATGTCATCCAAGATGTTCATGTACTTCTTTCTTCAGTCGAAAAGAAATTAAGGTTTTTGAGGAAAACATTCCAGGATTTTTCTCCATATAGTGGACTTCCAACGGCTACCAACAGGTTGAAGGTCCAAATTGCAGTTTCAATGCAGCTTCAAAGAGCTCTACACGATCCCAGCCGAGGAATAAGGGTCTTATCTAGAGAAATTATCGGTCATTTTCTAAAAAAATAAATAAAAACGTTGGAAAGGTCACCCGCGATCTAGGCGGAAGTAACGCAGTAGGGCGAAAAACTGCATCTCATTTTCTCCAACTTCAAAAATGTCCAACATAGTTGTTTTACTTTTTTTTTTTTTTTGCGAAGGGCGTTTGACTTAGTCTTTGCATGTTCACTTTGTAAACACTTGCTGGGTACGTCCACCTACGTCATGCGTGACCTTTGTAATGTGATTATGTAATGCGTGGCGCATCGCAGAGCAGTGCAAGATGAGCATTTGTGGTTAAAAAGTATGTAATTTTTTTATTTTTTTTTAAATAAAATGACTGATTGTTTAGCTAGATATCTCTATTCCTCTATTACTCTTATTCCTCGGCTGGGATAGTGTAGAGCCCTTTGAAGCTGCATTTAAACTGCAATTTGGACCTTCAACCCGTTGAACCCTGGTGAAGTCCACTATATGGAGAAAAGTCCTGAAATGTTTTCCTCAAAAACCTTCATTTCTTTTCGACTGAAGAAAGAAAGACATAAACATCTTGGATGACATGGGGGTGAGTAAATTATCAGGAAATTTCAATTCTGGAGTGAACTAATCCTTTAACTATAATATTACTATAACAAGTTTCCAAATACAGGTGCACAAAGGAATTAGTAACCATTCTTACCTTCACATTTCTCACAGATAACATTCTTCTGAAGACCAAGTTTCCTCGTTGAGCCATTGTATAATTCCTCCAGCGTGACCCCAAGCTGGTGAACCACATTCTTACCTGAATAAGACAAAATATTAACATAGAAGTTAACAACAATATGGATATGAAATACTAAACTTAAACTTTGAAGTGTGTAAACTATATTTAAGACCCCCCCCCCCCCCATGTTTAGACATTTCACAGTTGCTCACTGCAATAAATATATGTCCCACCTCTCCTTTCTCTCTGCATTCTGCCTCCGCCACCAAAGAACATGTTGAAAATGTCCATGGGAGATTCTCCTCCTGCCATGCCTCCCTCCTTAATGGCTTGTTCACCACCTTGGTCATACAAATCCCGCTTTTTGGGATCTGACAGGACCTCATAGGCTTGTGATATGAGTTTGAACTGGAGAATAGAAAAGATCAAAATATTACTCCTTTTTCATGCTGCATATAACAGATCAAATGTGTTCTGGAAACGGTAAATACCTTAGTGCCTTTTTCTCTTCATCTTTCTGTACCTTCTTCTGTCTTTCTGTACTTTTACTGCATTTTTACTTTAACTTTTCCACCCAAAATTAAAAATTGCCTATTTTTTTTCACAACTCTTTATTTTTATTGCATTTTTGTTGTTTTTGCCTCTCTCTCTCTCTTTTTTTTTTTTTTTTTTTTACACTTTTATTTATTTATTTATTTGTTATTTTTTTCCTCCATTATTTTTATTTGTGGCTATTTATTTTTGGCAATTGGCAGTTTGGTCTATTCCCTTAAAAATGTCAAAAAAATAAATGTATAACTAAAATAAAACCACATCATTAAATAAAATAGAGCACCTATAAATCCACTCGTGTTTTTCCCCCACCTTATCACTGTTCAGGGACTTCTTCATCTTTTATTTCTTTATTCAAAACAAAAACAAAATACAAATCATTAACTATACGTCTATAAATGTGGATTTATCTCAAAGCAAATGCACAGAATGTAATCCTTCGCCGGCTCGCATGAGTGTTCGTGGCACTTCCAGAAAGTTCCTTTCATTGCTGTCGCTGTAGAAGGCAACGTGAAACACTATATCTGTATGTGGCTCAGCACCTCCACTTACTTTCTCGCCTTCATTCGGGTTCTTATCCGGATGATATTTCAATGCCAGTTTCCGATATGCCTTTTTGATCTCCTCCAGCGAGGATTTAGGACTCACGCCGAGCAGGTCGTAGTAACCGGTTTCTCGAACCATCTTTGATCAGCTACAGTATACTGGAAAATAACATATCAAGAGTCTTATTCACTTCAAGAGTAGCCTATGCATATGACATTGTTTTGCTTAGCTTTAGCTTTAAACCATGTTTATTTATGCCACTAGACATATATATATATATATATATATGATACATTAATATTAGAGCAGGTTTATTGAGGATATTGGTCGCACACTGTTAGTTCTTGAGAGAAGCTAACGTGTCACACAACATTACTCAAAACTGTTAAATTTGTGAATAAGTCTAGAGAACACTTAAGCTAAAGCCTCGAGATTGTATTTGTGCATGTTTTAAGTTTGATAATACTCACTCAAATAAAAGGAGAAGAAAAGCCGGTTCGCTGTGTCGTCGGGTTCGTCTCTCTCTCTCAGTAGCTGAACGCAGCTCGCGCTGTCGCTCTTATATAAACGGTGGCGCTCCAGAACCTTCTCGAGCTCGAGCGCCGGAACCTTCGATGCGAAGAATAGATGGGATGTGTTGAAAGAAAGAGGGCAGACAGACCGCTTCCCGTGCGATCTGAGTCTAGACTAATATTTATGAGTTTTAAGCTGCAAAGTATGAATGCTACCAAATAATGTATGTTAGCCTATAATGGATTTGCATGATGTTTTAGAGCAGAGGTTTTCAAACTGCGCTCAGGGGGCCACAAGTGCTAGGGGGAAATGTTTAGAGAAAAACAGCAAGTAGGCTAAAAATAGTTACTAAGATTAAAATAAATAAATACATAACAAAAAGATTTAAAATATTTAAAATAGATTTAAATACAAATTATAAATAAATGTTAGATAAAAAAAAAATACAAATAAACAATACACAATACAGTACTATAGTGAGTAGAAAAAGCATTTTACAAAAAATATTTCACCAACATTTGCAATATTTATTTAATAAACATGTATAGCCTAGCTGCCTTTTACATTTTTGGATGGGGGTCCCTCACATAAAACTGATTATATATGGGGGTCTGTGGCATCTAAAAGATTGAGAACACCTGTTTTAGAGTAATATATAAAGCATATTTTTACATTTTCTGAAGAAATGTGAGATGCACGTCGAAATATTGTCACTGAAGCAGTATTTCTGTCTGTTGGCATACAAAAAAAAAAAATCAGATATTAGAATACGGAGTACTAAGTCGCTAAGTAAGGCAAAGTAAATCTTTATGGGGTTTCTGAATTAAAGTGAGGAGATCTTCCCAAGTTTTGTTCCAACAACCCATTTAATCTGTTCTGGCAAATGCCCAGCAGAGGTCGCTATTTAACAAGCTAAAACTTTCAGTAGGAACTTTCTGTTGACTTGTATTGTTTTTCTACTGGGTCACATGTTATTTTCCCTAACCATCATAGGCCTATAATAGGCTATTTGTGCATGTTTAGTTAAGACTCTATTTAGTGTGTTTATTAAGCCATTTTCCCTTTAGGAACCGTTGACTGACCTTCGACTTGAACCATCTCTTAATAGACAGACAGAAGTTTTTTTTTTTTTCTTCCAATTAAAAAATGTGTATGTAGAAATGTATTTAAACACTTTAACAGAATATTTTTATGCTAACCATATTAAATAAATATTTTGTGTTTGTTCTTTTTTCACAATGTTTTCATGAATTTGTAATAATGTAATTCACTCAACACGAAGAACAAACTTAATTCTGTCATCGCAAATTGCGCATGCGTCAACTTCTAGGCGGGAATCATCGTCTTACAGCGGGACCACGAAGAATTGAGCTGCAGATAAGTTTTTTGTTTTGTTTTGTTTTTCCTGTCAATCTTAATGCAAATGTTAACTTATTTAATTGTAAGATTCACCAAAAGATTTGTAATTTGCTCGCTTCTGTTATCTTGTCGGCGCCACAGCATTAAAGGCGGACAGGTTAGAATTTGAGGTTGGTCGATGCCAATACTGGCACCTGCAAATGCGAGTAAAAATTTACAATGATAATTAAAATATTAGCTGACATTATGTTATGTACATGGCTAAAATGAGTGAACAGCTTAGCTAATAGCGTTGACGAGCGAGGGAGAGAGACGGTTGATGCGCTTCATTCGTTATAAATATCCTCCTTTACAATTATTTAACCTGCAAAAAATTGTTTACAACGAGTTCAAAACATGACTTATCTTTTTATTGAACTGTGTAATGCCTAACTTGGTATTACACCTAAGTAAGCTCTCGAGCACATGGTTAGCATGAATGTACAGCGATTAGCGTGTGCTGTGATGACTGACAAAAACCGAGAAAGAAAAAAAAAAAAAAAGAAGGGGAGAACATATGTAATACATTTTATGGTCCTTTTGTGATCATTAACATCAATTCTATGACTGAGTCTATTTTAAGCCAATTCATTTTAATGGAGCAATGTGTTTTAGTGAACTTGGGTTTGCAGATTGCACATTTGTAGTTAGTAGTAAACTTCTATCATTTGCATTCTTGTAAATGTAACACCTATGGATATGTACAATATTGAAATTAGGATATAGTACATTGTTCAATAGACAGTATAAACATATTGTTATACTGGAATATGTTATTAAAAAGTGTTTCTAATATTCTGCCCATATTCATGTATGTATAGTCAACTCCAGAATAATTGGCACTCTTTGAGCAAAGCTGGCTGTGAAAATAAATCTGCATTGTTTGTACTTTTGATCTTTCATTAAAAAAATTAACAAAAATTCTAACCTTACATTGAAGTTAAACAGTTGAAAGTGGGGGGAAACACACATTATGAAATAAATGTCTTTCTCCAATACATGTTGGCCACAATTATTGGCACACCTAGAAATTCCTATGAGTATAATATCTCTTAAGTATATTCTCATTCATTTTACTTTTATTTTTTAATAAAGCTCACCAGGGTGACTAGGAGTATAAAATTCTCCAGTCATGACTTCTTGTTTCACAGGAATATAAATATCAGGAAACACAAAGGCCAAATTCCCATAATCATTCATCACAATGAGTAAAACCAAAGAATTTAGTTCTCACTCAGTTTTAAAGTTACCATCGTGACCAGCTAGGGATGCCATGGATTATCTGCTATTATGTTTTATGTTTTAAAAGTAACAGCGCATATATGTTTAACATATCAGATGAATGTGCAAATGAACAAATGAATGTCTAATACACTGCAGAATGACAAGCAGGTAGAACAGATCGTCATCCCTCTGCCTATCGCTTTTGCAACATAAACCGCTCAAAGCTGAAAGAAATTATGTCCAAATAGAGCTAGATAGAACCTACATTTGAAAAAAGATGTAGAGATTGCATTTTTAATTAAATAACTGGTGCACCGGTACTTTTAAAACATAATAGCAGATAATCTGTGGCATTCCTAGCTGGTTGCGATGGTAACCAAAGACTATAGAGGTTATGCACAATCTAACTTCCCTATTCTGTGAAACAGATCAGATCGCTTCTGGTTTAGGTCTTTTGTATGTGCTTCATGAAAAAATGAGCTGTTTTATTCAAGATAACTTAAAAGAAGCGAGCAAAGATAAGCATAATTGATGTCCCCTGCATATATGGAGATTGATCCATAGATATGCTGTCAGTTCATACTGCTGTTAACACTTTCTCTGACAAGTGGATGCAATGAGACCAGTTTTCCGGTTTGGTCATTTGACATTCAACATATACCCTATAGAATAACACAAGATGCATAACTCATACTGTTTTCAATGGGAGAAAGTGCAATGCGCAATATGGCGGAATAAGTCCTGCCTTCTAAATAGAGCCAGTTGCCAATTGGTAAAGTCATCGCGTCACTGCAGCGGCCGTTAGAAGCTCCGGTCCCTATAGAAACAGTCAGACACACGCCTCCGAAATGAGACACAAGATACGTGCATCTAGGACTGCGCATGCATATTAGCTTGATCCAGCCTGAAAAATACTGTTGTTGTTGTTTTTTTGTTTGTTTTTTTGTCATGATTCGAGCACTTAGAAACAAAATTTATGAGACAGTTGTTGTCAGATTTCATTGGATTTAAAATATGAAATTTAATCAAAAGCTTGGTGAACAGCTTTGGAGAATTTGATGTTTCCCCATTCAAAGAGATAGGAGCTGCACTTAAATGCTCGAGAGGCATTTCAAAGATGGTCACCGAGTGAAATGACTTGTCTTAAAGGGACTTTGTTTAGAACCCACTGACTACAAACCGTATTTAAAATTATTCGATAGTTTATCATCGAAATCGCTGTTTTATTGATTGTTTATTGCCCATTCATCCTGTTATACCAAAGTGTTCCTACAAACACCAGTTATAATATAAGAAATCTGGCATGGACTAACAAGTTTGTAACACTGTAATCTGCACACTTCATTAAGTAAAACAACATTTAATCATAAGAAAATGCCATCAGATAAAAAAAAAAGACTTTACTTACTTGTTAAGTCTGGTTTTCATCCTCCATGCTGAAATCTCTCTGCTCCAAACGTTTATACGTATAAAAAACAAACAAAAAAAAAACATACTTTTAGTGAACTTTAATTTTTTAAGTTGCCTGTATTTCTTTTAGTTATTACTTAATCAAAACAACCCAACTGCAGTTTGATATTACTTAGAATGCACAATAAAAAAAAAAACATGATTTATGAGAATAAAAAAAAAAAAAAAGTTATCTGTTTTTGCAAATAAACTCTTCACTTGTGCCTTCAAGTCATTTGGTCCAGATATAAGTCGTAATATTAAGTTTATGTAGTATAAATATATGATTAATCTCATACATTTCAACTTGAATAAGACGTTAGCAGCGCTTCATTGTATCAGTAATCTTTAGCTTTAGCACACGCACACTCAAACAGCAATGCAAAACATTAATAACTATGATTGGGACTGTCATATACATAACATTATAATTGTATACACTATTGTAATAAAATTGCCGTGTTTCAGCGTGTTTTTTGCAAGGAGAGTGCATCTACAGAGTTAGACATTCTGACTACATAATTACTTCAAGTTCATCTGGGCATAATTTTGTAATGTTATGTTTATTTTGTATAAATATCTGATTTATCTTATTTAGGATGTGTTCCGTTGAGTTAATTAACCCAGGGCTCTACAGCGCGAGCATTTTGCTCGCATTTGCACCTGAAAATAACTGAGTGTGAGTGTGAAAAAATATTCAGGTGCACTGGTGCGAGTGACTCGAACGGTTCTCATGAATAGAACTATAATACAGTCGGAACAAAAAGTACAACACCTAAAATGCATCTACACTGAACAAGAGTTGTTGTTTCGCACTGCAATCGGCTGCTTTTCAGGCTTTCATTCAAAGATGCTGTTTCAGTCAGCAGAGCAAGTGAAAACAGTTTTGAACAAAGCCACACCAGAACTGTTGTGCATCTCCAAGCCACAGCGAATGAATGAATCTGCATTTTGAATGACTGAATTAATGATTCGCACATTAAGATCAAAATAAATCATCAAAAATCTTTGCACTGCAGAAGTGGCACAGAAGCTCCATCTGAAGTGGTTTTTAGACTGCTTAATGCAGCTCATTGGCAAAATGTTGTACGAATGTTTTTAAATATAATTTTGAATTTAGAAATATGTAAAAAAAGTTTAATTTTTTACATGTTAAACAAAAAGTGATTTTTTGATGAGGTAACAGCCTGATTGGATCTTATTGTTTAACATTTAAAAACTAATTTTCTATTTTAATTTAAGAAATTGACGAAATATGATGCATACATTTAATAAGATTAGAAGAAAAAAAAGCTCGCCCTGTAAATATCTGAAAATATCACCATGTAATAGTAAAGTTAGTGTCTGTTATTGATCAGAAAGTGCTCCTAAATTTTTGACTGTGATCCTAATTTTTTTTTTATTAGGAGCACAAGTGCTACTAAAGAAAAATGTAGCATAGAGCCCTGCAAGCAAAGTGCTTCAGTTTACAGGTGTTCAATCTCTTCAGCTTCAGCGCGTGCAGCTCAAACAACGATGATGTTTACTATTACTGTAATATTAAAAATGTTTAATATTTTTTTTAAAAACATTGATGTGTTATTATTAATAACTAGCACTTTATTCTCGTATTATTTTCATCAACAATATGGTTTGATTAAAATCATTTCCTTATTCAGGGCTCGAAATTAACTTTTTTACTTGGTAGCACTGGTAACTTTTTGAAGTTAGGAGCACCAGCAAAAATTTAGGAGCACCACAATTGTTTTTGTGTTGTAAATAAAATTTATTCTGAAGCAATATTCTCATCAGTTTTCTGTCAGCTTTGACATATTTAAATCTGCATATTTGTGATAACTTTTTTTTTAACCTTTATAAAGGGCATTTTTTCATGTTATTAAATGTTTGCTCCATCTTTCATTTTAAATTCCTAAATTTGATCAGTAAATTCTAGAATAAGACACTTATGGGGCTGTTACCAATTAAATTAAATCATTTACACTGAAAAGTTAAAACTGCATTAAATCATTTTTGTTAAAAAAAAAAAATACAAATACAAATAAGAAATGTTGGAAAGAATGATACATTCAAACATGAAACTAAACCGCCAGTAGGTGGCGGCAGGTGACCGTCTTATGCAGGTGCTGGTCATATAATAAAAAATATCATCAAAAGGTTGATTTATTTCACTAATTCCATTCAAAAAGTGAAACTTGTATATTATATTAATTCATTACACACAGACTGATATATTTCAGTCCGCCACATTTTTTTAATGGGTTTTGTTTCACAATCCTCTCCAGGGTGCGGTTATCCCTATTGCTTGTACACTTTTTTCTACCACATATTTTCCTTCCCTTTGCCTCTCTATTAATGTGCTTGGACACAGAGCTCTGTGAACAGCCAGCCTCTTTTGCAATGACCTTTTGTGTCTTGCCCTCCTTGTGCAAGGTGTCAGTGGTCGTCTTTTGGACAACTGTCAAGTCAGCAGTCTTCCCCGTGATTGTGTAGCCTACAGAACTAGACTGAGAGACCATTTAAAGGCCTTTGCAGGTGTTTTGAGTTAATTAGCTGATTAGAGTGTGGCACCAGGTGTCTTCAATATTGAACCTTTTCACAATATTCAAATTTTTTGAGATACTGAATTTGGGATTCATTCATTCAAACGATTAGTTCAAACGTCTGATTCATTCAAGAATGAGGCGGTTCTTTGTGAAAGGGTCATTGAATCTTTGACTCAAATGATTTGTTCAAAAAGCTGAATCATTCAGTAATGAAAACAAGGCTAAGTGTTGCTGTGAGATGCGCAATATGGTTCTGCTGTGATTTTTGGAACTATTTTCGCTGCTGAAACAGAACATAAAAGTCAATATTGCATCTAAAATGTAAGTTATTTAATTTTAACTACTTGTTTATTCAACTGTCGAATGAAATCAATGTCACATTTTCAATCGTGATGATGGAAGACAGCACTCTTCTTGGTCGTGTGATGTTGCTTAACTGTATCATATGTTATAAAAATTCAAAATGTGGAGTTTTTATATTTACCGCAGTACGTTAACTGAGTTTATGTGCTGCGCTCATTTGTTTCCATTTATCCTTGAGAGGCTGTGCAACATTGTTACCGTCAGTTAGCGTTTTTTAGAGAAATGAAAATAGGTCGCACTTCAACAATTATTTGCACTGGCACACATGCTCCCAAATATATTTTGAGGTTGCACGCATTAAATTTAGGGAGCATATGAGACTAAAATGGTCGCAATTTTTGAGCCTTGTTATTGTCTGTGCTGAGGCTATTTCATTTCATTTATCCATGGCACGTGCATTTTGTTTCTTTTTTTATGCTTATTCTGTGCATTTTGTGTGAAATCATACTTTTCTCTATCAAAAATGTGCTTTCACTTTAATTGAGCATGAGCAGCGCAGCAAAATAGACTCTGCGCCGATTCTCACATGTTATTGCACTCATTTGTTACTATGAACGCCGAGAAAAAAAAAGTGCTGCTCATGTGCCGCTCAAACTTGCGGTGTGAAACACTCTACACTAAGGTCTCATTTGTCAACAATGGTTAATGTATTAACTAATATGAACTAACAATGAGCAATACATTTGTTAGAAAATTAAAATACAGTCCTTCATTGTTTGTTCATATTAGTTCACAGTGTTAACAAAAACAACTTGATTTTAATAATCTATTAGTAAATGCTGAAATTAACATTAACTAAGATTAATAAATGCTGTAGAAGTGATGTTCATGTTAACTACATTAGTAAACTAATGAAACCTTATTGTAAAGTGTTACCATGAAGTTGTGTCACTTGAAATTTAATGTATAAAGGTTATTTTGTACGTACATTAATTAATTAAGTGTTAAACAAAATAAATGTTTGTTTGTAACCATATAGCATGTCAGTCCATTGAAGTAAATGAGATCAGCCTCTGCTCTTATTTCAGATCTAGTGTTGCAAACATTGTAGCCACATATTGCATCAAATTGCAGTTTCTTATTGTGCGACAGCATTTAATAATGTTGCTTTTAATGTATATTCTGACGTCCCATTATTTTTAAATGTGAAGTGTTGAAGTTGTAACATGAGTGATGTGAATGTAAGTGGATTATTTTGTAGTTATTTCATTTCTTTAAAAAAAAAAAAATAAATGTTTGTTATTTGTAGAGATGCACCGATTGCAAATTTCTTGGCTGATTCGTTTTTTTGTTTGTTTGTTTGTTTTTTGTTAGTTTGACCTGCCGATACCGATTTTTGCAGATTCTGATTATCTTTCTAGGAACTATAACTGACAGCATACAAACAAAAATTTTCATAAAAAAACACAAGTAAAAAGGCAGTAATAAAATAAGAACAAATAAACAAATTGCAAACAACAGCACAAATAAATGCAATAGAATAAAAAGAGAGCTACAAAACTTTTTTTTTTTTTTCAGGTTTTTAAGCGCAGTAAGCCACTCTCCCCAGTGGATTGCCACCTTATCGTGGTTGGGGGGTTTGTGCATCTCCATGACCCGGATAGCTATGCTGGCTGGAGCTCCATGCTCCTGGTAGGGCCTCCCATGCTGGACAGGCTGAAGGGTAGAGACCAGACAAAGAGTGGTCCCTGGTCCTCCAGGCTGGGGGTTGGGCTCTGGGTTAACATCTCATTCCTGTTTTAAAAAAAAAAAACATCAAAGTTACAGAAACCGCAGCAACATGTACAGATAGTAACTTGGCCAAGGATTTCTCTCCAGCGGAGCCCATGACGCGAGCTGGTGAAAGCCTTCAGGAAGCCAGTGTGCCGATTAATCTTCTGATAGCCAGACCCTGTATGAACGTTCGGAAGACGGCGCAAGTAGCGACAGAGATGAAATGATACAACTTTAAGATACTAGGACTCTGTGAGACAAGATGGAATGGAAATGGACAGACAAATCTGGCAAGCGGAGAGACCATAATATATTCAGGCCCAGAAGAAGTACATGTACATGGAGTTGAGCTACTCATGACTAGGGCTGGGTATCGTTCAGAAATTTTCGATACTGATACCTAAGCGATACCTTTTTTGATACCATGTTTACACATATGAAATCAGTTTTAACACGATGACATAACACATTACCTCAGAAAAACTTTTTTTTTTTTTTTTTTTTTTACATATTTAAAAACTCATCTCCTTAGCCAGTGCACAAACAATAAACAAAAGCACAAAGGAGCAAAATGTAACTAACACCATCAGTGCAAACAGATTTAACAAAGTTTGTGCAAAATTAACAGTTTTGAGAGGCTTACTGCTGCATACATAGGCTTTTTAAAACACAGCAGTTGTTCAAAACAATTAGCATGTCTGCTTTTTCGGGAAACAGACAAGCCCGCTCCGGACTGATAATGTCCCCAGCAGTAGAAAATGTACGCTCTGACAGTGTGAAGGATGCTTGCATGCAGATATACCTTGTTGCCAAATCCGAAAGCAATGGCAGAGTGTGCTTCTTGTCCCTCCACCAGGTTACTGGACAGTGTAGATGGAAGTGATCTGTAGTGATTTATCTCTGCCTGAATCTTCTCTGTAGTGCTGCTGACAGTGGTCTCTGTTCTTACTTCAATTGCCATGTCCTCCACAGCAAACAGAATAACTTAACAGAAACAGCTCCTCAAGGGCAGAGAGCTTTGGCTTCTTCTGTGAACAAATGAGTAAAGAAATATAAAAACCCTATCGAGGTAAATGCAAACAAGTTAATTTTCTTCTGAAAATGAAATGGGGAAAGTTTTTTCCCTGTTCCTACTCCTGGGCCTGTGTCTGTATTTAATAGAATATGAAGGCCATATATATTGATCTACAACTGAAGAGAAGTAGAAGATGACCAATAAGATTCAACACCTGTTCTTCTGAGGTATTTCTGATCAGCTCCTCCTCCACTCTGGTCCACACTTAATCTGACACTTTTGACTTGAATCTGAGATCCAAGGCTGTGCCTTCCAAGAATTGTCTGATGCTGTCAACCTGCAAGGCAAAAACATAGTACGAGTCCCTGAATAATCCTAATGAAAACAAGTGAGACATCAAATAAATAGGATTACACTACACACCTGGTATCTTTTTGAGAGGTCATTCCAGATAGTGTTCTTGATGGTCTTTGTAAAGGAGGAGTCAACATCATTAACTGTGAAGTGGTGCTGGAGTTTATCCAAGATTGGCAGAATCTGACCCAGCTGGCCTATAGTTTTATGAGCATGATTCACACTGAAAATGGTATAAGCTAATGACAAAGTTCTTTACCTGTCCTTCTCCATTGATTTCTTAAGTCGAGAGTCCATGGAGGTGGCCTGGATGTCAGGGAACTGCTCCAGGAATCGCTCCACCATCAGCAACAGGCTATTCCATCTCGTCCTCACATCCAGGATGACAGCATGTTCTGCAAGGCAGAGAGAGAGAAATTGGTCTCTGTGTGTGGCTGCCAAAGTGGTTGTTCATTTGAGATGTTTTAATAAATGATTTAGCAACGGATTTTTCTCTAAACAATCTATTTTGATTTCCACTTACCAAGAAGACGCTGCTTCTCTTTAAGGACCGGTTTAGCCAGGCTGGACCTTTTCAGCCACACCACCATTGCACTGATCCTTCCTGCCCACTGTGAGACTGACAGTATAGTGTAAAGCTTTTGAGCAGCAATATTGAGAGTGTGAGCAAAGCAGTAACTTTTTTTTTTTCTTTTTTCTACAGCATACCGTGCAGGTATGAGGGTATTTGAGAGCATGTCTTGGCTAGGGGACTGATATCTGGAGTTTAAGGCCCTTAGCATCTCCCTATAATTGACATCATCAGAACACGAAACATAAAAATAGCATTGTTTTATCATTGTTGTTTACTATAAAAGGTGTAAAAAAAAAAAAAAAAGAAAAGAAAAAAAAAAGACTGTTTAAAAAAAATCACTTTAACCCCTGGCCAACAACCTACAACAACACTTACAGCTTGCCTCAACCAAAGGCAGCAAACCTTTAACAATGAAGTTTGTGACACTCATCTTGCTTTTCTCTCATCATTTTTCCTTTTTCTGCCAGTGTGAACGGATTGACACTTGATGGTCGTTTCATCATGCCAGGGTCAGCAGGAGCAGAGGCTATAACATTAATGTAAAACAAGAAAGCTAAACTGTTAATCAGGGCTCTGAACCGGTTCAAGGAACGAAAACGAAATTAAAAACAATAAATTTATCGACGACTGTTCGGGCCGACTGATCTACCATTCTTCAAGCAATAAGTTTCCTCTCTGTGTGTTTTATCATCATTTTGAACTATATATTGTTATATATTGAAACCCAACAAACTTAATTTTTTGTGAAACATTTCGATTTAAAAGCATATAGATTTGCATTGTCTTTAAAATAAACGTCACTTACTTTAATATTTTGGTATATAATGAAAATACATTCATACATTTTTATTTGTGGCAAATAAGGGTCAAGTTTTTGTTTCTGTATGTTATGTCAGTTTTGAAAATAAATTATTTTGTCTGCCCTTAATGGCTGAACAACATCTTCATCTAGAGTTATTATGGTATTCTTACAGGAGACTGACTGAAAACTCAATCATCGATAAGTCACAAACCTCCAGGATATGTGATAAATGTTGGTCCATAAGGCAAAGCACAGACTCGGTCAATCTCAACTTGTGTCAGAGCAGCTATGTCACTGTTCAAAGAGTCTTTGTGCGAACACAGCACACAGAGGGGACGAGGCACAAAAAGCAGCAGGTACGGCTAATCCAGTGTGCTGATTTAAGGCCCCTCCTCTTGGCAGCGCGAATGCTGTGACAGTCGGTGATTGAACACTTACAAGATCTGTACTGCCACTCCCTATACACAAATCAAGCAGTCTGCGGAAGGCACCAACTAACAATGTGGGCACCATCGGCGCAACAACCAAACTCCCTAAAAGTGATTATGAATGTCAATGAGGGGGACACTGCCTGGCCAGAAAGCAGTTCTGCGTAGGGCAGAACTGTTGCAGCCCTGCACAGTTCGTTGTGGCGCCAGAGAACAGGTTCTTTGAGTTGTAACAACTGAGCTTGTTAAGCACTTGCGGGCATTTATTCATGTCACATTTGTTCCCGGCTGTGGGCTGAGCTGTACTGGCAGGTTGAGCTGTCTAAAGGAATAAAATGTCACTTTAACAGAATCTTTTTATGCTAACCTAATTAATTAAATCATTTGTACTTGTTCTCTTTTTCCACAATGTTTTTGTGAACAGTTTTGTGTGTGTGTGTGTGTGTGTATCCAAAGTAAAAAGATGTATAAAGTAAGAAAACTGAAAATAAATTCATGAGAATTTAACAAATGTAAATATTTTATTAAAGTACATATCCATTTAACAGAGTTACAAATAAAAGTAATAATAAAATGTGATGAATGTAGGTCACAAAAATAAAGCACAGGCTCAGGCACTGTAAAGGTTTCAGAGTCCAGTGTCACCTAGTCCTTAGATAACAGTCATGGTACTGTGTCAGCCTGAAGATGTAGGAAGCTTCTCGGATAAAGTAGTGTGTCAGCCCAAAGATGTAGGAAACTTTCGGGTAAACAGTCAGGACTTGAGCATATTTGGGATTGTGTGCAGGCATGTCCAGTCCAGAAACCAGTCCGAAATCCACGAAAAACACACTACTTCAATTAATAGACACAACTGAATAAAAATTTTTTATTTTATAACATGAATGTCAAAAAATGTCAAAATAGATTTTACATGCATGAAGATTTGACTGCATAAAGCAATGTAAATGCAGAATAGTAGATTAACAGAAACATATGTAGCTTGTCGCATCATTTTTTTTATAATGCTGTTGCAATTAGCCTATTGCATTTGCACTTTCCTAGAGTACCCTCACTTATTTCAGAAGAACCCTCATTGATTTAAATTCGAAACCACCTGTTTAATAATAGTGGTGCCGATTTGTAAATGAATTACCCTAGAGGCGGTTCTTTGGGATGAATTCAGTCTGAATCATTTGGACATGTTTCATTTGTAGGTGACTGGAACACAGAGAACAAACCAGAGAGCTGTATAAAGTGGATGTTTACCTACAATCAAGTAAAGCCTGTAAAAGAGTCCTATCATTTGCCAGTGGCGAAGAACACCTGCACATGCACCTTGTGAACGACTTACAGGTAAACACGTTTTATGACCTAAAGAGAATCAAATCACTACCTACATTAACTATTTACTTTTTACTGGTTATGCATGTTTGTGAATCCTATAGCATGCACTTTGCATAACTGTAGTTTATGTAGATTTGACTCTTTAGTTAAAAAAACAAAAAAAACCCGATGACTTTTTTTGTAATAACTTGAAAAAATCAGTGGGTTTAGGCAAAATTTAGACCTTTGGTCGGTTAACATGGCCTCATAGCTGTGTCATCAAGTTTGTAACTTGTAGGTCAATGACATGATGCTCATGTCAGTTTTTGTCAGGATCTATTCATTTCTTAATAAATTAAAAATAAAGTTAAACTGATATTTTTTGGAGTAAAGTAAAAATAAAAAAAAAGTCAGAGTGGCTTTATTTGATATCATAAAGGGAAAAAGCCTTTTTAAAAGGATGAATATGGCTTCTACTTGGGCATAATCTTTTCTTATTATTTCTCAAGAAAAAAAATATTGCGAACAAAGGAAAGATCTGCAAAATCAAAATCATACTTTGTGCTTGATGGTTACACCACATGATATGCAGTAAAGTCAGTGACTTTCAACTTTTGTTGAAAATGGTATAAAAGGCCTATTTTTAAAACCATATGAAACCAATATGAATACAAAACAGTATATTTCTTAGAAGAAAACGTACAGTTTATAGAATCCAAAGCATTCTGTCAAGCATTTCATTTATTGAACCTTTTAGGGGTTACCATAATTTTATGTATTCAGTTTTAATTTGTTTTAAATCATTATTAATTTTAACTGAATGAATTAAGCAGCTCATAAACATACTTCATCACTAGAAAAAAAAAAAAAAAAAAAACATGAAAAATCATTAAATGTGAAAGTATTATGCAATCATTTAAGACATTTCTCCTTATATAGAGATTTTTGGCATCTCGGAGCCTAGAACCCAAACCCCACTAAACCTTTAGATGTATAAGAACTTGGCACATGCTTAGCCTAGATTTTTTAAAAATTATTTACTTTATCTTGGACACTGGTCACTGACATGTAGGACTGCTGCTATTACAAAAAAAAAAAAAAAAAAAATATATATATATATATATATATATATATATATATATATGAATAAAATGCATGCTAGTTTAATTGTTAATATAGTAGTTCTACTATCACCCTTCATGGCAAATGTACAGTATGTCCTTTGTCAAACAGTATTAGCAATTTATATTTGCGATGTGGCCTATAATCGTGGTAGAAATGCATGAAATGCACAAAATTTTTCAAGGACTTTGCACCCCACTTTGGGGTCATTTTGAAAAACCTTGCTATGGCTCAGCTAACATTTTAGAGCTGGAGCCAGCCTTGAGACATCAGAATGGATTTAATTGTTCTGTTTATAAAATACTTAGTTCTTGATTGGTGATTTATTTTATTTTATTTTATTTTATACAATATTATAGTTGTATCCTGTCATTGCTGAAGACTAACAAAAGAAAAAGCAAGTGACCTGTGGAAAAAGATATAGTTTCTTATGAGTGTTCAAATCAATTGAATTTTAGATTTTGACAGTAGCCGCAAAATCAGTGAAAGACCCAGCAAGTCTGTGTGAGAGAGAGGCAATCTGTATGAGCTGTTGACAACTGCATTGAGGATTTTCTAATGATTAATTCGATGTCTATGATACTTTTTTCTCTTTTTTTCATTTAAATTTCATTTCTTTTTTTACTGTTTGGACAATTAATTTAGTATAAAGATGCCAAACAACAACAACAATAGCAACAAAGTACAAGTATTTTATTGCATGAATTCACAGACTTTTTGTACATAAAGTTGTGTTTAAGCATAAGAACAGTGCATCAGGAAAGTATTCACAGCGCTTCACTTTTTCCATATTTTGTTATGTTACAGCCTTATTCCAAAAGGGATTAAATTAATTATTTTCCTCAAAATTCTACAAAAAATACCCCATAATGACAACGTGAAAGAAGTTTGTTCAAAATCTGAAAAAACAAAAAAAAGTAGTAAATCACATGTACATAAGTATTCACAGCCTTTGCTCAATACTTTGTTGAAGCACCTTTGGCTCCAATTACAGCCTCAAGTCTTATTAAATATGATGCTACAAGCTTGGCACCAGGGCTCTGAACCGGTTCAAGGAATGAAAACAAGAACCGGAAACGAACAGAATTTTGACCGGAAGTTAACCAGAAACGGAAACAAAATCAAATGTAATCGTTCTGAACAGAAACGCTAATTTGAAATGGCCATTAACCGGTTATTTTATCGTTCTGTTTAATATTTTGATTTGGCAGTCAACCAATCACGAATTCAAATAGTACAGCCTAAGCAAATGTGACGCTGATGCATTCAACAAGAGTGAAATGCCCGCGCTCAGGCTCAGCTGTCAAGTCATCATAGGTTAGGTAAGTCACAATGGCAATGCCCTGACGTTAGTTCTTCTGATGATATGTCGTCAACCGTCAAGCATTAGGCCTACATTTAAGTGAAAATGAATGTCAAGTAATATGCAGCTTGTTGTGCGTTTTGAAACCAGCGAAAATTGCAGGATATGTAGAACATGAGTTCACACAACGTCACATCACGCATCTGCAGAGCTTCTGGGAACAGAGAAAACAGAATAAAACAACAGGCCTACATAACACATAAAATAAATGGGAATAGGCCTATAGACCTTATTTACCAGAGAAACAAGCGCGCCGCCATCTTTAGAATATTGTCTTTGAACTTCCGTTTTTGCGGTAGCCCTGTATATTCTATGGCATCACTGTTGAAGAATAATTAGCTGGTGAAGTGGATTTACCTGTTGTAGAGTTAATGAAAGTTATCATGAGCATTGTTATGTTTAAAGCAGATGTCTTAACAAATGTCAGTAGACCGGGAAGATTTTAAAACGAGCAGTTCGTTCAAAAATACGTAAGATCGCTGTGGAAATACAAACCGGAAGTCAAAAGACAACAAGCGCAGCGCTGAAAAGGGGCGGAGCTACACAAGGTCTATAGGCTACGCGAAAATTTCACTTCAATAATTAGGTCTATTAACAAAACGCAAGTGGTTCATTGTGGCGCACTCCAAAGATCAAGGAAAGGAAACAGACATTCTGCTTGTTTTCGTTATTTGAGTATCTTTTGTAAATGTATGAATTATGTCTTGCTTTTATCTTAAATTCCAGTGGTCGCGCCGGCGCCTCGTGTGCACACACACAAATTATTGCATTGCTCAGGCTACTTGATGTGGCAGCTGTTAAATATGAAAAAAAAATACAATCAACCAAACATATAAAACGTTACACTGCTCAATTCAATTCTGCAATAGGCCTACAATCTGCCGTGACCACCGCCTGACTGTGCTGTTATGTGAAGGATGATATCAATACGGCGAGTGAAGTTTAAACTTACATAATAAATAGTTTAGCATTCGTCTCGAAAATGGAAACAGTTGGATTTGTGCCGAATGAGAAAGGTAGGCTTCAGATTTACTTTAAATTAATTTGTTTAGCATCTTATTTAGTTTTATTTATAATAAATAAAATTGTTTCTTGTCTTGAATAGCAATAGAAGCTGGAATGATAATTCAAAGATCATTTTTAAAAATTCGTTTTGGCTTGACGTTTATTTAGCCTGAATAGGCCATCTGTTAACTTTAGATGTTTTGTGGTAAAATAAAATAGGGCAGTTTTGTTCATAATTTATGTTTACAAACATTATAAACAAAGCTATATAGGTTATTTGTAAATATTTTACTTAGCTACCGATAAATTAAATTATTTCTGAATAATAAAATGCGACGTATGCGACTTATCTTTTTTACTCTCAGGAATAGCGTATGTATTTTTAACCATGCAACAAACATTTTAAAATATCTTGGAAAAAATACTTTAATTTATAAACCGTTGTTTTTCCTTTTGTTTAATAGGTTTACATTAGGACAGAATCTTGTTATAAAGGTAATTGTAGGCCTATTGGCTAAGACGGGAAATACTCTTTGTTTTTTTAATATATAAAATGTTGTACCTATTATTACTATTATTATTGAGTAGTCTACATGCAAACAAACAAACAAAAAAGTTTTAAAAAAATAACGTTATTAACCATTATTTTTTCTGATCAAACCGGTTCTGAAGGAATGCTGGAACAGAAACGTTAAAATACCGATTCTGCTCGGAGTGAAACGATTGAATTTGTTTTTCGTTTTTAAGCCTTGCATGGCACACCTATTTTTGGGCAGTTTCTCCCATTCTTCTTTGCAGAGCCTCTCAAGCTCCATCAGGTTGGTGCACAGCCATTTTCAGATCTCTCCAGAGATGTTCAATCGGGTTCAAGTCTGGGCTCTGGCTGGGCCACTCAAGGACATTCACAGAGTTGTCCCATAGCCCATAGCCACTCCTTTGTTATGTTGGCTGTGTGCTTAGGGTTGTTGTCCTGTTGGAAGATGAACCTTTGCCCCAGTCTGAGGTCCAGAGTGCTCTGGAGCAGGTTTTCATCAAGGATGTCTCTGTACATTGCTGCATTTATCCTTCCCTCAATCCTGACTAGTCTCCCAGTTCCTGCCGCTGAAAAACATTCCCACAGCATGATGCTGCCACCACCATGCTTCACTGTAGGGATGGTAATGGCAAGGTGATGAGCAGTGCCTGGTTACCTCCAGACATGACGCTTGCTATTCAGGCCAAAGACTTCAATCTTTGTTTCATCAGACCAGAGAATTTTATTTCTCATCCTTTCTCATCCGTCCTTCGGGTGTCTTTTGGCAAACTCCAGGGGGGCTGTCATGTGCCTTTTACTGAGGAGTGGCTTCCATATGGCCACTCTACCATACAGGCCTGAATGGTGGGAGTGCTGCAGAGATGGTTGTTCTTCTGGTAGGTTCTCCTCTCTCCACAGAGAAATGCTGGAGCTCTGTCAGAGTGACCATCGGGTTCTTGGTCACCTCCCTGACTAAGGCCCTTCTCTCCTGATCACTCAGTTTGGCCGGGTGGCTCAATCTATGAAGAGTCCTGGTGGTTCCAAACTTCTTCCATTTACGGAAGAAGGCTTCATGGCTTGGTTTGAACTCTGACATGCACTGTTAATGTGGGACCTTATATAGACAGGTGTGTGCCTTTCCAAATCATGTCCAATCAACTGAATTTACCACAGGTGGACTCCAATCAAGTTGTAGAAACATCTGATCACTGGAAATAGGATGCACCTGAGCTCAATTTTGAGTACCATGGCAAAGGCTGTGAATACTTATGTACCTGTGATTTTTTTTTTTATTTATTTATTTTTTTTTTTTATAAATTTGCAATTTCACATTGTCATTATAGGGTATTGTTTGTAGAATTTTGAGGAAAATAATGAATGAATTGAATCCCTTTTTGGAATAAGGCTGTAACATAACAAAATGTGGAAAAAGTGAAGCGCTGTGAATACTTTCCAGATGCACTGTATGTTTATAAGCATGAGCCAGGACCACATATTCAACATTTTCCCCTTGTGTCAATACAAATCAGTTCACATTTTCTGTTCTTTGAACCTGGTGTCTACATAGGAGAGACCAAGTTGACCAAAATGCGAGGGTTATACAACTTTCGTGAATTTATAAGAGTTCATAGCTACCATAATATTATAGAAATTCACAAAGGGGGACTGGGTTGTTGGTACGACCGTACCCCCCTTAGTTGAAATCATGTTGCGGGGGGGCACCACAATATGACCAAAAGGGCACTTTACTATTAGCGATTAAAGGGGCAAGAGCTCAAGTTCCATTTACCTTGGAAGAGGGATGTCATAGCTGGGAATGACATCATACCTAAATTGACCACGTTCCAGTACACAGGTCTGAAAACCAAGATGGACGTGTCCAGGCAAACCTTTGTTGTGCTTGCTCTTTTGAAATACAAATGGTATTTTTCACATTTTTCAGTTTATTGAGACTAACAGAAGTGCTAATAAACAATATATTACTACTGTTTTAACTTTGTTAATACGTCAAGCAGCCATTTTAGATTTTGAAGTCAGGTTGTTGCGGTTCTTCCGAGATTCCCAGTCAGAACTCTGATTTGATGGTCAGTTCTCTGTTCTGGTCAGTTCTCTGTTCTAATGGGAACTTGGAATTTCCGACTTCCAAAGTGAATGCAGCATGACTAAATCAGTCTGATCACTCCGATGTAGGAGAGCCACAATGCTGGATGTATGACAGAGTTGATGAGTCATAATGAGCTGCAGGTTCAGTTCATCAGGGATCTGTGAAAACGGTGAAATCATGCACATGCGTATGACGTGTTTAGTCTATAGGCATGTGTGTTTGGCACGAGTGCTCTGTAAAAGAATGTGTATGTGCGCAGGCACGTAGTCTTTCTTTACAAAGTGACATCGCCAACTACTGGACTGGCATGCAAAATACGCCTTTTTCGCGGATCCATGTGAACGGGGATCATTTTGATAGCGTTGTCATCTAAAGAAAACTTTTATGTAGGTAAAAAATGTAGGTTGGTGATTGTAAGATGTTACATATATGAATATAAATACTTATTATTTCTCATGAAAAAAATATTGCAAACAAAGCAAAACTTTGAAAAATCATACTTTGTGCTTGATGGTTACTTGATGGTTAAGATATTAGGTCTGAAAGATAGTAAGGTTGTTTAAGCAGATCATTACCTTGCTGTTTTGCTATAGACGTAGTCTATATCCCTGTTCAGTCTTTGTATCATGCTCAAAAGCTGGTGTTTTGCTCAACTGTAGCAGACGGGTCAGAGTCCAGAGTCCTGCCTGCTGCATCAGCTATGCATTCCGTTAATTTTGTGAATTGGTAAGTTTCGTTAGGGCACGAAGAAATATAGAGCTGAGTATCATCAGCTTAACAGTGAAAACTAACGCCATGCTTCCTAATGATATCTCCCAAGGGTAGCATGTACAGAGTGAAAAGCAACGGTCCTAGTACTGAGCCTTGCGGTACTCCATATTGAACTTGTGATCGATATGACATCTCTTCGTTTACTACTACAAACTGACAACGGTCAGATAAGTATGATTTGAACCATGACAATGCAATTCCGCTTATGCCAACATAATTTTCGAGTCTGTTTAAAAGAATGTTGTGATCGATAGTATCAAATGCAGCACTAAGATCAAGTAACACTAATAGAGAGATACAACCACGATCTGATGATAAGAGCAAATCATTAGTAACTCTAATGAGAGCAGTCTCAGTACTATGGTACGGTCTAAATCCTGACTGGAAATCCTCACAGATACTATTTCTTTCTAAAAAGGGAACATAGTTGTGATGATACTGCCTTTTCTAGTATTTTTGACAGAAAAGTGAGATTTGAGATCGGCCTATAATTGACTAATTCTCTAGGATCAAGTTGTGTTTTTTTTAATAAGAGGTTTAATAATAGCCAGCTTAAAAGTTTTTGGTATGTATCCTAGTGATAAAGATGAATTAACGATATTAAGAAGAGGATCTATGACCTCTGGAAGCATCTCTTTCAATAGCTTAGTCTGTATAGGGTCTAACATACATGTTGTTAATTTTGATGATTAAACAAGTTTAGACAATTCTTCCTCTTCTAAAGCAGTAAATGAATTGAATTTTTCCTCAGGGACACTACAATGCACTGTCTGACGTGATACTGTAGTAGACGGTTGCATGGTTATAATTTTCTCTCTAATATTGTCAATCTTGCAAGTAAAGAAGTTCATAAAGTCATTACTGCTGTGCTGTTTGGAAACATCAGAAGTTGAAGCTTTATTTCTTGTTAATTTAACCACTGTATCAAATAAATACCTAGGGGTTGTGCTTATTTTCTTCTAAAAGTTTTGAAAAATAGGCAGATCTAGCAGCTTTTAAGGCCTTTCTGTACTCGATCATTCTCTCTCTTCACGAAATGCGAAAAACTTCTAGTTTTGTTTACTTCCATCTGTGCTCCATTTTTCTGGCTGCTACCTTTAGGGCCCGAGTGTGCTCATTGTACCACGGCATTGGATTAATGTCCTTAATCTTTTTTAAGCGCAAATGAGCAACTGCGTCTAATGTGATGGAAAAGACAGAAGCAATAGTTTCTGTTGTAACATCAAGGTCTTCTAAGCTGTCTGGTATGCTGAGGCGATGAAACTGATCAGGAAGATTATTTATAAAGCAATCTTTAGTGGTAGAAGTAGAGGAGTAAGGAGTTGGTTACTTGAGGAGTAACCAATGCATTTCATGGAGAAAGCTGTGGTCTGTGTAATTCAACAAAAAGTCCTAACACTTTTTGTTTTCATTTTGAACTATATATTGGTATATTTTGAAACCCATCAAACTTCATTTTTGTGAAATATTTCTATTCAAAAGATTGTACATTTGTATTGCCTGTCTTTGAAATAAATGTCACTTACTTTCATATTTGGTATATCATGAAAATACATTCATACATTTTTAATTGTGGCAAATAAGAAATTGTTAAAATACATTTTAAGTTTTTGTTTACATCAGTTTTGAAAATAAATGATTTTGTCTGCTCTTAATGGCTGAACAATATCCTTGAGGAACTTATTTCTCGAGTTTATAATAGTAGACATTGTCGTATTATATTTAGTAAGACACAGGTAAGAAGCTTTAAACAAACAATAACTTTGAGAAATCCACAGGTCTTTATTTTTATTAAAGCATTCTTACATGAGACTTTTGACAGATAATTCAGATATTTCATAGACAAAGCTGTGGTCTGTGTAATTCAACAAAAAGTCTCAGCACTTTTTATCTTCATTTTGAACTATATATTGGCATATTTTGAAACCCACCAAACTTCATTTTTGTGAAACATTTCGATCCAAAAGATTGTACATTTGTATTGCCTGTCTTTAAAATAAATGTCACTTACTTTCATATTTTTGGTATATCATAAAATTACATTCATAAATGTTTTATTGTGGCAAATAAGGGACAAAATACATTCTACGTTTTTGTTTCTGTATGTTATGTCGGTTTTGAAAATTAATTTGTCTGCTCTTAATGGCTGAACAACATCTTAGAGAAACTTTTATTTCTCGAGTTTGTAATGGTAGACATTATCATATTATATTTAGTAAGAAGCAGGTAAGAAGCTTTAAACAGACAATAACTTTGAGAAATGTATAGGATTTTATTTTTATTAAAGCATTCTTACATGAGACTTTTGACAGATTAATGTTAAACTCTTTTAATGATCATCAGTGTTGGAGAGTCACAAAACAGATGAATAAATATCGCGATGATCTGTGATGAATGTGAGTCCAAAAGCTGAAGCACAGATTGAGTCAATCTCAGCTTGTGTCGGATCGGCAATGTAACTGTTCCTGGAGCTCAAAGAATCCTTGTGCTACATTGACTATAAATCGGATCCGATGTAGGAGAGACACAGTGCTGGATGAAGGACAGCAGTGACGAGGCACAATAAGCAGAAGGTTCAGATTTTACGCTCCTCCTCTTGAACGGGTGCTGGTGATTTTAGGGTCAAAATTCCAGTTATTTGAAGGCGGGTAGTTTCTCTGTCATCTAGTCAGTAGGTCTCTGCTCGACGGTGTTTTATAGATGGCGGAGTAACTGGTAATTCTGCTGTTCCTGAGCTCTTCTCTTTCAGTAATCTCTTTATTGTGAAGTTTAGAAGAGCATTTGTATCATGCGATTCAGCAGCAGTTTACAAGCGTGCAGAAACACTTGTCCAAAGATCGCTCTCATGTTCCACTCATTTGTGGTAGAAAGCTCAGCGTCTCTCCTGTCATCAAGTGTTGAGATGATCAGAACACAGTTTTGATCATTCCCGTTCATGGTAAAGGTGCTCATGGTCACTAGTGCAGCTTGTTCAGTCATCGGAGAAAAGGTTTCTCACATCCTAACAACTGCTTGTGAACTGGGTTTTTATTCCTTCATAGTGCGGCTTTGTTATCTCTGCTCCGCCTCTTTAGCGGCTACGGTCAACCGAGCAAAATTATTAGTGAGTATGGATATGGGCTTATATGGGTATGAGCGTTAAGTCTAACAAACCTGCAAGTAAAGGACCTGTGGAGACTATAAAGTTGTGGTAACGGCCAAGAGTCAATGACTTGTTGTAATGAATTTGAGTGTTTGTCAGTGCGATCCTACTGATCCTAGAAGGAAGTCCATTTACAGCCCTGGGAAAAGGCACCTCAGTGCTTGGAGGATGGTAGATCAGTAAGAGGTTAATATATTAACATCAACATGTCTGAAGTGTCTGTATGATAGACTGCGGAATGGGGAAGTCTTTCTTTCTATTCGTCAGTCTTTGTATCATGTGCTCAAAAGCTGGTGTTTTGCCCAACTGTAGCAGGCGCGTCAGAGTCCAGAGTCCCGCCTGCTGCCTTCGTCTTCTGTCGGGATTTTCCTTCAGTTCTCAACAGAAATCAGATCCTCCTTCGCTGCGTCGAAAGTTTTTGGCTCTGGACTAATTATGGACACCGGAATAATTAGTATGGACTCGCCGGACAAAAATGTCAATGGAATTTTATCGACGACTATTCAGGCCGACTGATCTACCATTCTTCAAGAAATAAGTTTGCTCTCCATGTGCTCCGAATGAACTTTCTGTTTTACGGTTCCAAAGAACAGTTGAGGAGTAACCAGTGCATTTCATGGACAAAGCTGTGGTCTGTGTAATTCAACAGAAAGTCTCAGCATTTTTTGTCTTCATTTTGAACCATATATAACCCAACAAACTTAACTTTTGTGAAATATTTCGATTCAAAAGCTTGTACATTTGTATTGTCTGTCTTTGCAATAAATGTTACTAATATTTTGGTAAAAAATTAAAATACATTTATACATTTTTAATTGTGGCAAATAAGCGTCAAAATACATTTTAAGTTTTTGTTTCTGTGTGTTATGTCAGTTTTGAAAATAAATAATTTTGTCTGCCCTTAATGGCTGAACAACATCCATAAGAAACTTTTATTTCTATAGTTTGTATTAGTAGACATTTTGTGCTCCAGCAGGTACTGACAGATGTGTTAATTATGTTGCTGAAGGTTTGAGTTCTGCTCAGTTGTGGCAGGCGAGTCAGAACTTGTTTAACACAATTTGCTTGCCATGTGTTTGACATGAAAGTACATCAGACCATTTCCCTTCATATTGACTCTAAAAAGAAGGACCGTGTAAATGAATCTGTAGGCATGTTTGTATTGGATCTAGTTCATTCTAATAAGATCTTAAAGCTGTTTCCATGGGTCCTGTTTATTTGCTTTTGTATTTGATTTTGAAGCCCATTTGAAATCAGCTGATCAGCTAATTAACTCAAAACACCTGCAAAGGCCTTTAAATGGTCTCTCAGTCTAGTTCTGTAGGCTGCACAATCATGGGAAAGACTGCTGACTTGACAGTTGTCCAAAAGACGACCATTGACACCTTGCACAAGGAGGGCAAGACACAAAAGGTCATTGCAACAACTGGAGATGGGCCAAGGAAGTAGCGTTCATTCCACAATCCAGTGAGTTACAGTAGTCTAAACGTGGTGATATGAAAACATGAGTTACTCTTTCAAAATCATGAAAAGAAAGAAAAGGCTTCATTTTGGAAAGAATACGGAGATGAAAAAACTGGACCTAACAGCTGAAGTTTTGGCTTGAGATGAAACATGATGATCATTAACAAATTTTGTGGGAATGCCACTAGGTGGGCCAAAGAATATAATTTCAGTTTTCTTTTCATTTAGATTGAGAAAATTTGATGACATCCAGATTTTTACGTCCTCCATACACTCCATCAAAGGGCCACTTTCTGACAAATTAACATTTTAAATCATTCTCTTTGTTGTCCGGCAGAATCCATCATTGGTTTTATTTAATGTCTAAAGGCAAAAGCTATTGACATTGATATATAGGTGTTGTCGACTTCTAGCTTCAGCTACAGATTTTGCTGCAGTGACTTAGAAGAGCATTTGAATAATGTGATCCAGCAGCGACTGGCAAACATGCTGAAGTAATTGCCTGAAAATCGCACTTATGTTCCACTCATTTGTGGCAGATCCGTCTGTCCTGTGATCAGATGGTAAAATGACAACAACACTAGTTTGCGCAATAAAATCTCCATTCACAATAATTGTTCATGGTCTCTGATGTTGCTTCGTCAGACATTTCAAAAACATTTGACTTTCCAGATGATCATTGAAGCTTTCAGATTCTGCAAGTGAAAATCGCCTGAGCCGGTCTGTGTTTAAAGTGTAAAGTGTAGTCAATCAGAGTTCTCAAAGGCAATGCAGAGCTTGTTGCTAGATAGAACTGAAAATGTTATTGTCTGGAAGAGAGTCCGCGGACTGATGGTGTCTAGCAGTTTATTGAACATGTTGAAACCAACTTATAAAATTAATTTTTCATAATTTATTTGGTTTTATTGTCACGGCATGGTGACCTGTACCAGTGTTTGAATTTAGTTACTTCTAACCATCAGTTTTATTACCAAAAAACTGAACTGAACAGTATTACAAAACTTCAACATTTTGTAAGTTGCAAAATTGTCATTATTTGAGACTGACCCATTTAAAGCAACAGTCAAAATGACTTACTCACGATTTTAAAGAAGTTTTCATTTGTTTTTTCTTAAACAGAATTGTTAAGCGTTTACAATGAGGCCATTAAGTAGGTTACTTCTTCCCAAATCCACGTACAGACACAAAAAAGAACATAAAGATTGGAAAATAGCACACAATAGTGAATGTACAACTAATCAGATGTTGAAAATGTATAGATAAATTCAAGATTACATGTCAAGAGGTTAAATTTACAATTATAAAATATAAAGATAATATGTAGACTTCCATTACCATAAAAGAAATGCATGAAGACAAGAAAAGGCATCTTAGTGTTTGGAGAATAGTAGATCAGTAAGTGTTGGTTAATATGCTCCATCAGCATGTCTGAAGCGTCTGGAAGAGAGTCCGCAGAGTCTTTTGTTGGTCCGGTGTCTCTTCAGAGCTAGAAAATTCTCGGTCAGAAGTTATTCCTCAAATGAATCTTTGTATAATGTGCTCCAGCAGGAACTGGCAAACATGTTGAAACATTTGCTGCCAGTAGTTTGCATTTTGCTCAGTCATATTCAGTGAGTCGGAGCTCCGCCTAAAATCAGGCGTTGACAGAGTTACACTGCAGTTGTGCGCAGTAAGATCCCTGTACATGATAATCACAGTGTTAATGGTGTTCCTTTTGAATCTATTTTGCACTGATGTAAAGAGCCACAACACTTAAAGTGAATTTATGAAATAAAATACTATTTAAGTTTAACAAAACAGCAAGTTAATGGCCTGTGGAAACAGACTTCAGACCTGGATCACGTGGAAAGACAGTGTTTGGAAATTGGCAGATTAGTATGTGGCAGTTAATATACTTCATCAGCATGTCTAAAGTGTCTGGAAGAGGGTCAGCTGAGTCCATCATTGATCCACAACAGACAGATTCCTGAATTATTGTGAGGTACAGGTTAATACTCGGAGATTTACATGTTGGCAAAGAGTAGTTTTTTATTCTCACTCCTCAAATCTGTAGGGTATAATCTGTCTTTATGTTCACAAGTCAGTGTAGCAAATTAGCTCAAAGGGGAAATATTAATAACTATTCATAACTTATGATTAATTATGAATATTCAAATCAGTTAATCTGATTAACATTACAATCAGTTAATCAGTTCATCCTGTGAACACTCAGTAATGATTATTAATTCTAAGAAAAGGTTTTTCATGGCCACAGAAAAATAAATCTTTATTAGCATTTACAGCGCTTAGAGCGTGTAACAAGATTGAGATCATTTAAGTGACAGTTATTTGCAGGCAGGGAGTCAGGACCAAATATGTATTGTGCACAAGTTTTATTAACTAAATCACAAACACAACTAATCTAACAAACACATACAAACACAATCACACGTACATAGGTAAGACAGAAAGTGACAGAATGAAGCCGGAAATGGGAACAGGAATTGAAGCTATGAAAAATATATGGTTATATGGAATAATATAACCAGGAAAAGAACCACCAGTCTCTGATTTCCAAACACCTCATTCAAGTCTATTTTACACTGCATGCGTCTGCAGCAAGGTTTTGTTCCGTCCTCTACGCGGTGTCAACTCACACCAGAAGCATTTCAGAAGCTAAGCGGCTAGATTCGCGAGACCACTAGATTTGCCTGTCTCTCTTCTAGGTAAGCACATGGCTGGAGTGCCGGCCCGGCAGGCCAACAGGCCACCCAGCAACCAGGAGATGTCTGCCGTCAGTCAGAGGAGCAAGAGAGAAAAGTCACACCTCTTAGGGTTGACCTAACCAACGGGAAAGGAGGAATTTCTGAGCGGGAAGTTCCTCTATGGGGAATTTTATGGCTCTTTGTGTTCAAGCCTGATGGGTCTGGTGGGTTTGTGTCCATTTATACTCCGATTAATACAACAAACGCAAACTGCATTCTATGAGGAGGTGACATACATGAAAATGTGTATCATGAAATGAACATTAATTTGATAGGAGACACGATATACGTGAGGATACGTTAACTAGTAGTTCACTCATAAGGTATACATAAAACAAAATACAATGCAAGAGACACTTTACAAGACAGTTATAATCATACACACATTGTCCTGGGATGCATGTTCATTTATAGAACAGTTTGTCTGTAAATTAAGGCAGAAGAGTCTGTTTTTACAGGCTTTGTGTCTTCCCTATGGGCTCTGCTTTTCCACGTGGCTACATTGTTTAGAGCAATAAACCATCTTATCAAGTTGGTATCCATGGTTACTGAGGCCCTTGCCCAAGTTGGTCTTTTGGGGGATGGGTCCACAGACCCCAGAGTGAGTTTTAAAGATTATTTGTCTCAGTCATTACATCAGTATGAACTGTTAAAAATGCAGCAGTATAAGTAGTACTGTAGGCACAGCTGTTGATTTAGGCTATTTTTAAATCAGAGCTTATGAAGTAGGTGTGCAGTTTGTGCCTGAAAGTGAGCTGGTGGTTAAAGGATCAGGGTTTCAGTGATTTGAAAGTTTTTAAAGTCCAGTGTAAATTACATAACATGCATGAGAAGTGTGTCAGCCTGAAGATGTGGGACACTTTCCGATAAACATTAAAAATCTTGCTTTTTTTTTTTTTTTGGCAACATGTGCAGGCTTCTCCAGCCTGGAAAATAGCCTTTTCATGCAGTCATGTTGTCACTAATAACAGCCGTCAGCTTGATATGATTGAGTTCTCAAGAAATCTTGTTATTGTGAAGTTTAGAAGAGCATTTGTATCATGCGATCCAGCAGCAACTGGCAAACACTGAAACACTTGCCTCATTTGTGGCAAATGAATAGCAAAGCAGTTTTGTTCAATAAGATTTTACTGATCAAGAAACTGGTTGGTGATCAGGTGCAACAAATCATGAAATATAAATGTCAGTATTATGAGGACCACAATACTTAGTACTTGTTATACTCTAGTGATCGACAATGTAAAATTTATATGCAAGAACATTTTTATGGTGTGAGAGGCAGTAAAATCTCAACAATTTTGTGTATGGAAAATATCACTATAAAAAATATATTCTTCCTCAAGCTAATAAATTCTCAAACATTTAATTCTACAGTACTAATAGTAAATTCATTATGATGAAGATGAAAATATCTCAGAACAAACTAACTTCAACCGAGTGACCTTTTTTACTCAAATTCAAAGAACTGTAACACATTTGCATATAAAAGCCCCCAAACTCATTAGTATGCACTATGTCTTTTTACTCAAAGACATTCGGTTCCCACAGAACATATTTTTGCCAACATTCATTTCATTCACTGTGAACATTTCTCAGAAGATTTACCTTACTTAGAGCATAATAAAAATGAGTACATAGCTAAAGTTGTGAAGTCTTTCTTTGGAGAACTGTGAGACAGTGCTTCGTGGAGCTATTCATTCCTACATTCTGTCCTCAATAGGCCAAGAACCGGACAATCTTTTAGCAGTTCATACCAGTCCTGCAGGCACCATGAGCACAAGCTCTCAAACTGATCCAACCAGGAAACAGCTTGGAAACAGGTATGTAAATGCTTTTAATAAAAACGGTTTACCTTGAACTGTGATCACTGTAATCGTCAAGTTTTCTTCTTAGGCACTGCCATTTGATTCATTTTACATGCAAAGAACTTAATTGATTGCCAAGTAAAAGAAAACAACTTGTTATAATCAAAAAGGTCTTAATAATTAGGCACTTTTAGTTTGTCAAACTCAGCTTGCAAGTATGTGTGATGTAATATACGGTTGCCATAGGTAGGAATAAGATGTGAAATGTCTTGTTTGAAAAGAGTTTGGCAGAACACTACTTGGAAAAATCTCTTTTGGTGTTTGTGTTTTCATCAAACACACGCTGAATCAAAATGAGCAGCGGAAATGAAATCAGCTCAGCTGCCAGTTCTAGCACTCTGGAATACAAAGAGCATCAAGCCGGTCATTTTGTAGGGATGCCAGTATTTTAAAGCAACCTAATGTGCCCTCTCACTTGTGGCTGTTACATCAAGAACTGAAGTGAAGAAGAAAACAGAAGTTTCTATGACTGATGGGAACTAAAGTTTCTCACATTTTGTGAGCTTCCATCTGCCAACAAATCTGCTGGGGCTTTAGCACTTAGTAACCAAAACCCATCATTGTGGGGGCTTACAATGCTGTTGAGCAGTTGTGCCATGTGATTCGTGGGTACGAGAGCTGGGGTCTGTCCGCAGGGAGAGCCAGAATCCACTGCTATCTAACAGGCCAGCACTCTTTTTTTTTTTTTTTTTTTTCAGCTCAGACTGTTCACCTCTTGGGCCCATGACAGACCTTTTGGAGCAGGATGTTGGGGAAGGATTGTGTAAGTAGAGTAACTCTTATTTTGTTTATCATATTCAGAGTTGGGATATCAGGATTATGTTCTGACCTTTCAATTCTGTTGTTCACATCATCAGATTTTTAGTCATTGAACTGTGATTATCTCCTATTCAATGCAGCAGAGAAAAAGAGCGTTGAGGAGGTTCTGGCAGGTGCGGAATTGGCCCCAGCTCAATCCCTGTGGACTACAGAAGCCAGTGGATCAGTTCAACTGAGAATGGATGAACTCTGTCCAGAACAGCCCATCACTGTGCATCAGATGTTTACCAACTCGGTTCAGAAATATGGGAAGCTGACTGCTTTGGCAACCAAAAAAGGAAACAAATGGGAAAAAGTTACCTTTTTGGAATATTATCACCTCAGTCGAATGGCTGCCAAAAGCTTTCTAAAGGTGATCTTTCTTTTAAACACTAATTTATACAACATATTCATGTTACAAAGTTTAAGTCATATGCATGGAATTTACAGATTAGATATACTACAGTGATATTTGACAATTCTCTTAGCTTGGTCTGGAGAGGTTCCACAGTGTAGCCATCCTGGGATTCAACTCTGCGGAGTGGTTTATCGCTGCTATTGGAACTGTCTTTGCAGGGTGAGAAATACCTGTATATTTTTCACATTATGCCTAAAATTTCATACTTGTAAGTTTTGGTGTTGCTAAATCCACATTGTTCTGCCAAACACTTACCAGCCCAGGCTAAAAAACTGTAAGTATGTTTATGTGTGCCTAATCAAGGTCCAGCTGGTTTCTGCACAGTCAAACTACAGTGTTAATTAAGTATACAAGACACAATGCTTAAATCATATATTTGAAGAATTAAATACACCTTGTGCATCACCTTTTGTCTTTTGTATTATGTGCACATTTCAGAGGCCAACTGTTTTACGATTAGCGTGAATACAAGCCAGGCTACTATTACATTATCTACTTCTGTTAGTCCGAATTCACAAAAAACAGAGAGACATGATTTCATTGGGACTAAAGCATTTATATGACATTTTAAAAGGTAATAATTTTGAAATTATTTAGTTTTAGGCTGCGTCCGAAAGCTTAAAAATGCTGCCTTCTGAGAATTCATTCCAAGGTAGGAAGGCATAAAGGCACGTCCAAATCCAATCTTGGCTTCACTTACGGTCCCTGAGATCGAATTTTAAAGGCAGAATATAGTAGATGTATCCTTCACTGCCTATGATATCCCACCATCCTGTGCATTCCATTCTGTGACAGTTAAAGGGTTAGTTTACGCAAAACTGAATATTCTGTCATCAGTAAGGAGCCGTTCACGTGGAAAGCGTGCTGCGCCACTTTCTCCTTCTTTCCAATGCGCTTGCGCTACCGTGGCAACCATGAACTGAGCTCTCCAGAAGTTTCAGCAAAGGATAAATTGATTTCTAGCCCTTGTTTTAGCTTTACTGCTAGATATATTTATGGAGATGATATATAAAAACACCCTGTACAGCTATGATCAGCTGTTCGGCTGAGCTTTCGATGTTTTGTTTCGGAAAGGCTGAAGCCGATTGGTTGGTTCTTGTCACATGACCTGTGGTGCGCTTGTGGCATTCTGAAAAGTTGAGAATTTTTCATCTCGCATGCACGTTGCGGCCTACATTATAAATAACGAATTTGATGTGATATGTGAACGGCCCCTAACTCACCCTTATGTCTTCCATTTATCACTGAGAGATTTCTGTCCCTCTATTGACAGTTTACGCAACTGACACTTTGACAGTTTTAAAAAAAGTTCATAAAGAGATTGTAAAACTAATCATATGAATTGAGTGGTTTAGTCCAAATTTTTCGAAGAGATTAGTTATGGTAAATGGAAGTTCAAGCATGCTTGCTTGATGTGCGAGAACCAATCAAGTTCGTTTATGTTACGCAGCATGTTTGAGCTTCCACAAGTAACCAATGAGGTTTGTTCTTGCACATCAAGCAAGTACAATTGAGCTTCTGTTTGTTTACTGATCAATGTTTATATGTGAATAAAAGCCTAAATTAAATCTGTTCATCATATAAAGTGATCATGTCTATTCAGAAAATTTTGACTAAACCACTCGATTCATATGAATTAGTTTTACAATCTCTTTATGCACTTCTTGAACTGTCAAAGTAGTAGTTGCATAGACTGTCAATGGAGGGACAGAAATCTCTCAGATTTCATTAAAATATCTTCATTTGTGTTCCGAAGATTAACAAAAATCTTGCGTCTTTGGAACGACATGAGGGTTGGTAATTAATGACAGAATTTTCATTTTTGGGTGAATTAACCCTTTAAGCTAAAAAAAAATAAAGATGGCATCTGAAAGTTGCAGATAGTGGTTAGTTTGTGTGTAAATACTGTATGTTTTTGACCAGTGTTTTCCACTTGATATTATTTCTAGTGAGAAATTAGTATTGTATATATTCCCTTAGCCTTTACCAAAGCTCTCTCTATTTTGTTGTAGATCATTAAACTGTTATGCTGCCTTAGAAGTCGGTCCAAAATCAGTTTCGTTAGGTGCCTTCGTACACAAACGCTGCCTGCAATATTAGGGTTAGAATCACTGCCCTCACATCTATATTTTTGTTTGTGCTAGGGGTATAATGGCAGGGATCTATACCACAAACTCACCAGATGCCTGCCTCTATGTCGCTAATGACTCAAGAGCCAATGTCATTGTTGTGGAAAATCAAAAGCAGCTGGATAAGATTTTACAGGTAACATTTGATGTACTTTATTTTCTCTACCTGGACCTTCTCATAATCAGTGAACAACCTGATTAATACTATAGTTTTTTTCTTGTTAGGTAAGGGATATGCTGCCACACTTGAAAGCCATAGTACAGTATTCTGGATCTTTAAAGGAGAAGATTCCCAATCTCTATTCGGTGAGTGTTCGATAAACAGAGATGAGTTACCATTTAGGCCAAAGTTACCCAAAGATTTACTGTGACTGCTTGTCTTTGGACAGTGGGAAGAGTTCATAGGACTAGGACTGGAAATCTCTGATCAAGAACTAGATGAAGTCATCAGTAGCCAGAAAGCCAATCAGTGCTGTGTACTTATTTACACGTCTGGAACAACTGGATCACCGAAAGGAGTGATGCTAAGCCATGACAATGTAAACGGCTATGGAAAAAATTACATTCACAATATAGTGGTAATGTTGTGTTGTAGATTATTGAAACTTGAATTCTGGACTCTTATAGATCACATGGACAGCCCACCATGCAAGCAAGGTTGGAGAGATGCAGCCAGCTGAAATCAGGCAAGAGTCTCTGGTCAGCTACCTTCCTCTCAGCCATATAGCTGCCCAGATCTACGATCTGTGGACAGGGATCCAGTGGGGGGAGCAAGTTACTTTTGCTCAACCAGATGCTCTAAAGGTAAATGCTCAAGAACAATCCTGCTCCTGGAGGGCCACCTTCCTGCAGAGTTTAGATCCAGCACACCTGCCCAGAAGTTTCTACTAATTTTGCACACTCTACTGGAAGGTGGAACTTTTGCTTTATATCCTGTAACTGGTGGTGTCATCAAATATCAGTGTTGTAATTGAGACCAGCTCATTTGAGTCCAGGCCAAGACAGAGACCTGAAGAGGGTTGAGTCTAAGTGAAGTCCAAGACCATGTTTTCATGATGGACTCTGCCTTCGCTTGGACTAAACCCTATTCAGGTCTCTGTCTTGACCTGGAATTTGACCTCCTCAGGTCCTGGTCTGGACTTGAATGACTGGAATACTGCCACACTGTCAAATATTGTAAAGGATTTAAATCTACTCTATTGCTCACTTGAAGTTTTATTTTTCCCTTTTAGGGGAGTTTGGTAGACACCCTTCGAGAGGTTGCCCCCACGGCCCACATGGGCGTTCCTCGTGTTTGGGAGAAAATTATGGAAAAGATCAAAGAAGGCATTTCACGGTGTGGATACATGAAAAGGAAACTGGTGACATGGGCCATGTCTGTTAGTCTGGAGGCTAATCAAAGGCTTACCAAGTACATGAATTGTTTAAAAGTACTGAATATCATTTTCCATTTGTTACATTCATGTTATTTGGACCTTTCTTATGATTTTATGATCATTATCTTCAAATCAGGGATGAGGAGAAGTCATTCCTCTTCACTCTTGCGGACAGCTTGGTCTTGCAAAAGCTTCGTGCTGAGCTGGGCTTCTCCAGTTGTATGAAGTTCTTTTCAGGAGCTGCACCTATTGGAAGCGAAACCCTTCAATTCTTTCTCAGTCTCAACATTCGACTGTATGAAGCCTACGGGATGAGCGAAAGCTCAGGACCCCACTTTATGTCTGGCCCAAAAGTGTACCGCTTTCAAAGGCAAGCCCTCTTTCCTCAAATTTACAGGTTGAATACTTTCAACTTGAAGGTCAATAATCAAGTTCCCTGTGTAACAATTCCTTGAACTCTTCTAGCTGTGGTAAGGTGGTTCCAGGCTGCCGATACAAACTAGTAAACATAGATGCTGACGGAATTGGAGAAGTGTGTTTTTGGGGCCGGAATGTCTTCATGGGCTTCCTCAACCTTGAGGATAAAACAAAGGAATCTTTGGATCAAGATGGATGGCTCCACTCTGGAGACTTGGGAAAGGTAGATGAAGATGGCTTTCTTTACATTACGGGAAGAATAAAAGGTAAAGAATGCTATTTTTATCCTACACATTTTACTAGCTTTGATGGTACCATATAATTGGATTCAGGTTAGCTTTAAAGGGCAATTCCATTCAATCTCTCTCCTTTCAGAGCTCATTATCACTGCCGGAGGAGAGAACGTTCCCCCACTTCCCATAGAAGATGCCGTGAAACAGGAGTTGCCAATCATCAGCAATGCCATTCTAATTGGAGACAAAAGGAAATTTCTGTCCATGCTGCTAACACTAAAGGTAAACTATGTTTTGAGAAGTTCTAAGTTCTGGCTTCAACAACTCTAAAACCATTTAGGTTACTCTGTTCTTCCTTTCCTTGGATAGTGCACAGTCAATACAGAGACCACAGAGCCAACAGACATTCTTAGCTTGGAGGCTGTGGAATACTGTCAGCGACTTGGTAGCCAAGCGACAAAAGTGTCAGACATCATTGGAGGAAAAGACAAGCTAGTGTACCAGTCCATTGAAGAGGGTATTGCACGGGTCAATTCAAAAGCAACGTCAAATGCACAACGTATACAAAAATGGACCATATTATTGAAAGATTTCTCAATTGTAGGAGGAGAACTAGGTGAGTGCTGAAACACTTCCCAACAGATGTCCATTGCTCATTTTTATAAACTGGTGGTTGTATTTGGATCTTAAAGGGTTAGTTCACCCAAAAACGAAACTTCTGTCATTAATTACTCACCCTCATGTCGTTCCAACACCCGTAAGACCTTTGTTCATCTTTTTGTGTGCCAAAAACAAAATAACTGCTTCATGAAGCTTCAAAGCTTTACAAATCTTTTGTTTCGAATCAGTGCGTATCAAACTGCCAAAGTCACGTGATTTCAGTAAACGAGGCTTCGTTACGTGGTAAGGGTTTCGAAATTTCAATGGTTCACCACTGAGGGCATGACTTTGGCAGTTTGATACATGCTGCAAACCACTGATTCGAAACAAAAGATTCGTAAAGCTTTGAAGCTTCACAAAGCGGTGTTTTGAAATCGCCCATCACTAGATATTGTTGAATAGTCGTTATTTAGTTTTTTTTGGCCCACAAAGTATTTTTGTCGCTTCATAACATTAAGGTTGAACCACTGTAGTCACATGAACTGTTTTAAATACATCTTTAGTAGCTTTCTGGGCATCTAAAAATTGTTAATTAACTTGCTGGCAATAGAGGCCTCACTGAGCCATCGGATTTTATTAAAAATATCTTAATTTGTATTCCGAAGATGAACGAAGGTCTTATGGTTTTGGAACAACATGAGGGTGAGTAATGACAGATTTTTTTATTTTTGGGTGAACTAACCCTTTAACTTGTATTGAACCTCCACCGACTGTTCATTCTAAAAGATAATAGAATATGTATTTCCTTTCAGGTCCTACAATGAAACTACGTCGCCCAGTGGTGTTGCAGAAGTATCGCAGTGAAATAGAGAGTTTTTACAGAGAATAGAAGACCTGGCTGAATCTATATTAAAAATAGTGTTGCTTTTTGCCAAGATAGATTGTAGAAATGTGGGTTTTAATGCTTTTTTAAATTTAACAACCTAATTTAATTCTATTTTTTTAAATTACTATCTCTCAACATACTGTTAATTGTCTTACAATGTTGGTTGGATGTTATATGATGTTTAATATTCCTGTATGATTTGATCAGATCTTAAAAATAAAAGCTTTGTTTGTGGATATAATGTATATGATAATGCTCTCATCTTTATGTAGTGTTATAATGATGGTATAAAAAGTACTCTGTAAAAATAAAGACATAGGTTGCCCATAAAAATAGACGTATATATTCCAACCACAGTTATGTCTTGATAGTACAGTCATTTCACAATTGACAAAGCAAAAGGTCAACAAGTTGTTTGAATTATATTACTTGTTAACCATAATGCAAAAGTTCATAGCTAATGTTAAAGCTCAAGCATAAAATTGTGAAACATCTATTCACTAACGGATTTAACACAATTTAAAGCAAAGCAAAAAAGAAAAATGTACTTCAGCCCCTAACACTTGGACAAAATTATCCCTGTCATGTGACAGAGACAAATTGCCAATATTAAACCAGAGAAAATGTCCAGTCAATAAATACGGTTTATCTTAGAATATGTAGTTCCTTTTTGACAGATTAAAACAGCTCACAAATACAGTCATCGTAGAACAAGAATTTAAGACAGTGCTTTGTGGTTCTGGAGAAACAAAAATGCAGACACTTAGAACAATAGAATTGTGCGCAGATATCAGAATGATACGAAGATTAATTTCATGGTTTTTTTAACTGTCAGTTCTTTAGGCATGAGATCCAAACACAGACATTAGAAAAGCCTCATTCCATGTCCTGCACTCTTCGGCAGATGTCATCTGTGAACTCTGAGCACTTAGAGTTTCCACCAAGGTCTTTGGTCAGAACCTGGAATATATAAAAACAGATGTAAGTATCAAGATCTGTCTTGATGCCAAATTCATATTCATGCCCTGAGATCACTAATAATTGATCCTACCTTTTTGTCCCGTATGGTGTCATAGCAGGCAGTCTCAATCTTTTTAGCGTAACCATGCAGTCCCATGTGACGCAGCATCATGACTGCACTCAGCAAAAGGGCGGTAGGGTTTGCCAGATCTTTGCCTGCGATATCAGGAGCAGTTCCGTGTACCTAGCGCACACAAAAAACAAGAATTATGATAAATGGAATGATACTAATTGATCACTCCATTGTAAAACTATTGCAGCATCTAGCACATACAGATTCAAATATGGCAACACCATTGGCTCCGATGTTCCCGCTGGGAGTGACTCCAAGGCCTCCAATCAATCCAGCACACAGATCACTTAAAGACAAATCAAAGGATGATGAAAGTTGCAATTTAAAGATAATCAAATCACATTTATTATTATTATTATTATTATTATATGATGCTTTATACAGACTCACCTCAAGATGTCGCCATATAGATTAGGCATTACCAGCACATCAAAGTGAGAGGGATCTTGCACCATCTAGTGGATAAACACAATGCAAAGATGGTGATGATTTTATGAAAATAAATTGACTTCTGGGTAGGGTTGAGTGTAAAGCATTACCAAATAATTAATTACTTTTCCCTTGAAAAAGTAAAGTAAGGGATTACTTTGAATTTTTCTGCAATTTAATTACAGTTACTTCTGATCTAATTGTATTACTGTAAGGGATTCCAGAATCTTCCCTTTCACTATAGACTATAGAACAATTTTATATAAAATAGTGGTTTTAACATCAAAATATAATGTCTAATGTTAAAACACATGTTTTTAATGTAACCTCCCTTTAAACACTTTCAAGTCAAGAGTGATTTATATAATTGTATTCCTTGTATTGTTTAACTGGTCGAGGTTGATATGGTATTTAGAAAGTAATTAGTAATAAAAAAAATGCAATTTTTTTAGAGAGAGTAATTAGTAAAGTAATCTAATTACACTGTCGAAGATGTAATTAGTAGCTAGTCATTAATTACTTTTTTAGAGTAACTGACCAAACACTGTTTCTGTGTCACTACACTGATATATGGGTCATTTTTTTGCCAAAGGCCTTAATAATAATAAAACACAAAGATATGACATCCAAAGTATGTAAGGTAGTACAACTAAATTTATTTTATTGAATCCAAAATATATTTTGCTACTTATAAAGGTATTTTAAAGTGTCAAAAGGGTCATTCAGTTTAACCGTCCATAGGTTAATACAGCCATTTCATTTGTAAATAAAATATCTTAAAAATGTCTGTTAGCATTTTTTTTAAAAATATCATCATTCGGTATAACCAAAAGTGTCACCAAAATTTTAGTTAAACCGACTTTTTTAGTGACAATTTTTTTCCATATTGTAAAAAATGACAAGCACATTTCACAGACATAAGATGTGTATAAAAGGCCAAATGAATGAAGTTGTCTTGTATACATACATTGAGACAGACTGTATCCAGATACATTTCTGTGAATTTCACGTCCTTGAAATTCTCAGCAACCTCTCTGCACTTCCGCAGAAACAGACCATCAGACATTCGCCTAGAAGACATCACTGAATTCAGCATGTTTATATATTACAACCATTTTAGATCCAATAAGACATTTGTTACCAGTAAATCAAAACTCCTGTTATATAGAAATTCATCATAGCTACAAAGTTACTATGTGATTTGTGACAGTTTTCTTGGCAAGGAGAAACTCACATGATGTTGGCTTTGTGAACAGCCGTGACACTGGTTCTTTGGTTATTTCTGGCGTACTCAAATGCATACTCAGCAATGCGTCTGCTGGCATCCTCCGTGATCAGTTTAATACTCTGTACGACTCCATCCACAATCTGATTCATAGTGAAAATAAAGCAAATTTAATATTGTGGTTAGGTTTTGTTCAAACCACTTGACAAAACCAAGAGTAGGGTTAGTTCATACAAAGGGGCAAGATATGATGACTGCTATACAAACTCAGATTTAAGTTTTGCACAGTAAGTTTCATACGGTGGACTTGATCTAAGACAACTCAAGGTTTTATGTATACAACCACATCATATACACTACCATTCAAAAGTTTGGGGTTTTTGAGAAAATTTGCATTTTTACATTTACACTACTGTTTAAATGTTTGGGGTTGGTACTTTTTTTTCAAAAGAAGTCTCTTAAGCTCAACAAGGCTGCATTTATTTAATACAGTAAAAAAAGTAATATTGTGAAATATATATATTTGAATGTATTTTAAAATGTAATTTATTCCTGTGATGGTAAAGCTGAATTTTCAGCATTATTACTCCAGTCTTCAGTGTCACATGATCCCTCAAAAATCATTCTAATATGATGATTTACTGCTCAAGAAACATTTCTTATTATTATCATCAATATTGAAAACAGTTGTGCTGCTTATAGGGATAGTTCACCCTAAAATAGATCATTTACAGGTGCATCTCAATAAATTTGAATGTCATGGAAAAGTTCATTTATTTCAGTAATTCAACTCAAATTGTGGAACTTGTGTATTAAATAAATTCAATGCACACAGACTGAAGTACTTTTAAGTCTTTGGTTCATTGTGATGATTTTGGCTCACATTTAACAAAAACCCACCAATTCACCATCTCGAAAAATTAGAATACTTCATAAGATCAGTTAAAAAAAAAAAAAAAGGATATTTTAAACAGAAATGTCAGGCTTCTGAAAAGTATGTTCATTTCTATGCACTCAATACTTGGTTAGGTCTCCTTTTGCATGAATTACTGCATCAACTCGCGTGGCATGGAGGCATTCAGCCTGTGGCACTGCTCAGGTGTAATGGAAGCCCAGGTTGCTTTGATAGCGGCCTTCAGCTCATCTGCATTGTTGGGTCTAGTGTCTCTCATCTTCCTCTTGACAATACCTCAGATTCTTATGGGGTTCAGGTCAGGCGAGTTTGCTGTCCAGTCAAGCACAGTAACACCATGGTCATTGAACCAGCTTTTGGTACCTTTGGCAGTGTGGGCAGGTGCCAAATCCTGCTGGAAAATGAAATCAGCATCTCCATAAAGCTTGTCAGCAGAAGGAAGCATGAAGTGCTCTAAAATTTCTTGGCTGCGTTGACTGTGGACTTCAGAAAACACAGTTGACCAAAACCAGCAGATGACATGGCAGCCCAAATCATCACTGACTGTGGAAACTTCACACTGGACTTCAAGCAACATGGTTTCTGTGCCTCTCCACTCTTCCTCTAGACTCTGGGACCTTGATTTCCAAATGAAATGCAAAATTTACTTTCATCTGAAAAGAGGACTTTGGACCACTGAGCAACAGTCCAGTTCTTCTCCTTAGCCCAGGTAAGACGCTTCTGACGTTGTCTTTGGTTCAGAAGTGGCTTGGTACGTGGAATGTGACAGTTATAGCCCATTTCCTGAAGACGTCTGTGTGCGGTGGCTCTTGATGCACTGACTCCAGCTTCAGTCCACTCCTTTTGAAGCTCTCCTAAGTTCTTAAATCGGCTTCGCCTGACAATCTTCTCAAGCCTGCGGTCATTCCTTTAACTTGTACACCTTTTCCTACCACGCTTTTTCCTTCCAGTCAACTTTCCATGAATATGCTTTGGCACAGCACTCTGCGAACAGCCAGCTCTTTCAGCAATGACCCTCTGTGGCTTACCCTCATTGTAGAGGGTCTTGATGATCGTCTTCTGGACAACTGTCAAGTCAGCAGACTTCCCCATGACTGCTGCTGGGATTACTGACCTAAACCCAGTATTTATACCCTGAGAATGGTAATTTAATAGAACCGGAAATTAAATATTCTAATAATTTGAGATACTGATTTTTTTATTTTGATGAGCAGCAAGCTGAAATCCTCAAAATGAAAACCCAAAAATGTCTGGAAATATTTTACTTCATGTCTAATAAATCTAGAATATATTTAATTTTTACTTTTTGAATTAAATTACAGAAATTGCAGCCGTGCAGAGAAAACCAATGGCCAAGGTCAAGAATTTCTTTGTATAATACATTAAATTTTGGTATGTTTTTCACTAAACCCTATCATATACCCGCAGAACACCTGGAATATACGACGTTTCACATGGGATCATTCAGTGATACTTTTGCATCTTTTTTTAAAAAAGCTTGATGCTGGTCACTGTTCACTGCCATTATATGAATGAGCACGAGTTGGACATTTTTTTTTTAATTCTCCTTTTGTTGTCCATAAAAGAAGGAAGGGCATATGGCATTAGAACAACACTAGGTTGTGAAAATTATGACAATTTTCATTTTAGGGTGAACTTTAATATTATTAAATATATAACCTTTAATATTTTGGTGTATACATATTTTATTATTATATTATTTGTTGAACAGAAAGTTCAATTATAAAAGTCTAAATAAATGTATTAATAAATGTATTCATTTGTACTGACCCCAAACTTTTGAACAATAGTGTACATAGTTTGAACAACATGGACAGACAAAGGGAAGATCGCATGAATGAAATATGATGGCCTGAAGGTCATTTCACATAACACTTTGACACATTATGGACTGGGACCAGAGACAACTGATTTACAGCAGCCATGTGGCACCTAACCTAAATAATAAACAGCAATGAAATATGAGCTGTGCCCAGTGAATTCCTGCTAGCACTGTGTGAAAAACTAGTTAAGATAGCATAAAATATAATAGCATGACCTTTGGCATTTGTGATGGGAGCCAATCAACTGCTGAGGACCCCAAAGATCAAATGTCATCCTATTGTTGTACTCTGGGCCTAAAGAGCTAAAAGGGTATAAATGTATATACAGTTGCAGGAAAAAGTACTACACACGATACTATATAGAACATACTTTAACGCCCGTGAAGCAAGTTCCAAACCAAATGTCATACCTACTTTACAGTATGCAAATTCGGACACAGCGAATGTCTATTGGTGTGACTTATTTAAAAAGGTCAGATCAAAATCTGATGACCAATTAATGCAGGAATCCATGTAAAATGTCCAAGGATTCACATATTTTTTCCTGCAACTGCAGATCTCTGCAGCAGAAATCAAAAGAATAAGAACAGCTAGCTCTGGTTTGGTTGAGTTACTGGTTAAACAGTTTGTAAAACAGATGGGCACACATACATACCACATGTTCAATCCCACTGTACTCTCCTTCTGTGTTTTCTCTGATGGTGACCAGATCCACATCGGTGTAAGGCGTCTTATAGCCCTCGATGGAGACACACGGACGCACATTGGCATACAGGTCGAAGGTCTTCCTTAGCAGCAGGTTCATGGATGGGTGTCCGGCAGCAATCGGCGTTTTCAGGGGTCCTGAAATTTAATCGAAATTGTGCGAGTTTCGTAAACACTATAATGATTCAAATGATGTGAGAGAGTAAACAAGTTTACCTTTTAAACCAATTTTGTTTTTGTCCATTGACTCTTTTGCCTCAGGAGGGATCATCCATCTGCCTCCAGGACCTTGGATGGCGGTCACATTTCTCTCTTCCCACTGAATAGGGGCCTGATTGAGAAGAAAAAGGGGATAATGTAGCTTTAAAGTCAGCATGAAACGGAAGTTGCGATAGTCTTTTCTTCCCTATTGTGATGTATATCTGAGTGAAACGGCTTCTCGAACAAGAAAAAAATTATTGATTTAGTCTGTTGGGAATTGATTGGATAGTTTGCTATTGGTCGATCTCATGTGAGTGACAGGTTATCCCGCCCTCATGCCAGTAAACATGGAGAATAGATAACAGTGCAAGATGGAGTGGGAAGTTTTCTTGATTACAGATTATAAGGGCACATGAATTAAAAAAAAAAATAATGATGTGCCCAGATAAATAATTTAAAATAAATCCTGCAATATTCCATTAAAAACTGAAGAATTTTCAATTTTGAATTCATTAGACTTTGAATACAGCTGCACTATGCAAGTCGTGGGCAAATTTTTACACAAATGTGCTAAATACTCTTCTAAGACTGAAAGCAGTGCACAAAAGGGGTTAAAAACATAATAGTCGCTCAACGCGCTTGTTGTAACTTGCAGTCTAAGCTGAATTTCCAAAGAGTAAAACAACAGATACGTACCTTTGCTGCTTCAAATATCTTCATTACTGCAGTGGAGATCTCTGGACCGATTCCATCTCCAGGAATTAACGTTACAGTTTGAATCTGTCAAAGCACAAAAAAAAACAAAAAACAGAAAACTAAATTAAATTTCTGAGAATTAATCAGAAGTATAACAATCTGGCATTATTTTTCTGATGCTTCTACATATATTTGAGGATTTCATAACAAAAGTTTGAACATTGCGGGCTGCTGTAACTAACTGTCTCCAGAACAAAGAAATCCATATCGAGTTATATTGCAGCATGTTTTGTATACAGTTGCTAGTGCCAAAAAGCCAACGCCTTCAAGTGAACAACCTTGACAGAAGTAATTATGCCTCCAACTTGCACAACTACATAGTTCAAAATAATATAGCTGCAAAATAATGTTTGAGACTTCTTTTATGATTCATGCTTACTCCAAGTACATTAAATACTTGCCTTTCGGACAAGTAAAACTGACAATTTACCATCCCTAACCTGATGTTTTTTTTGTTTTTGTTTTTTCAACGATAGTTTAAATCTAAAAAACTACTAGAAAAATTGGATTTGAAAAGAAAAAAAATATACATTTTATTATATTGCTAATATTTTTAACATGTTTGATTTTTTTTTAGAACATAATTAGTTTTACGTGTGCAGATTTCCATACTTAAGGTCACTTTAAATTCCTAATGTCAAATTTCATTTTCCTAATAGTTTTAACATATAAAAATGTTTGTTTTTAAGCTGGTTTGGGACAATTGATGTAATCTTAAATTACATTAACTTTTGAAATTCTGTTCATGTTAAAAAAAGAAAAAAAAAAAAAAAAAAAGAGTGAGCATGTACATTATACCAACCAAACTGGACCACAAACTACATTCATATACATCATTTCATATACATTTGTTCTAAGAACGTTTTACTAACATTCCCATTAAGTTATGAACAAGTTATTTCTAAATGTCCTTTGAACGTTAACATCCATTTTTAAAAAGTTTTTATATTTTTATAATTTTTTTAATTTTTCTTGGTTATGTGAACATTAAGGAAACATTCCATTATCATTCTTCAAACATTACTGGAATATTACTTTTGGAGGTTTTTCTAACATTCTGAAATAAGTAGTATTAACATTTAATATGTTAGATGAATGTCCAACTAAAGTGTTTCAGAAAAGAAAACTCATACGACGCATAAATAACATTTTTGTGCAAACATTTTGAGCACAATATTAATAAAACTATGACCAAACTATCTATTAATGTTACTTGAAGAACATTTGTTCATAACTTGAGAACCTTGCCAGAACATTAGCTAACGTTCCCTATCAGCTGGAATGGTACTACATTCTTACCATATTTGTGTACCACGCTATTTACGTCCAATGTAGTTGAATTAAAATGATAACCAAACAGTATTTTTTTCCAAACTATGGAAGTCAATGGGGCCCGTCAACCAGTGTTGCCAAGTCCATGGTTTTACCGTGAAATTAGGCTACTTTAACACTAAATCGTACGGGTTGCACGGGCTGTTTTTCATGTCCGCAGGTTGAAGCGATGATATTTAGCCCCTGGAATGCGAATTTTAACAGGGGACCCCCCTGAAACGCGATTGGGCTAGTTTTGTGCTAGTTTTGAGTAGCAATTGGACAGGTTTTGTTGTGAAAACCTGGCAACCCTGCGGTCAACTGTTTGGTTACCCATATTCTCCAAAATATCTTCTTTTGTGTTCGAAAGAAGAAAGAAATTCATACAGCTTTGGAACAATTTGAGAGTGAGTAAATGATGGCAGAATTTTCATTTTTGGGTCAACTATCCCTTTAATATCACGAAATTACCATGATACATATATACATATATATATATATATATATATTAAAAAAAACACATGGTGTGAAATAAGTGTCCAAAAATGGTACCATCTTAGTAGTTGGTAGTAGTAGTAATACCACTAGTACTTGGTTGGTTAGTTTCATCCATAAAGTTAGTTGAGTCAGTTTGTAACTTTGTGTTATCAAAAGAAATGATCAGCAGTGTGTATTAAATTCAACTTACCCCTCTAGCGAAGGTTTTGGGCTGTGGGGTCTGAGTCTTTATGGCTCCTATTACACGGGACACCTGCAGAGACGATTTTAAAGATACAAACAGATCAATAACACTGGCAGAAATCAATCAAGCTACTACTACACAATACAGAAAGCCCAAACATTCTATTAAAAAGCAAGCAAACTACCCATGCGTTTTTAAAAAGGGCTACGTTTAATGCAACTCACTGCCACTATGGCTGATCTTCACTGTGGCACACAGTAGCTAAAGCAGTTAATTACACTGAGCCAGATTTAGTCTGATCCCATTAACTCTGCATGCAAACTTGAAGTGTTTTTTTTTTTTAAACACACAATGCAGCAAGTTCAATTAAGGCGACAAGCATGTAGAAGGTGAGTTACACCAGGGACCATCCTGAAGCCAAAAGATTAAACAAACGCAAACCTTTGCCAATTAGTTATGTGATTAAGTGTTCGTTATTACTCATCCCTGGTGTAAAATGAGGCCCGGGGTGTAGTTTCACAAATCTGCATGGTCAACACTTTAAGTATATGAACATTCAGTTTAAAGGATTAGTTCACCCAAAAATGAAAATTGTCATTAATTACTCACCCTCATGTCGTTCCAAACCCGTAAGACTTTCGTTCATCTTCTGAACACAAATTAAGATATTTTTAATGAAATCTGAGAGGTATCTGACTCGTCCACAGACAGCAATATAATCACCACTTTCAAGGTCCAGAAAGGTACTAAAGAGTAAAGACATTGTTAAAAAAAGTCGACGTGACTGCAGTGGTTCAACCTTAATTTTATGAAGCGACAACAATGCTTCATAAAATTAAGATTGAACCACTGTAGTCACATGGACTATTTTAATTATGTTTTTACTACCTTTCTGGTCATATACCTCTCAGATTTCATCAAAAATATCTTAATTTGTGTTCCGAAGATGAATAAGGTCTTACGGGTTTGGAACAACATGAGGGTGAGTAATTAATGACAGTAAATTTCATTTTTGGGTGAACTAACCTTTTAAATCCATCTACAACTTTAAAGCTACTGGTCAAACACCAATGACAAGGATTATTTTAAAACAAACCCCCACAAAAAAGAGAGCAGATCTGATGAGGACATTACTTATTTTTTTGAGAAAGCAATGTGTACTGTGAGAGAGCGGTGCCATAAAACTAAAGAACAAAAAAGTATTTGGACACTTTCTCCAGAAAATGTTTAAATTAATTTGAATTCAGAATCGCACTCAAATGTATGATCATCATTGCATTTGAAGGGACAGAAATCTCTGAGATTGTATTAAAAATATCTTCATTTGGGTTTTAAAAGATGAACAAAAGTCTTGCAGGTTTGGAAAGACATAACAGTGAGTAGATGATGACAGAAATTTCATTTTTGGATGAACCATCACTTTAATTATAAAACAATATTGATACTGTAAAACAATATATCGTATAACAATATAAATACTATTCATTATAAAACAATAGAGATTCAAAATTAAGACATTAGTAAGTTTTTGCCACCTCAGGTAACTTCTTACCATACCTTTTTGGTAAGAAAAGTGAAGTTAGTTTTGAGAAAAGGTATAATATACTTTTTATTTTTTTATTTTTTCTTGAAGACACTTCATATTTTGCAATGACATTCATACATTTTAAGTGTAGCTTAAATTTGTACACATTTGGAGCCGTCTGTGGAAATGAAGATTCATTATATGATGGTTTACAGAGCTAAGATCTCCCATCATATGCACAGCTATTTTATGTCATCCCTCCAATATTAGTAATATGAATTTAAACTACATTAGAAGCCACAATTATATGTAAACACCAGTCTGAAGGACACAAAATAGTTCTTCTGCATGTTCTCATAATTATATAATTGTGTTTTAGAACAACTATCAACATTAAGTTAATGAGAAAAACTCATAAAACTATGGTTAGTTTAGTCGTGACATCAGTCAGCTCTTGTTACTACATTCATGAAGCCAACATGTCGAGGTGACCTTCATCCACCAGCGGATTAGTTAGCTGACGTTAATGGATCTCCTTGCTGGTGTAAATCAGCTAAGCTCATTTTTAAACTATCTCACCCTGACTATTTTAATGTCCACGTCAAATTTGCCATCTTTAATGCCTATGACCCACTGCAAGCTAACACGTTAAAGCTAACGGACTGAACTGAGAGATGCGCGTCTTACTTCCGGAGTCCAGCTCGCGTCACTTATCCGCACGCCGCATCTCTCGAGAAGTTTTTTGAGCTGAAAAAGCAAGAATGTCGTTTTAAATTATCACAACCTGACCTTACTGTCCCTCTAGCTGGGTTTATTTACTCTTTGGGTTATTAAACACAATAATGTGTGGCTCGGGATGACTGCAGAGGTGTTGAACATCTGTGGCGTTTGACTCGGGCGAGATTCATCCACCCAGATCAGAACGCGTCGTATTATTCTCTTAACTTCACTTATATGTGTTAAAAGACTACTTTGAGTTAACAGAGCTGTTAAATGTGTTAAACATGTAAGTGCCGGTGTGAAGGGCATGCAGTACTGGGCCGCTGTGGCATTTCTAAAGCAACGAAAAATGAATTTTCTTTCATCGTAAATTAAGATTATACTTGCATTCATAGTACACAGTCATATTAGGCATAACAGAACACAGACTGCTGTAATCTGAGGTTTGTCGTATGATATAGTCCTTACCGTTGACCTCCACGCGTTTCCAGCCATCCTGTGCTAATCGTGATCTGGCGACTACTACTAACTCAGTGTCTCATCCTCTACTATGAGCATCTAGGGTTGCCAGGTTTTACATAGACTACTAGAAAGCTATGATTTACTTTATGGCAGGGGTTTTAAATCTTTTAGATAACACGGACCTTAAAATATGATCATCCAGGTGCGAGAGCCCCCCAGCATAAATGTGTAGCTATATATTATCATGTATCTATGAAGACTTTTTTTTCTTCCCCATAATATTTTATGGTGTTACATAATTGCGTTTTTTTCTACTCATCATGTATTATTTTTAATCAATTTGTTTATTTACTTACTTTTTTAATTCAAATTATTTGTTAATTTAGTTTATTAGTTTATTCTTAATAATAAAATAAATACTATTATTTAAAATTTTTTACACTGTGTTTCTCTGCTTTTCCACAGACCCCCTATCACTCCCTTAATTGCCGTAATATATATATATATATATATATATATATATATATATATATATATTAACCAAAAGTACTTTTTTTGTAATAGAATAAATAAAAATTTTTTTATTCAAAAAGAGAGCAATACAAAATCTGACACCTTTTCAGACTTTAGTAGGTGTAAGCTATATTTTATGAATCTTGGTAGTAATTCACAAATGTTCCCAACAATTACAAAAGAAAAAAAAATCACAACTAGCATAATTTGCCCTTTTCAGAATTGCAGACAGCAAAAATGGGGATTTAGATAAACCTGGCAACCATATGTACAAGCCCGCTGATCTGCATGCAGCTGTAAAGTTGAGAAGTCTGACATGCTTTTGTAGCACTCCCCCTACTGCACTGGATGTCATGGTACAATTTTCCCTCCTCTTTTTTTTTTTTTTTTTTTTGGCGCAACGTGACTTTTCTCTCCTCATGATCAAAACGAAATCATTTTTAGTGAGTAACCTTTAGGAAAGAAAATAATTCGTGAGGTGGGTAACTTTTACGTTTATATACCACAAGATGGAAATGTTTTCTTGAATGTGTTCAAAACGATATTTTATACCTTATTTTACCTTTTATAAAAGGTATAATTCACTCAAAAATGAAAATTGTGCCACAATTCAGGTCATTCTGCCTTTTGTATGCCATGGAAGAAGTAAAATCTTTGTATGGAACAACGTGGGTGAGTAAATGATGCTAAGTAAAACATCTCTTTAACCATTTAAATACTCCGATGCCCGGTACTAGTCCCAGACAAAATGCACGTTTGAGCTGTTTTAACTGAAAGCAACTTTTACTGACATGTCTTAAAATATGTCAGTGTCATTGGTTTTTCTTAAGATGCACACCACCAGTAATGTTTTATTTTTTTGCTAAGGCACAATTATAAAAGCTACTTCAATGTCTTAATTTAACTGGCTTAATCTAAGACCTGTCTGTGAAACTACAGTAGTCTTTTTAATAGTCAGCTTATTTACATTACTTGTAAAATGATTAAACATAGACAGGGGGATATTTGGCATGAATGTACTTTATCCAACAAAATGTAAATACAAAGATGCAAAGCTAATCATATATCGTTCAATTTAGATGTAGTTAAAACAAAAAGCTGCTTGAGCAAATAATTACCATATGAAACAAGCAATTAAAAAAAAAATGTCTACATTAGGCATAGAATAAAAAGGCAAAAAGCATTCTCTAAAAATTGTAAACAAGAAGAGCAACATGGGAAAGCATCAGAAGTGGTTAATAAACAATACAAGTGCTTCACCATTACGAAATATACAAATAGCAGCATTTTAAGAATAATTTAACACACAATGTTAAATACAGCATTGTTTTAGGAGTGCAAAGAGGAATTGTCTTGATTCTGAACATCCTGAGACAGTGATCAAATTTGATTAGGGGTAACTACAGTATGGGTCTCAACCTTTTTGACTTAAAGACCCCATGTTGTCCACAACTTCCCTCACTCACAATTTCTACCAAATTAAATATAGAGCTTTAGAGCTTAACATAACTAGAAAGATGTACACTGATGAGCCAAAACATTATGACCAGTCACACGTGAAGCGAATATCATCTCCTAACAAGGCCACATATTAAAGTCTGGGTAGATTAGATGGTAAGCAAACCATCAGTTCTTGTAATCTACATGTTGGATGCAAGAGAAAAGGACAGGAATAAAGATCTGAGTAACTTTGACAAGAGCCAAATTGTTATGGCAAGGCGACTGGGTCAGAGTATCTCTGAAATGGCAAGGCTTGTGGTTTTTTTCCGGTCAGCAGTGGTGAGAATTTACCAACAGTGGTCCACAAACTAGTGACAGGGTGTTGGGCGCCCAAGTATCATTAATGCTTGAGGGAAACGAAGGCTATATCCCGTCTGTTCCGAGCCATGAGAAGGTGAACTGTGGCACAAGTCACACAAAATCTATTGAAAGCACCTACAATGGGCATGTGTGTGTCGGAACTGGACCTTGGAGCAGTGGAAGAAGGTCGCCTACTCCGATGAGTCCCGTTTTCTTTTACATCATATGGACAGCCTTGTACATGTGTGGCTTTAACCTGAGGAAGTGATGGCACCAGGATGCACTGTGGGATGATGACAATTCGGTGGAGGGACTAAGATGCTCTGGACAATGTTCTGCTGAGAAACCCTGGGTCCGGCCATTCATGTGGACGTCAATTTGACATGTGCCACCTACCTAAACATTGTTGCAGACCAGGTACACTTCTTCATGACAATGGTGTTCCCTGGTGGAACTGTCTCTTTCAGCAGAATAATTCACCCTGACGTACTGCACACATTGTTCAGGAATGGTTTAAGGAACGTGATGAAGGGTTAAAGGTGTTGACTTGGCCTCCTAATTCTCCAGATACCAATACAATCGAGCATCTGTGGGATGTGCTGGACCAACAAGTTCGATCCAAGAGGCTCCACCTCCACCTCACAACCTTTAGGACTTGAAGGATCTTGGTCTTGGTGCCAGATACCAAAGGACACCTTCAGGGATCTAGTATAGTCCATGCCTCACGGGTCAGCACTGTTTTGGCACCACATGGAGGACCAACAGCATATTAAGCCCGGAACACACCAAGCCGACGGTCGGCCCTCGGGCAGTTTTTGTTCGTTGGCCGACTAAGTTGTCTCAGTGTGCTCCACACCGTCGGCTGAAGTTGGTCCTCGTCAGCTTTTTTTGGCGTCGGAGCATCATTCTGATTGGCTGTTCAGCTACTGCCACCTGCTGGTACGGAAAGGCATTTCTTCGTACACAGGCGCAGAACGTACGTGCTACTTGGCTGTCGGGTGTTGAGCGTCGATTTGGTGTGTCAGGGCAACTTTGGACCGAGATGCTACCAACGTGAGCCAACCTCGCAGTCTGCTTTCGTCGCCACTAGTTTGTTGGCGTCAGCTTGGTGTGTTCCGGACTTTAGGCAGGTGGTCAAAATGTTTTGGCTCATCTGTGTATATTTCTTATAAAAATAACCAAACACTAAGACATATCTTGTTTTTTTTAAAGTTGTTTTAGCTTATTTTCATGCTTATTTTAAGTAATCCCCTTGGAAGTTTGTTGTGGCCCTCTGGTTGAGATCCACTGCTCTAAACGGTGGAAAATCAGAAAGAAGTGTAGTTACAAAAACTAAACCCTCACACTGCAGGCAACACGGAGGATTTTGGAATTCTGGCACCGGTGATGCATCAAGCTTATGGATTTTTAAAAAAAAACATAGAAAAAGCTGTGGAAAATTGATGCATTCTTATGGAAACATAATTCGATTGAAGGATTCCCAGATTCAAACAGCATACTGCTTTGGTTGGTTCTTGAGGCTAAAGGTCCGTTCGTTTTGTGAGATCACATGTGCTGCTCGACTATTCAGCAGCCTGCATTCATGAAGAACATCTGTTGAGATGGTTATCAAAAGCATATTAAATCAATGCTTTGGAAGTGTGACTGTTGATTATGTTTCAAGGATGTTTTAGAAAATGGTTATGATTAATGTAGATGTGTTTAGTCCATACCACTGAACTGTTTATAGGCTTCATCAACAATGGCATTGTTTGATCTCTTTATCTCCCAAAACCCATCATCCACCCAAGGTTTGGTCTCCGGCACCTCAGGCAGTTGGCCATTTTTATACATGCCTGCTACAAATTAAAGAGAAAATAATAGTTATGAAACATATAGATATATAGGCAGAGCCTCATACAAAACAGAGAGAAATAATTATTTTTAAAGGGAATTAATTAAAATTATGAAAAAGTAATATATTATTTATTATAAATGCTTGGGGTCTGCAGGATTTTGTACAGAAGAGGATTAGGGCCAAGTAATAATAAAAAAATTAAACCATTTTAAGATTAAAGTCATTATAATGTGAGATTAAACGTCTAAAGATTTTTTTTCTCGAAAGACAACCACTTTATTCTTAATTTTGTGAATTTATTGTCGACATTTTATTTAGACTTTTTTGTTGTAATTTAATGAGTTTAATATCACATTATAATGACTTTTATATTTGAAATAGTATTCTTTTGTAACATTATAAATACCTTTACTGTCCCTTTTGATCATTTTAATGCGTCCTTGCTAAATAAATGTGTTAATTGGGCTGTATTTTTAGGGCTGTCAAAGTTAACATGCACTAATTAATCAAATATGTTTGACCACAAAAATGTTAGTGTTAAGCATAATATTATCATCATTATACACAAAACTACACAGTAAAAAAAAAAAAAAGATACACAAGTGCATCTCCTCATTTTAATGGCAGTTTTTCTTTTTAAAATCTATTAAATAACAGGATTTAAATTCTAGCTAATACCTTTAATAGTATCATCAATGTCTTTGCATAGTTGATATAAGTCACTTCCACGTCCCACCACCCTTTCACCTTAAATGACACATTAAAAGAGAATATGATAAGTTGCTAGACTGAGTACAACATATTATATATATATATATATATATATATATATATATGCTAAATAACATTTTAAAAAAAAGTGTTTGGCAAAATAAAATGAAAAACTCACCATCCAACACTTTCAAGTTTGGGAACATTTCAAGAATAAGAGTTCGGTATGATGGATTCTTGCAGACTATAGCAAAATAAATGAGAATGAAGTACAATGTTTTGAGTTCCAAAAAGATTTAATAAATTAACGCCAGAAAACTGCTAACCTGGATTAGTGTAATTATAAGTGTTGTCCTTCAGTCTGATGCTCTCCAGCTTTCTTAAAATCTTGAGTGCATGAAGATTATCAACACTGTAGGTGCAAAACAATATGTGTCATATAGAAAGATAGATAGGAAAGCAGATAAATATGAGTAGCTAAAAAAGTAGCGGCTTACCTCGGTATCACATTACCAGCAAGATTCAAACTCTGTAAACTTTCACAGCTGGAAAGGGGTTCTGAGAAGAGACATGGTCAACTCCAAGAGTCAGATATAATAGCATTGATTTTATATACAGTGTAATCAGATTAAAGGGGTTATATCTAATATATTTATAAGCTTGTAACGAAACTTAGCTATTCTGTAATGTCAATGTCTCGTGCAAAGAAAAGGGATTAATTCAAACTATAGTCTCACATAGCCAAATCTATGTAGTCTCAAATATAATCAGACCATCATAACAGTGTATTTAATGACCTCATCTGTCGACATGATCCTGGTGAATTGCAAACATATTCACATCGCTATGATCAGATGTTTTCTTAACTGCTGTTTTCTCACCGCTGTCATTTTTGTTGTTTATTTTGTTATTGAGAGGAAAGCGAGCAGCATATATTTACATCTAAACATCGCTCTCAGTCTTAAGCCCAAACTATACTTCACTTTTTACACACACGCGAGAGTCAGCGTACAGTGCACGTGACGCGAATTTCGTCATCAGAAGAGTATGCGCAGGTCACAGTAATTAGTTTATCCACAAGATGGCAAACATGCCCTGGGGCCGTCGATTCACAAGGTAGTCGAAGAAAAACTGCATAAACAGAACAGACAGGAATGCATGCAAGCTACAGTGATAATGGAGGCTTACATAGATGAGAGATTGTGCGAAGAGGTTAGAAAGTACCCTCATTTGAACAACTCTAGCATGAAAGAATACAAAGATGTTTACGGGTTATGACTCATGGCGAGAGATTGCTTGGAATAGTAGCTGCGTCAAGTGCCTGTGTACATGAACGTCAAGTGATGTATACATTTTTGTAAGGCTTTGCATTTGACTGTGCGCGTACACGAAAAACAAAGTATACTTTGGGCTTAAGTTGCTGGCTGCAGTTCACTTAACCGTCACCGGTGTCGCTAATAACAAGGGTTTCTGAATTCTACATATAGCCCTTTTAAGGTTGAAATAACCATTACCTAAATTTGAGATTCTATTAGCTGACAAGTTAAGAACGAGAAGTCTTCGTAGAGGTGAAAGAGGCCCCAGATTTGTGATGTTATTTCCTGAGAGGTCCAGCCTCTCCAGGTTTACACACTCTCCTATGCATCCAAGATCATAAATTCCTGCACAAAAAAACACAAGCAAGACTGTGTTCATGTGTGACTGTGAGGTTGTATTTAGCAAAGACACCAACATCAATGTAGTCTTACCTAATTTTCTCAGTTTAAGAAACAAGATGGACTCCAAATCGAACTCCCCAGTGCGGGATTTCAGAAGCACGGTGGTGATCTTTGCACATTCTGTTTCTGGAATATCAGGAGAAAATGTGTGATTATACTTAACTGTGTTAAAGCTCTTTCTGGTCTGTTCAGTGTTTTCTGTGGGGAGATTATAAATGATTCAAAAGATTCATGCGATTACAGTTTCAATCTCCCTTTATGTGTCATTTTCTTTAACTCTCAAAGAGTGGATTACAGCTACAGATCCTTTTGGGTTTAATGTAATGTAATGTTTAATGTAATTTTTCATTTTGACACTTTTATCATTATATGATAACAGCATCTTTGTGTCCTTAAATTTAATATGTCATTTCTTATTGATTTTTTTTTTATTTAATTTTTTTTTTAGTTGGTTGCTTTTTTAAAGTGTAGAGGACATACCACAATGTATATACCAAAATGTTTCTGAATAAAAATCATTATAATTATTAGGGCTATGTATTGACACAATTTTCACGATTCGATTCAATTTCTATTCACATGCTTTCGATTCAATTCCGATTTAGTTTCAATTCGATATTGATTATTTTGGATGTATACAGTAAATGGCAAATTTTCTAGAGGAAAAAAAAATCTCTCACCTAATGTTGTAAACTACACATGGGAGTCAGTTGGTACTACTTTATTATAATATTGAAGGTTAAAATTAACTTATTTATATACAAACACTTAAATTACACTCAATTATGTTTTTATAATAAATAAAGTTTAGATTTACATAATCATATTTCTACAATTCGTTCTTTTTTTTTATACAAACATTTCAATCATGGCTGTCATAACTGATTTATTCAAACATGCATTCAATATTGAAGAACATTAAAAATTATAATGAATATGTAATGGTGCATGTATTTATCAGAATGCTGTTCTCTAGAATTCATTTTTTCTAGCTGACTAATGAGTTTATGGTCACTAAATATGGTTTTTCTGAGGTAAATGTGACGTTACGTTTACAAGCTGTTTTACGTCTTTCTGAGGTTGAAACACTATTTGAGCTATTACACGAGGCATGATATGGATTTCGGTAAGACGTACTGTATCTTTTAACATACCTCCAGATGTTTATTTCGCGCTGTAACTGGTATTAAAGCGAAGGAGAGGCTGTTCACGCGCTGCCGCTTCTCTTTAACTGAGGCACTACAGCGATCTGTCATGTCACATTAAACAGCGCCATTTATTTTTTGAATCTCATAATAAGATGGACGTCATTTGAAATCTGAGACTTTGCTTCATATCAAAAGTAACAACGCACGGAGATTATTGCGATTTATTGGATGGGGGCGCGCTACATGTTCTGTTCATTCATCAACTGAAAACAGACTATAGAGTAATCGATTCTTGAGATTTAAGAACTGATATCGGTTCGTAAAAATGAGAATCAATTAAAATCAACAAATCGATATTTTTTTTACCCAGCCCTACTAAATATTACTTACTAATGCAAAAAAAAAAAAAAAAAAAAAATTAGAATAAAAATAAATTAATTTAAAATAATACTATTAAATACATTTGATTTAACTAACAAACATTTTGTCCTCAGGCTCAAATATGATTTTATACAAACTATGCTTTATTCAACAGGGTTATTAATTATCATACCTAAAACTTTTAAAAACATTTTTGTTCATTAAAATAAAGCTGCAATAAATATTAGAAGACAATTAGAAAATGTCTTGGTAACTAACTGAAATAAGTTGAAGCACTAAAATGACTTTAAATAAATGAAAACTAAAACTGAACTAAAACTGGAATTAAAATAATTAAACCTTAATAGTAATAATTATAATAATAATAATAATAATAATTAAAATAATAATAAAAATGACAAAAGCTCATAACAAAACAGCTAAAACATTACTAATTTTAAAATGAAACCCGAAAATAAATAAACCCAATTCAAAATATTAATAAAAACTTCAATATAGTAGTATAGCCTATAAATAACACTAAAGCAAAACAACATTGGTTTCCTGTAATCTGGTATTCTAAAAAGGTGCAGAATCATATACATGTAACAATAATCTTACTCAACAACCTAACTGAATTACCTTGGATAGCCTATAATAAAAAGCTAAACTAATCCATCTTACGTCAACCATAACAACACACACAGCACCCACTTGGAAGAGTTTTGCGAGCTAAAATATAATAGCCGAGATTACGTGGATACACTAAAAGTTGTCGCTAACCAACAGTTGGTTTAATAAACGGAGCCAAAGCTTGTGTTTAATGAACCCAAATTCAGCGCACATTCAGAGCAACAAGCGACTAATGCCCTAAAGGAGACGCCATACTGAAATTATAATGCAAGGCTGCATTTATTAGGCTGCCAAACAAACTAAATATCCTGCGAAATATATTTAATAAACATACATGTAATTGTAGTTCCAGAAGTATCTTTGTGAATCAGCACCGCTGTGTGTGGACAGCTACAGCTGCTAGCACGCGCTAACGTTTAAAACACCGCTTTATCAAGTAACTCACCATTGTCCTTTTCCCTCTTACAGTCCATTGTCGCTGAGATTTATGCAGTCATTCGCAGATTACAGCATCGGACGAATGTTTTGGTAATAAATGCTGGTGAGCATTTACAGTATGCGGTGGCGCTGGCAGATCTGAGCAGGTGTGACTGTTAGCTCTGCGGCTAGTCTCACTGTAATGTCTGCCCTATATAGAGATGATTTTAATGAGGGGATTATTTGCCCCCCTGCTGTTTTACTGGTCCGGTATTTTTCTTCATTTCAAACGTTTTCATGGTTTAATTAACGCCAGGATAAATTATTTATTTAAAGTTCAGACCAGCCGGAAGTTGCCCTTTCAGTGTTTTTGTGTGCTTACAATGGTAACTAGGATATTGTCATGGAAACAGTGACAGGATGGCAGAACTTTGATTTTTTTTCATATAAAGTTTGTTTTCAAAGTTAGTTTCACTAAAAATATTAGTTTCGTTTTTATAAACTAAACTACTCTTTGTTTTGAACCGCGAAGGGACTTAGAAAATCTTAAAAATAAAGGTTCTTTATTGGCATGGATGGTTTCATGAAGAATAACATTTATTGAATCTTTCCATTGCATAAACAGTTCTTTGGAGTGAAAAAAAAAAAAAAGTTCTTTAGGCCTGTTAATATGTTTTTCACACTAAGAAAAAATGTCCTTTTAAGAACTGTTCGCTGTTATTCTTTGAGGAACCAAAATGGCGCTTCTGTGGCAGTGTGATTGTTTAGAATATTTTAGTTATATATTTGTGTGGGTGTTAAAATTCGTTGTTTTAATTAGTAGCTTAATTGCTGTACAAATAATGAAAATGAATACTACAGTTATTACTAGGCTACATAAAACGTAAAATTTACAGTAGAGTAGCTATTCATATATATAATATATAATAATATATAGAATATCCTATACGTACTCGGCATTCCATGCTGCCCCCTGGTGGTATAAAGGTGTTAGTTGGTTCAAGAATCATTTTCATTGAGAATTCCGTCATAGTGAGAGCGAACAGCAACAGTACGAGTACATACTGCGCGCGTCAGGAACGGTACGCGTCAAACAAGTGTAACGTTTCTTGAGCTGTTTAAGTATTTATGGAGAGTGTCGCCTTTACCACCAACAGACATTGGCTACTTCAAGAAGGACTGAAATTTCATGCTGGCTCCCAATTTTCTCTGCTGGGCAAACCGTGGACATAAATGCCTAGAACAGAGAAGACCAATGTGATGCATCTGCACGAGAGGAAAATCACTCGACTAAGATGGGTAATAAGCAAACGATATTTACTGATGAACAGCTAGACGCCTATCAGGTAAGAGACTCTAGGCTTTATCATATAGAGAGAGAGCAGCAACAAAATCAAGTTTTGGATGAAAGAATGAACATTTCTTTGGTTTTGACTTTCTTTACTCTAAATAAGTAAAAAGCAATAAGAAATCAAGGAAAGAAAAAAGCTTATTTTGGAAACATTTTTCTTCATTTTGTCTTTTACTTTTTAGTTATCTAGATTTCATTAATGATTGTACTGGTGTGTGTGTGTGTGTGTGTATATATATATATATATATATATATATATATATATATATATATATATATATAAAATATGCCTATTTCCAAGAGATGGTCTGTATGATTTTATATGAGGCTTCACCTTGTTCTTAGTTTATTGTCTGCGGCATACAAGCCACTTTATTGTCTTTCACAGTGCATAGATTGTAGGATTTTACAAGGAAATTATGAATTTGACATATATAGCTGTTGCACATTTTGTTTTAAACTAGTAAAAATGTCAGATTTAGTTCTGTAAATCTTCATGATGTTCTTAAAACCAATAAAAAACATAATAGTCAACACACAGAAGTAAGCCACTTTCATTTATAAATCATGTATTATTTGCTCTTTTTGTGATACTTAAAGGTCTGAGCATTCATTGAGGCATATCTGAAGACACTGATCATATTGTTCCAAAGCGCTTATCCTCCTCGTGTGCGAACATGTGAGAAGAGAAGGTGCTTTGTCTTTTGTAACAGTAGTCTGTCATGCCTTGGCGAAACATCATAGTCTACTGCTTCGAGAAGGACTTGGAGAGGCTTAAATATTAATACAAGTCTAAGAAACCAAATTCTGATTAGTAGGCTGTTGGAGTTTCTTTAAAGTCCTGTTTTTTATTATAGCAGTATGATGAAACCTGATTAACTTCAAATGGATTTATATATAGATATACAAATAATCTTGGAATGGATATGTGGTGTAACTGGTTCACTGAGTCCGATATTAAGGGAATTTGAATAGTAAGCATCTGAATCAAGCAGATCAAATGCTGTTAGCAACAATGGCCGCCACTCCTTGTGCTCTTTAATCACTGGGTTGTACTTGTTCGTACCTGGATCAGTGGAGCTTGGCCATTTGGCTGATAGACTCATTCCTCAGAGCAGCCAAGTCTTATCAAGACCTTCATCGTGCTGTAAAAGTGAATCAGGCTAGTGGGGGAGAATATTGCAGAAAACTTGGTTGATATTCCTATTAAAATCCTTTTTAAGGCACATTTTGCTTGCCTTGAAAAACTTATCCATGTCTTAAAGGAGACATCCAAAAAAATTAGGATTTTGTCATCACATCTTCTTGTTTCCAAAACACTAAAGAAGATGTTTTGTAAATGGTGATCAGTCAACTCCATTCCAATTTAAATTTGACTCGATTCAGATTAATTTGGGAATATTTATGTTGATGTTAATTAAAATATGAACATATGACTGTTTCAAAATGATTCAAGCTTTCTTATTCATTAAAAGAATCGTCATAAGAATCATTGAGTTCCGAAATTGGCTACACTGGCTGTATAGTTTTTATTTATTTATTAAAAATAAAGTGGTTCATTAGAGTCGTTTGTTCAAGAATCGGAAATACACTGTTCATGCTTTGTTTTTGATTTACTAAACAGAAGTTTTTCATAAGATTAATTTATTCAGGAATCAAACTGGCTGTGCTGATTTGTTTTTAATTAAAAAGAACTAAAAGAACTTGTTCATAAAAGTCATTTGTTTGTGAATCAGAATACACTGGTCGCGTTGTATGTTTTTGATTCACTAAAAAGAATACGCTTTAAAGGGTTAATGACAAATTTCATTTTTAGGTGAACTAACCCTTTAAAAGCATAATTTGTTTGTGAATCGGAATACTGGTTACGCAGATGTATGTTTTTTGATTCACTAAAAGAACTGATTCTTGAGAGTCATTTGTTCGTGAATCAGAATACACTGGTCGCATCGTATGTTTGTTTTTGCATGCAGCCTGCTAAGACAACTTTTAATACAGGGGTGTTTCTTGTTTCTTTATTGCAAATTCACATTCACAACTCAAGCAAAATTTGATTTATTTTGCTGTGATGCTGAAGGTTCAGCAATAGCGACATAGATTTTTTTTCCAGCTTTACCAAAAATGGAAGAAAACAACCATAAAAGTACCATAAAATGCCAGACATCTCATAACTGATCACAATGAGGTAAATTCTGAATTTCGATGACCCATATTTATATATATGAATATTTTTAGAGTGTAGGACTATTACCTACATTTGGGATTTGTAACAACGAAAATTCCAGCTGCTCTCGTACCTTTATATTACGTCTCTATGACGTTATTATAAGAAGTTATGAAAAAGCCATTTCTCTGTTAGATATGTGGGCTACATCTATGGTAATAATTTAACAGCGGGTCATCTATCCTCTTCGCTAATAACTCGCAGCTGTGGCCTTACCTCACATCTTACAGATTCAAGCCTCAATATTTCAAATTAACGAGCAATTAACAGTACTCAAAGGCTTCTGTGCGTAAATCATGGAACGGTCTTCCAAGCTGCTCTGTTGATTTGGAGGATGGTTATTTTTTTAGCATAAAGCTGGCTGGGTGTTCGGGTAAACATCATAAAGGAGAGCTTAATCATTAGCTAATAAATCTGCCGGCTCAGATCGGCATGGCTACAATGAGTATGGTGAGGTAAGATAGTATCCACAGACCTGGGAACAGTCTCATAATGGGTTTTTAGGCAAATCGTGCTACAGTGGGTCGACAGCTGTCGCCATATTGCCAGGCCTCATTTCATGTGTGTTTTTGTGACGTGTAACACTTATCATACACATTGAAACCTAAGAGGCTTTGTGTGCTGATACAAAAGGTGTTGAAAAGGCCGACAAGGAGCTCAGGTGTTGATCCACGTGCAATCATGCAGTTTGAGTGGAAAACTGTTGCTTAACCTGTCAGATTCATGGTTCACATGCTTTCCCTTTATCTTTGTAATTTAAAACAGGATAACTCAAAGTTGCTGTACACTAGGATCAGAAAAATTAATACTTTTATTCAGCAAGGACACATTCAATTGGTCAAAAGTGGCATTAAAGACATTTATATTACAAAAGATTTCCAATAAATGCTGCTATTTTGAACTTTCTATTAATCAAAGAATCTTGAGGAAAAGTATCACTGTTTCCAATAAATTATTAAGCTGCACAAATGTTTTCAGTATTGATGATTATAATATGAAATGTTTCTTGAGCAGCAAATCAGCATATTTGAATGATTTCTGAAGGATCATGTGACACTGAACACTGGAGTAATGATGCTGAAAATTCAGCTTTGCATCACAGGAATAAAAAAAATACATAAATAGAAAACAGTTATTTTAAATTGTAATAAAATTTCACAATATTACTCTTTCACTGTAAGAACTGCAGCCTTGGTGAGTATAAGAGACTTTCAAAAACATGAAAAAAAATCTTACCAAACCAATTTTTTTTTTTTTTTTACTTTTCTCACATAATGGGTTTTTTTTTTTTTTTTTTTTTTTCAATATTGCACTACTACCTGTCAAATATATCACTAAAATAGGTTAAAAAAAACTTTCTGCCAATCAGAAGTTCTCTCTTGGGAATCATATTGTGTGCTCTTGTTTACTGGCTGATATTTTTGGAGGGTGGGGTTTTGGTGAGAGGGTGTGGCCTAATTCAGTGGCTAATACTGCCTTCACATGCTCTTGGAATTATAATCGTAAATGGGTCATTGACGAATAAGGTTTTTAAAAGTGTAAAAAAACATAATGTATATATATTTAATTTATAAGTTTTATTAAGTGTTTACGTGAGATTATGTGGTTTATATAATCAATTAACGCTGCTTATGTAATTTTTTTTTTTTTACAAGATTTGTCACCAAAAAAGTCATTTGGTTTAACCAAAATTTCGGTTTTACCGAATGACACTTTTGGTTATACCGAATGACGATATTTTCAAACAATACTAACAGGCTGATATCTACCAAAAGGACAATCAAACATTTTAAAATATTACAACATTTTCCATGTTTTATAGCGGTTGTACCGAATGACCTGATGTTTCAGGACATGCGTATGAGCAAGTGAAAACATTAATTTTTCAAATAGTTACGAGAGATTTAGTTACTTTGTTTCACGTCCATGTGATCTTGTGCATGTGTCTGAATGATGTCACATCCTGTCACATGATACTGACCACATGACTTGATCCAAAATGTTCCCTTTATATTGGTTACTCCAAATGACATCATTGAAATTCATTTTTCTGGACATTCTTTCTCATAACAAAGCAACAACTTCTACACATCATTTTAATACCATTTTGCACTATGTTGATATATGATGTTATAACATCATGCCAGACTAAAAAATATATACATTTATTACATTTTAAGATATTTTAATCACAAATGAAATGGCTGTATTGGCCTTTGGACGGTTAAACTGAATGACCTTTTGACACTTAAAAATCTTTAAAATACCTTTATATGTAGCAATATGATTAAAACCTTTTGGATTAGGTAAAAGAGATCTAGTTTTACTACCTTACATACTTTGGATGTCATATCTTTGTTTTTTTTTTATTATTAAGACAAAAAAAAAAAAAAAAAGTAATTGACCCAAATACGAGTTTCCTAGGTAAAAATTGCACATGAACGCCCTACCATTTTTAAACTTGAATGCGATGAGCTCGCAATCACGACTCCAGAAGTGGGAATTATCAAATTTCCGATAACACGTGAAGGCAGCATAAGTCTTCCAAAAGTTAGCAAAGCAGGAATAATACTTACAAAAAAATTAGGTTAGAAATAATGCTTGGGGTTTAAGCCAGATGTTGTTACTTATCTTTTTTTTTTTTTTTTTTTCAAAATTCGTATTATGAAATGTAGTTATATTTTATGTGTGTTCAGAAAAGTGATTATCTTTCCCTTTTCATCTTAGGACTGCACCTTCTTCACCCGCAAAGAGATTCTTCGGTGAGTATAGACTTTTTTGGGCATTTTCTGTGCTTATTTTGGGAAATAATCCTTTGGAATCCAGCAGAAGGGATTTAAAAATGGTATAATTTGTTAAACAAAAAGAAAAATACAATATGAATCTGAAATTGACAACTTTCATATTCAGTACAAGCAGAAATTTTAAGTAAACTGCTATTGTGTTACGGTATTGTGTGTTCTACCAGTTTGCTCAACTCCACTGCATTCCACTTGCTCTCACTAACCATGTGTAAGATCTATATATCTCTCTTACCCCATTCATACAACTGGTTTTTCCCTCATCAGCAGTTCAGCTCCAGTGATATTCATCCATGCTCATTCATACAGACCAGTCTGCATTTAACAGTCCATTAGTATTCCATTTACAGGCTGTGCACTATTTGTTTGACTGAAATTCATACGGTTGCTCAGATGAAACCTTAGATCTAATAAAGAGAATCTGACCATTATAAAGGTTCTTTTTATGGGAATTGCCCTTTATGTGAGCCACCATATATGTAGATTTTAGAGCCGCTGAGCTCTAAACGTTAATCTAAAACTCTATTCCAAAATCTATTGAGCTCACTTGCTGTCTACATATGCAGCTGCATTGTAAGGAACCTCATAAGTGACTGATTTGGAACATCAGCAGCAACACAAATATTGGGTAAAACTTGGTTAGCTTTGGTAGTTCTCAATTTTGTCATTTGGAACGCTCTACTGTACATAGGCAATTCTGCACGTCATTCTACATAAATTAATGTAAAATAGAAGAGATTTGAAAAGCTAACTATATGTTGCCAACAAATTTTTGATAAAAAGTCCAATTTTAATCGGATAGTTAATTTTTTAATAAAAGATCTATCTGTATTTTTCAGTATAGCATTAGTCACATGAAGCACACGAGATTCGTCCCACAATTGATTTCAACTGTTTGACATTAGCATGTAGCTAAGCTAACAATGTGGTACTCTAACAAGCATAAAAATAATTATTACAATTACTGGCTAAAGCAGTACATTTTTTTATTTGATTGAACTTTTTTGTCACAGTATTTTTAGTATTGAATGAATTTTTTTTTTCTTTCTCGACTTCGTCATTTGGAGCACTCTACATAGGCAGTTCACATGAAGCACACAAGAGATTCACTTCATAAACTGAATTTGACATTAGCAAGTCCATAGGCAGTACCATCAAGTAAATAATCAATTTTTAATCAGATTAATCAGAACTTTTTTGTCCCTATACTTTTCGTCAACATGTCCTTAATGAGGGGGCCTAGAAAATCTAGCCATGCCACTGCAGACAAGATTTGTCTCACAATTTATTTAAACTGTTTGAAATTAGCATGTAGCTAGCTAACAATGTGATACTCTAACAAGCACAAAAATACATAGTACACAATTATTGTTTAAAATAGTACATTTTTAGTTGGATTAACCTTTTTCGGTGCTACTTTTCAGTACTGATTGGTGTATATATAAATTTATAGCCAACTTTTTTTCTCAGCTTAGGCATTTGGGCATAGTCAGCAACTCTAAGCTAACAGTGTTACATATAGATTAAAATAGTAAATTTTTAAGGAGATTGTACATTAGTGCTACTCTTCAGTATTGAATAAAATATCCATCGTATATAGCTATATTTTTAGTCAGTTTGTCTTAATTCAGGTGACCCAGAAAACCAAGCCATGCCACTAAATACAAGATTTCTCTGCTGTTCTTCAGCTGGTTTGACATTAGCATGTAGCTAAGCTAACAATATGATACTCTAAGAAGCTAAAATAGTACATTTCTAATTAAATTGAACTTTTTATCACTACTTTTCAGTACTTGGGTAAAATGTAAGTATATTTATACTTTTTTCCTCGAAAGAAATGTTTTTGGAAAGCTCTACAGAGGCATTCTTTGAATTGGAAGCCAATGTTCTTAAGCGAGAAACATTTGTCCTAGTAAACAATGAGAGAGAGATTACATCCCATCCAATTGAGATTTATAGCCTCGCTCTGTCTGCAAGAATGTGATTTCTTTCTTGCTTTTTTGTGGCTCTATCAGAATCTCTCCCTGACAGGCCATGCAACAAGCAGCAAAGCGTGTAATTGTCTTTAGCCACTAACATGACATTGCCTCGGTTGTAAGCCATTGGTATATACATATATAACGCTGTACTTTTGGCCCAATGCAGCATCATTCAGTGTAGCTGTACTAATCGGCTTTCAATCCGAAAGGTTTGTTGGTATTAATCAGCTTGAGCTCCAAGCTAAAACTAGAGTCCATCACTCAATTTCTCTGCCAGCCTCAATTAGACCAGGTGGCTGCCATCCAATTTACCCATTTTCTCTACATAGCATGTATGTTCTGATAGTTTTTTAAATAATGTATACATTTTTGTTTATATTGTTAAATAGTATACTATTTAGCATGTAAACATATAAGTAAACAATGGTAGCAGGATAACTGAGTGATTAAACAGTAGATTAAAATGCTTCATTGCACAGCTACTGCAGTGAAGTTGTAAATGTAGACCAATCAAATATGACATTTTTAACTTTTAATATTAAATAGTCTTAAGAATGTTGTTTATAAGGCAGGTTTTATGTCACCATGGCCGCTGATTTTGTATGTAATGAAATTATTGGTAATAAACTGAGGCAACCATAACTTGATCTGAATTACAATTAGGGGCCGTTCACACCAAACACACTTTTGCCTTCCACTGCACTTCTTTCCCATTGCTTTTCAATGTAAACATGTGATAGATAGATGTGTTTGACCGTTGCATTTGCGTCTCGCACATGATACAGCATTCCTAAAATGTGGCGCTCAAGTTAAAAGAAAATTTTACTTGCATCTTGTACCATTCAACAAAACCCATTCTGTATGAATGGCCCCTGAGGAGGTTGAAATTATTTTGTCTGGAATTAACGTAGAAAACGTTTTTTTCTTTCTGATTTTATATTTCAAAAGCAGTTTTTTAAAGCCCAAAATTGTGATTTTCCAGAGCAATCTCACTGTTTTTCACACAATTTCTTTTTGCTCTAGTAGCTCTGTAAACACAAATAGGCTCAGTCACAGTTATTGACTCTGCCGTATTTTACAGCTCAGCTTAAGCAGGCCAGCCATTAGTTACAGCTACTAAGAATCCTCTTACAATGTTACTTTTATCTTGTATCCCAGTGCTGCTTCAGTGCATTATATACACATACTCAGGGTGATCTCATTCATTTTTATAGCTATTACATAAAGTTTACACATACATTATATGCACATTTTAGTATGTTTGCATAGATAAGAATACATATAATACAACATATTTACAGAATCTACAGTGCAAACATAAACTTTATAAATGTACAAATATTTGTGAGTCTTCTGAGGGCTGAATGAAATGTTCCACACCCGTAAGACCTTTGTTTATCTTCAGAACACAAATTAAGATATTTTTGATAAAACCCGATGGCTCAGTGAGGCCTGCATTGACAGTAGGGCTGGGTGGTTTATCGAGTTTGTACGATATACCGATATATTTTTAATATACGATACGGAATGTGGCGATACCGTTTATATCGATATACAGTAGTTTTAAACAAGAGCATCTGAAAAACAACAGTAAATGTCGCAGAGTGCAAAAATACAATTTGGCTTAAACATGAGACATGCTTAACATTAAGGACTTTAAAAATATCTCTTAAGATTAAATATAGTTAATACGTAGGCCTATTGTTTAAAGTGGCTTGTCATGTGCTGACAGATTTTTGCGCTGTTTAATGCTTTTGTGATGTGGTGTTTTCCTAAGCGCATAACTTACATTTCACAGGTATATTCTCCATCTGTAAATGTTAGAAAGTCATACAAATATTTCCATTTTGCTGTCAGGAGTGGACGTGCCTTCTGCTAGCGAATCTCATTCTCCTCTAAACTTCATAGACTTCCGTGAACAAGCGCCAAACAGACGGAGCTCAATAGAATGGGATCACCATAATTCTGACTAAAATACACATTTTGATAAAATGTGCTTTGTTGAACAATAAATGTACCATATGTAGAATTTTAAACCTACAAATAAGTGTATTTTTATGATAGCAGTAACTATATATATATATATATATATATAGCTAATTAGTCTGCTTTTGTTTTTATTTAAACTTCTGCTTTAAAAAGCATTATTTTTATTTTTAGATTGTAATGTTACAATGTTAGAATGTAAAGTAACTTTCTCTTTTTTGCACATAGGCCTATTAGTGTGCCAGACTACATGGTTACGTTCACTATATTTGTATTAATAGCTTTCAGTATAAACACTGTTTGTAGGATGTTAAATAGGGCTGCTCGATTATGGCAAAAATCATAATCACGATTATTTTGGTCAATATTGAAATCACGATTATTTAACATGATTATTGGTGGGTGATATGATCAAAGTGTTATTTCATGATAAGAGTAATGTCAGAGAAATTTCGCAATTATTCGAAACAAAATATTCGTAAAGCTTCGAAGCTTCATGAAGCAGTGTTTTGAAATCGCCCATCACTAGAAATTGTTGAATAAAGTTGTTATTTTGGTTTTTTGCCACACAAAAAGTTTTCTCGTCGCTTCATAATATTAAGGTTGAACCACTGTAGTCACATGAACTGTTTTAAATATGTCTTTAGTAGCTTTCTGGGCATCTGAAAGTGTTAATTATCTTGCGAGCCTTCACTGAGCCATCGGATTTTCGGATATATCAAAAATATCTTGTGTTCCGAAGATGACCGAAAGTCGTACGAGATTGGAACAACATGAGGGTGAGTAATTAATGACAGAAATTTCATTTTTGGGTGAACTAACTCTTTAAGCATGAAGCTCCACCTTAACACCACCCCTAAACCTAACCCTTGATGGGGTGTGAGCAGATTGTACAAAAATGTATGAATGAGATCATACAAATCCGTATGAAATCATGAAAATCACCAGTAAAATAGTTATGAATTGTCATGAAAGTGTGTTGGAATACCTGTAAACACTAACAAGATTTGCATTGTATTATCATAACTTGTTCTTACTGTTTTGAGAATGATAAACATTTTTAATTAACATTGTAACAAACTTTGTTTTCCTAAGATGCTTCTAGAATGGTTTTTCAGTAATTGAAATGGAGACTTTTTGGGTAAGCGATGTTACTTGCGTTTGTCTCCTGGCGTCGGATCGCTTTTCAAACCTTACGAAACACCTGGAACTCAATCTCTTGATTAGGCACAGACTCGCAAAGTAGCACATCAGGTCTGGTTCATTCCTTTGTAGATTCCTATTCACTATAACATAAAGAAATAAAGCCTTGTGTTGTTATTCGACCTGGCTGTTGTCCATTCCCTCTGTGCATTAGGTATAAATAAAACAAATTGTTTGCTTTCTGATCTAATAGGATTGGCATATTGCTCTCAGGTTTCAGGATATGCTGTTAATCGCTGTCGTTTGAAGATCAAGTGTCTACTTTAAGAAATTAAAAACAGATACAGGAGAAAGGGGGTACAGTGTCAGTTTACAGTCAAACGACCCAATTACGGTAATACAGAAGCCCAACATAAGGCTCTGATTGGCTGAGCTGTAGCTAGTGTACTTCCCCATGTCTGACTCATAGCCAGGACATTTCCAATGCTGTACATACCACTTACGTTTTCGTAAGTCAGTAGGAAATTTAGTAGGTATCTGCCTACTTTGCTTTGTTGTTCTCTCAGTGACTCAGCTTTTAGATTTTATGGAGCTGGTACAAAAGAATCAGATGTAAATTACTTGCTATGACATATTGATTATGGGAAATATGATTGATCTTTAATCATCAGCAACTCAATGCCACTTGTCCCAAACACAATGTTCTAGTAGTTTCTCTTGATGTTACCCTGAGCTGTCTCAAAGCTCTCATTACCAATGTATTCGACTTTCTATTCCAGTATCATCGCCATCTTTCACCAAACTATCAGGATACGCAAAATACATCGCTCTCACTTCAGCTGAGAGTGTATAATGTTCAATTCTAATGTCCATTATGTGTGATGTGAGATTGATAGTATGGTGTGATGTTTGCCCTGGTGTGTAAAGCTTGAAAGGATAATATGATATGATTCAGGATGCTGCGCTGCATCATGTACAGATGATTTACTGCTGTTTTCTTGGCCATGTCCATCCGAGTTGTGGACATAGTGACAGTTAAATGAGATTTTATTACGATTCTGATAGACATTTATGTGGATGCTCTTATATAATGCAGACTTTAAAAATGTGCATATTGCAGCCTTTAAATAAACTCACAGATAAGATATGTCTAAGGTGGATTTCCAAGAATAGGGTACGTTTAGTGTCTTATTATTTTTTTTAGGTGCAAATCCCATATTTTTTCTTTTAGGATCTATTATATACTATACATAAACAGTTATTACATCACATTACAGTCATCCTTTGGAAGTACATCAAAGTGGATTTGCTTTCACGGAGCAGAAACAGCGTCTTCGCGACATGCCGACAACACGAACCAATCTCAACTACAGCTACAATGTTTGAGGGTCAAATTAGATGTTGTTCACGGGCAGCCACTGAAGACCATAGACTGGCATTATGCAATTTTTTTTGTTGTTGTTTTTAAATACCTACATTGGCTTGAGGAGGAATTAAAAATTACTGACAGCTTCTTACAGGTAGTTGAGAATTGGTTCTTTTTTATCTAATATTTCTAATTACTAGTTTTATTTACCAAAAACTTTACTAAAAAAATTATGTGTAACACTGTACTGTGTTGCATCTTAATTTAAAATAAATCTGTTACACATTCTTTCACATTTATTTTACACTTTAGTTTTTAAAATATTAATTTTATTAATATTTAATTTTTATATAATGCTTACTGTTAATAAATAAACAAATTATGGTTTAAAACTTTATTTAGATATTGTATTTGAAAACAAGGTTACAAAACTTGCAAATGTCATATAAAATAAATCCAAAGTAAAACATCTCATGTTTAATTTGACCTCTTTAGACTGATGATCAACATTTTCTGAATGTTAAACCATCAATTGTTTGATCGTTAGCAGAAAAAAATGTGAAAAAAGACTCAATTTAAGAGTTTCAGACTCTATTTTGTCCCTTTTAATGGAAAGTTCTTTATATTATATAATTCCTAATTCCTTCTCCAAAGGCATTTTGCTGAGATCACATGAGCAGCTGGTGAAGATCTTCATGTTGATCAGTACTGGTTGGGATTAATTGTTTTTTGTGGCTGTAATACCCATCTAATGAGTGAGACTGTAATGAAAGGCCTTGGTTATCATAATGAAACCCATCCTACAGTCCTCTGGTGACTCATGATGGCTCATGGACTTTCCTTTGACAGTGAATAAGCCTCCCCATGGTGTGTAGGTTCACTTAGCAAAAAAAAAAAAAAAAAAATCCTTTCTTATTAACATATCACCTTATCACTATCACACATAGTTGAGTTATCCACAAGTTGCCGCCCTTCTAAACTGCAGTCAGAGAAACCACAATGAATTTTCTTGATAAAAGAATCACTGTGTCTGTAAAGACTTTTCATGTATGTGTTTCAGTCTATGCATTTATTAACTGGGCTAAAGTGTAGCATAGAGGCTGCGTCCATGAAAGGGGTTAATGAGATGTTTAATGCATTACTTTCTAATGGCCATTATAGGCTCAGCTTATTCTTCAGCAATGAACCATTACTGGCTTTTATCTCATGTCCCCAGAGTGCTTTGTAACCCTCTGCTTTCATTACCCTTTCGCTGGGTGCTGTAATGCACCAGGATGCTTTGAATAAACTGCAACATATTCTACATAAAAATTAGCTTGATGTTGTTAAATACTTGGGGCTCTGGATAATGATACCATGCTAAGGCTACCACTGCTAAAGTCAAATAAAATATTGATCCAGTCTGATCTTTGTCTCTCTGGCAAAGCATACTTTATCTGAATGAGCTTTTTGGTGCTAGTTTGTGTAGTGCTTACTTGTGCAACAGCTAGGGTGTTGTTGTGAGTGGTTGCTATGCAGTTGCCAAGGTGTTCTCAGTGGTTAGGGTTAGGTTGGTTAAGCATGCTGCTATGTGGTTGCAAATGTGTTTTGAGTGCTTTAGAGTGTTTCCATGGGGTTGCCAAGGTGTTCTGAGTGTGTTAGAATGTTGCTATGCAGTTGCCAAGGTGTTCTGAGTGTGTTAGAGTGTTTCCATGGGGTTGCCAAGGTGTTCTGAGTGTGTTAGAATGTTGCTATGCAGTTGCCAAGGTGTTCTGAGTGTGTTAGAGTGTTTCTATGGGGTTGCCAAGGTGTTTAGAGTGCTTTAGAGTGTCGCTTTGCAGTTGCCAAGTTGTTCTGAGTGCTTTAGAATGTTGCTATGGGGTTGCCAAGGTGTTCTGAGTGCTTTAGAGTGTTTCTATGGGGTTGCCAAGGTGTTCAGAGTGCTTTAGAATGTTGCTATGGAGTTGCCAAGGTGTTCTGAGTGTGTTAGAATGTTGCTATGCAGTTGCCAAGGGGGGGTATGGGGAGAAATGGGAATGCGGGGGCACCGCGATGCAAAGGGCACTTTCACTTTCGCAATTTTCGGTTGCGCGTATACACGGTCAAAAACACACTGTCAAAATGCCCGCATTGGTGAGCATTCACATCAATGCAGTTGATGTAATCGCTGTGCGTGGGCGTTGTTCTTCACTTCTCTCTCTCTCTCTCTCTCTCGCTGAAGAGAATTTATGCTCCTCAGGTGGTAAATCAACCTCATATGAAAGCCCAGCACAATTAATTACATATAATTTCAAATAATATTACACTACATTATTTTCCTACTTTGGCTCTTTTAGAAAAAATTCATTAACAAAAAATGAAAAATTGGCTCTTTGGTCAAAAAAGGTTCCCGACTCTTGTGTTGCTATAACATATATAATACGTGAGTTTTCAGTGTGTTGCTATGTGGTTGCTAATGGTCCTTCAGTGTAGGTTGAATGGGACTTTTTGGGCTGTTTTATGTTCACCAGGCAAAAATGTACATCTGATGCCTTAGACAAGCAGTAGCACTCTCTCTTCAGCAAGCCACATTATTTGGGGTATCAATCAAGTTTGTAACACAAACAGTGTCACGTACTGATGTTAAATATGTAGGGTTCAGGAATTGTTGGCTCTGGATATCACATAGTGATCAGAGCTATAGCTGCATCTTCCTTGATGGCGCGCTTACATATATAATGAATAACTTATATGAATTATGTCTACCAATTTTAGTTTTGTGCTTTCAAAACAGCTCGCAAACCTCACCTTATTTGCATAAGAACTCTTACTTCCGACAGCTCTTTCAGGGATGTCATCCAATGTTTCATAAGTAGATCCAGTTCTTGCATAAGATGTGTCAGCCCATTTTGATTCATGTGGATGGATTGTGCCTCTGCAATGACACCGAGATTGGTTTTGATAACAGGGCCAGTGGAGCACGAGAAACAAAATGGACAATCACTGGCAAACCTAATGGAGTCTTGTACTTTATCACCTTCATAAAGCACTCAGTTTCTCCTGTTCTCCACACAGACCGGCACAGTCCGCCACACTGTTATGCAAGGTTAGCGTAGGGTTATCGGCAATCGTTATGAATTGGCTTGTATTTCCTTGCATCCTGATTGGATGCCTGTGGTGGAACATGAGATTTGTCTCTGTTCTTATAACTACGGCAGGAACAAGATACAGTAGCATATACTGTACAGTCATCAATACTAGAAATATTTCCACAGCCTCTGCTAATAGCAAAGCTTTTTGTTTGAAAACATATTATCATATGTCATAATGCAAATATAGTGGGCCACAGTTATTGTAATGTATGTGTTTATTATTGACATCTGCAAGCTGGAGCAATTACCGATCACACACTTAATCACTTCATTGTAGTTTACTACTACAAAGTAGTGTTTCATATGAAGTATAATATTGGTTAAACATTTCTTAGTATTAATTGGTGTTGGGGAAAATAATCTAAAGTGTCATATTGGTTACAGTTACTGTACATTTTTACGGTCGTGAATGGAGAATGCTTCTTTATTTCTTACAATAGGTTGTTTTAGCCTTCTATATTTACTTGTTTATTCAAACCAGAAAGCCTTTAGTTTAGAGCCTAGAGGATTTTGTTACTTGTTTCAGTATACTCAGTGATATCAGCTTCCTTTTATCCTTTTTTTGTTTATTATTCATTGTTTATTTTCTTTTTGTTTTAATTCATGCTTACTTTGATTTTTTTTGTTTTTTTGTTTATCTGTTTGTTTTAGTCTTTTTAATTTACTTTGTTTGTTTTTTTTTGTTTCTTTTTGTTTATGCTTTGTTTGGTTTTGTTTTGCTCAGTAATCAACAAACAAGTAAGATGATAAACATGTTTTGTTTTTGTGACATATACAGGACTATTGATGCAGAATGTTAACTTAATTGCTTATTTAATTGTTGCTTATACAAAGATTCATCAGCTTTTTTATATCGTCCTGTGTCCCTGCTGTCCTATCATCTATGTGCAAGTTTTTTTTTTTTTTTTTTATTACTGCTGCAGTGGCCTATTACAGTGTCCGCTTCCCTCTGTCTTGTTGCCATGCTCAGAATGAGTCATCAGTTCACCGTTGGCTGGCAAGTGTCCAGATCTCTCTGTGAGGAACAAACAGACAAAATGGCCTTGTGAAATGTGCCTGATTAGTCAAGAGCATTGCTAATTCCTCTTACACTGAGTGCATAATTATGAAGGGTTAGTGTGATTAACAATTGAGTTTTACATTATTTGTGAAATGCATTTAGTATAATCCATTGTGGTAATTTCTGAATTAAATATAAACCACTGCTGTTGGAAAATAAGTATCAATTGTTGCAGTATACTGTGTAATGCCAAATTGTTTTTTTCGCATTACTGTTTTTTATTTTTATTATTTTATTATATTTAGCTGTCATTAAAGGTGCAATATGTAACATTTTCTGTCCACTAGAGGCCTATCCAAAACAAAGGCGTAGCTTGATGACGCCAAGTTTGCGCGCGGAATCTTGGGACATGTGGTCTTCACCTCACAGCTGGTGGAAAATAATGGGGTTAGGACTCGGGCAGAAATCATGTTTATGGATGCGATTATTAACGTTACTGTAGTATGAAGCAGAGCAGGACCGAGTGTTGTGGGAGCTGAACGAGGCTGCTGGAGCGATTACGCAACACACGCCTCATGAGCAGCAGAACATTTATTATGCCGCAGGCGCCGCTTCCGCTTTTTTGGTCATGAGTATGAGGTAACACAGCTCTGTTTATCATATTAGATACATTTGAGTGTGTTGAAAATGATGTTATAACATTAGTCTGTGCGTTCGCTCATTGGCTGCTGTGAGACACTTGTGCACACTGCAGTAAGCTAAATCGACTTTAGAATATCATATTAATAAATGCTGGATGGGGTGTGTTGATAAATGGCATGGAATTAATTTTAAAACGTATTGTATGATGGAGAAAATGCTGAATTACTGTTACTAAAAATAAAGCTGCATATGATTGCTATGTTAACTTGACAAAATAGTGTTTTTCTCTGAGGCATGGTAAAGCATGGTACTCGCAAAAAATCAAGAAAATTAGATTTAAACAATAAGATTAAATGTGTTGAGCTATATAACAATAAATTATTTTCTGTCTATAAATATATCAAAACAGTTGTTCCCTTGTCTATTAAAACATAATATATTAAAGCGATTTTGGTGTTTCCATGGTTTCTACAAAACAAAACAGAAACTGGGGGTAATTAACAGGTGACTCACACGTCCCGGAGCCTTGGTTAAAACTGCAATTTTCTCAAGATTTACAAATAGTTGGAAACATTTGGGATATTGTAAGTACTCAAGTGAACAAAATATATAACACTGGCCAAGTGGTTTTTGGATATTTTACTGCAAAATTCTACTGAAATTATACTGAAAATCAACAAAGAAACAAAACAATACATAGGTTGTTTTTTATTTTTATTTTTATTTTTTTATGTTTTTGTCTAGTTCTGTTCTGTAATTGCATTACCAAACAAAAATAAACATTTTCCTTTGTTGTTCTTTGTTTTTCTTTTTCTTTTTCTTTTGTATTAAAGGATTATAGTTCCTTCCAAAATATTTAATCTTAAAGTCACCATGCAATCAAAATGGACATTTCTTGTTTTTTATGGAATTTTGCTGTATTTATTATAAAATTGTGGACATCATTATTATTTTTTTTAATGATGTGCCCTTGTAATCTTCAATCAAAATAAATTCCCCTCCCTCGTGCAGTGACATCTCATCTCTTCTCTGATGACGTGTTTACTGGCGTGAGGGTGGGATCAACCTGTCACTCACATGAGATCGACCAATAGCAATCGTCCAGTGATCCAACCAATTCCCAGTAGACAAAATCAAGTTCCTCCCTACATTTTTTCTTGTTTGAGAACAGTGTTAATTAATGTTAATTGTTCATTTGTACAATTTACAGGGGAGAGTTTAAACAAGTTTCTGTGTTTCTTCTGAATGTTTCTATTGTTATATAAAGCTTCCACCACAATAAAAAGCTGTGAGTTTTAGTGCAAGCGCATAAAGGCACACCTGCTTCATAATATGACATTAACAAGTGGTCTTTGTGGGTAAACATGTCACTGTCGTCTTGTGGTGGCTTGGAATTTCAAGTAGAATCGGATATATGTGTTTAGACATAGATCAGATGTCCAGATATCGGATATGTATCTGATTTTAAACCACATTTGGAAGTGGCTCAGAATGGATGCAAAAAAATCTGATATTGTGAAAGTTTTTGGGTTTACACGTGTCAGATATGAGTAAAAAATCTGATTTTAGTTTGTGCCAGTGCAAATGCAGCCTTAGTTTTAGTCATATTTAAGTTATAGTCTAGTTTTTGTTGACTAAACCTCAATAGATTTCGTCAACTAAATTCAAAGATACAAATAAATACAAGAGAACAGAAATTAAATAAACTGTGCTTTAAGTTTGTGAGGTAGGTCTAACAGTATTGAGGTATGAAATACAATACTACCTACAGAAATTGAATAAAGTGTTCAAATTTAAAATAACAGTGCATAGTCTTCCTTGTATAGATCCTTATTAAAGCTACTAAAGTTACTCAGTCAAGAGCAGTGAGTGATGTTCTCTTTTGTTGTTTGAATTAACATTAAGGACTCAGACAGCAGCAGGTTTAGGCTACGGTCACTTAACTTAAAGAACTAATGCACGGATCTAATTACGATTACGATTTTCTCCCAGGCTGTTTACTTTCACTCAGGACATAACCGACTGTTTAAATGAATGCTCGCCAAAACGGGCAGGTTGATATATTTTTTTTTGTGTATTTGTCCTTTTAAGCACGATAAGACACGAAAGAGAACTCAATTCAGCACTCGCACGCTGTCAGAGAGGTGGCTTTCTGTGTGTGCACTTCAGATGGGTCAAAGTCATAGTCACTTTAAGACAAGTCATTTCACTTGGCGGACATCTTTGAAACGCTTTCTCTTTGAATGGGGAAACATCAAATTCTCCAAAGCTGTTCACCAAGCTTTCGATTAAATTTCATATTTGAAATCACCAATGAAATCTGACAACAACATGAAACCTCTCTACCACACAAAGAGATTCATTGTGATTGAACCTCTTCACAAATCGTCCCTTCCTAACATTTTCCTCTCGTTCTTATTTGTTGCACAAAAATATGACAAATTATGCGTCAATGAAATTAAAACTATTTTATTTCATGCTGACTTTAACTTGATATTTGGCATCTTGTCCTGTATCTTCTTTCTCAGTAAATCAGTAGATTACAGTAGTGGTCTTCTCTATTACATTTGAAATGGCTCGTTTTGTTCATTCAGTAGTTGTGAATAAAACTAATGAGGTCTGATTCAAAGGATGAGCTAAGAGGAAGTCAGAGCAAGAGTAATGAACTCCAGTAACCAGTTTTCACTTTTTCTGCATTGCAGCTTGCATGGAAGATACCACGAGCTGGCTCCACATTTGGTTCCAATGGACTACACCAATGACCCTGATGTTAAAGTCCCTTTAGCTCTCATAGTCAACATGCCGGAACTGAAGGTAATTCTAACAGTTTACCACTTTGTTCTGCTCCTCTAATCTAATTGGTCCAGCTGCATTCTGAGAACGTTTGACTGACTATATCACTTATCTGTGTTCGCTACATAGAAATACACTTCCAGTTCGCATACAAGAGTATAAAGGGTGGAGAAATATTCCCAGACCCTTGTTTATGCAACAAAATACTTGTGCAATGACCCTCTCTGTACTTTTAGTTTATATTAAATATGATAGACTTTAGTTTTTATAGGGCAAAATTGGTTTTTAATGACCGCGCTGGCTGGGCTGTTTATATGACAAAGCACAAGCAGTGGGAGCGTGGGATCTTACACCACTATGCTTGTGAAAGTTAACGCTCCATGAGATGGTGCCGTCAGCAAATTATGTTAGCGTTTTAGATTTTCCATGGTTGTTAAGACGCATACGTTTAATCAGACTACACCTTTTAAGGGATCGTTTATATTATTAGCCAAAAAGAGCATTAGTATTATGCTAGCATTAAAGTCATAATTATGTTACTCTATAGAGGAAGTGCTTTATTAGCACCATTCCTAAGCTGGTTATGGTAAAACTCTTTCAGATTTTTCAAAAGGGCAAAGGCTGATGGCTGGCTATCTCCTCCAAGGATTATCCTGTACTTTTTTTTTTTTTTTTTTACCTTATAAAGCCTATTGTATTATATTTGATTCAAATTTAGAAGGCCTCTTATTATCAACATGATCAAAACTTTGCTGAAAACCCTGTTGTACACAATCTTATACATGGCTTCTGTCATCTCATTGACAGTTACTTTTTTTAACAATTCAAAGGCCTTTTAGTATAATTGTAAAAACGTCCCCCTTCAGGTCATGGTACACGTGGTACACTTTTTGCTACGAAATCTTTACTGATTTTTATAAAGCAACTGAATAACTTTTATATTGTTAATAATATTTAGGGCTGCCAAAATTAACCCGTTAACGCATACAATACATTTTTTCAGTTTAACGCATTAAAAATATTTAACGTAGGCAGTATCCATTTTTTCCGTCATCCCTTGGCTATAGCATTACATTGTATGATCGTGCTCTTATTCAGACCATTCACACGCGACAAGACACAAACTGCGCTTGAACAGACAAAAACACACACAATTATGCCAAAATCCTCGTTTTGTCGAGTATCCTCAAATGCACAGTCTCAAATGACTTAAACAAATGTAAAGAGTTGTGCATCATGGCCTAAAGTGACAGCTGCCTGATAAACCTGCTGCTGTGATGTCTGTCATTAATGTTAATCAAAGTCAAAGAACTAAATACAAAGAGAGAATCACTCACTGCTTTTGACTGAATAACTTAGCTTTAAAAATGATTAATCTACATTCGATTCATAATTTAGTAGTGAAGGCTGTAAAGTGTTTGAAGGTTACATGGGTCAAAAACAATGAAAACAATAATTTTTTTTTTTTTTTTTTTTGCATTTTGCATTTTGGCAGGACAAGTAACCATCTGACTGGGCCAATAGAAAAAAATCCTTAGAAATGAGCCCTGATATATTAAGGGCACAGGTAAATGTGACATTTATTGCAATGGGTTTATGTGAAGATTGTTTTAAGTTCACTTAAATTAAAAGTTATATTTTTAAAGCCTAATAATAAATGTTACAATTGATAGCTTTCAATTATACTGTAATGTTGAACAGCTATGGCTAAAATTATATTATATAATAATATATATTATATATATATTTTTTTTTTTCCGATTGACAGCACTAGTAATATTATGGACTTTTACTGGACTGAAGCAACTTAGGTTTGCTTGATTATCCATACATCATTTTTATGTAAGTAATCTGCTATACTTTTATTAAGATCTCATTGATTTACATTACAAGCTATCAGCTACCATTTTACCTTTTGGCCATATAAATATCAGCAATTAGATTTTTTTTTCAATATTTTCAATAAAATGTTCCTTTTAGAAATAATTCAGACTATTATTCAGTCAGTTATTTCATATCGCTGATCCGATCTCACCTTTCCTTTTTCTGACCCAACCCTCAGTCAGTCAAAATTTGTCAGATGTTACAGCTCCAGAATGAGCCCCATTATGTCCACCATGTTGAAACATAATTTTACCGCCCTCTAAAGCTGTCAGATAGATGAAGGAGCTATAAACCCAACCCTAGGAGGTGGACGATACTGGTGGAGACCACTCTAGCTGGGATTGATGGGACTACGACAGCTTCCAGTTTCCAAAGATCCTCTTAGCCTTTATAAACATAAATCCCAGTCCTCATTCAGTCTGATAATTGGCTTTTTCATGCAAAACTGGAGTGATTTAACACAATAGGGCATTAGAGGGCTGTTTACTTGACTTCTGCCAATACAAATCCCTCAGAGTGTTTTGACGTTACACATGGATGGATGTTCTCTATGCTGTTGCCCATGAGGCAGGCTGCCCTAATTTTCTTCAATTCGAATGAATCCAGTCTGATTCTTGTTTATATGAACTCTAAACCTTGCAATCCAATTCCATATTAATGTACGTGTGCATTACATGTATTTTAAACAAAATTGTGCATTCAGAAAGCCAGCACGATATTGTACTGAAGTTACCATGAGCATAATTGACGTTTTTGCCTTGACAATGTATCTAAAAAGAAAACTAACATATAAGACCAGACAATCGCAAGACATAAAACGTATATAAATACACATCATGGCACTGAGCATCTACGCAAGGTATTTTTGAAATCTAATCTTATTCAAGCATTTACATGCTTAATATTTTCCTACTAATCATATTTTTTCTACTTTGTAAAAAATAAATACATAAAATAAAAGAAACAGTAGATGCAGCTTATTACCCGGACATGATCCTGTAATTTTACGGACATTTCCGTTAACCCTAAAACACAACACAATGAAGTTAAAAATTCAAAATACAGGTTAAACACCTGTTAAAAAAAAACGGAAAATTATGTACATTGTACATTGTGCCCTAATTTTATGGATTTTTTTTAGAGTGTATATTTACTCCACCCATTCTAATACAATTGAATTTTCATTCAGCTCAAAATTGCATTGTATTGATTGTGGTGTTTACATGGCTATTTTGTCCGATTGAGCAATCAATTCGATTGCTAACAGATTATATGGTTGCATGTAAAAGTAGCTAATGAAAAATCATGCTTCAAGTTCCTTCAAATTGAACTCTGGTGCTTGCTATGGCTCATATGTAGGGTTAAGAACTTGAACAAAACCCCCTAACTTAAAGTATTAAAATTTGGAAAATAACTATTATAAAGAGCAGTTTGTGCTAATAACATAAATTATACCTCAAATTCTATGTGTAAACTTACTTTTTATACCTGGTGGATGATAAAACGGCACAAAAATATCACTTGGGATGGTCTCTTATGACTTGGACCAGTAAGTAACCACCTTAGCACCACCTTGTAATGCCCGAACAACCACCCAGAACACCCTGAACAAGTGCCACTCACATTCTGAAAATGTAAAAGTCTAGTTATAACCATGCACAGGATATAGAGTATTTAAAACAGAGGTGAAATATTTGGTTTGATCCTGCTCTGCTGTGTTCATGCTACTGTTCCCAGAGCTGTTGAGTCAGCTAGTAGCATAAAAATTCCTTTAGGCCAATAGCCAGTAAGAAATATATGGGCACCAGTTTGGGGAGTCAGCCATTCTACATTTTATACATGACTCACTCAGCAAAACTCCCTTTGCTGCACACATGCTTACGTACAGCCATACATTTGTACTCTATAGCCAAGCCAAGATGCAATCTGTACTAGACGTTTTCCATATTTTTACACTGATTTTAAGGGAAATCTGTTAAGTTAAAGGGTTAGTTCACCCAAAAATAAAATTCCTGTCATTAATTACTCACCCTCATGTCGTTCTACACCTGCAAGACCTTCATTCATCTTCGGAACACAAATATTTTTATAAGATATTTTTGATGAAATCTGAGGGTTTCTGAACCACACATAGGCAGTAATGTCATTGCACCTTTTTTAAGTCCAGAAAGGTAGTAATTTGCTAGTAACATTGTTAAAATAGTCAACGTGACTACAGTGGTTCAACCTTAATGTTATGAAGCGATGAGAATACTTTTTGCATGCAAAAACAAAACAAAAATAACGACTTTATTTAACAATTTGAACCGTTGTCATACGCAGTTGACGTAGTGAACGCAGTGCAGGCTTCCGTGTTTTAGTCCGAACGTTGGCTCAGTACCTCTCAATTTCTGTTTTGTAGGAGAATCCATTCAGGAATCGGATTGTGGAATCGTTCTCCGAAGATGGGCAGGGGAACCTCAGCTTCAATGACTTTGTGGACATGTTTTCGGTTCTCAGCGAAATGGCTCCTAGAGAACTGAAAGCCATTTATGCTTTTAAAATATATGGTAAAAAATTTTTTCATTACCTCATGTACAGTCCACTAGAACAAAAATATAAAATTATTTACAATGTGATTGTCACAATGCACAGTTTTAGAGGTTCTAATAAACATTTATATTGCAGCATTCATAAACAGTGCATCAGCTTTACAACATGAACTCATTTGTAGTTAACTCTTATCATCCTATTTTGTTCTTAGACTTCAATGTGGATAATTACATCTGCAAAGAGGACTTAGAAAAGACTCTAAACAAGTTAACGAAGGAGGAGTTAACACCAGAGGAGGTTAATCTGGTGTGTGAGAAGGCCATTGAGGAGGCCGACCTGGATGGAGACAGCAAGCTCTCCTTTGCTGACTTTGAGAACATGATCTCCAGGGCTCCTGACTTTTTAAGGTAAGAATATTGGATGCATAAAAGTGTCTTGTTTCCTCAGATGTATTCTAACTTGAGTTTGATTTTGCTGTTGTATTACTATACAGTATCTCAAAGAAATGAGTACACCCCTCACATTTTTGTAAATATTTTATTATATCTTTTCCTGTGACAACACTGAAGAAATTACACTTTGCTATAATGTAAAGTAGTGAGTGTACAGCTTGTATAACAGTGTAAATTTGCTGTCCCCTCAAAATAACTCAACACACAGCCATTAATGTCTAAACCGCTGGCCACAAAAGTGAGTACACCCCTAAAATGTGCAAATTGGGCCCAATTAGCCATTTTCTCTCCCCGGTGTCATGTGACTCGTTAGTGTTACAAGGTGTCAGGTGTGAATGGGGAGCAGGTGTGTTAAATTTTGTGTTATCGCTCTCACTCTCTCATACTGGTCACTGGAAGATCAACATGGCCCCTAATGGCAAAGAACTCTCTGAGGATCTAAAAAAAAAATAATTGTTGCTCTACATAAAGATAGCGTAGGCTATAAGAAGATTGCCAAGACCCTGAAACTGAGCTGCAGCACAGTGGCCAAGACTATACAGCGGTTTAACAGGACAGGTTCCACTCAGAACAGGCCTCGATAAACTTATTTGCAAAGAATGTCTCCAGACCTAAACCCTATTGAGCATCTGTGGGTCATCCTCAAACGAAAGATGGAGGAGTGCAAGGTCTCTAACATCCACCAGCTCCGTGATGTCATCATGGAGGAGTGTAAGAGAACTCCAGTGGCAACCTGTGAAGCTCTGGTGAACTCCATGCCCAAGAGGGTTAAGGCAGTGCTGGAAAATGATGGTGGCCACACAAAATATTGACACTTTGGGCCCAATTTGGATGTTTTCACTTAGGTACTCACTTTTGTGGCCAGCGGTTTAGACATTAATGACTGTGTGTTGAGTTATTTTGAGGGGACAGCAAATTTACACTGTTATACAAGCTGTACACTCACTACTTTACATTGTAGCAAAGTGTCATTTCTTCAGTGTTCTCACATGAAAAGATATAATTAAATATTTTCAAAAAAGTGAGGGGTGTACTCACTTCTGTGAGATACTGTAAATTGTCATTTAAAGTTAGGCTTTTGGTAGTCCAATCTATCCAGGATGGTGGAGAACGCGGGCAATATTCTCATTATAAATATTTTGTTCACGACTGACATATATTGATTAAATTAGTCAAATCTAGTACAAAAAATTACCATTTAATGCTCATTCAAGTACTATGGTGTTAGCTTAGCAACATGCTAACATTAAACTCTATTGAAATACTTTGCAAATTGAGTCTACGCTGTTTGTATGTTCAATGGTTTTGCTTTGATTAGCATACTGCCTTTTGAAGCCACTGCTTATGTAGACAGAAGATAGCAAACAGCTCACTAAGTTTTGGAACAGAGCTACTGTTTGTACATAGTTTTGCAAACTAATGATACTAAATTTTATTAGGAGTTAATGTACTCACATCGGACATACTAAGTCCTTATGAGTGTAAAGCCAGTTATGCTAGTTGCTAACATAATGGTTAGCACTCTGCTCTGGAGGCACACTGCTATAATTTGGCTGCAGTGCACTCAAATATGCTTTATGGGGCAAGAGTTCCTCTGCTTGGCTTTTACAGGCCTTTTGGGACTGCACAGCTGTGCCTCACAGACCACATGATTGAGAGGGGCAGGAAGGTTTTGTACCATCATTTGGAGACCTGGAGGCCAAAAAATCTAGAATTGCTTTCAGCAGCTGTCAGTCAAAGAGGCAATTACTTTCTTGAACACTCATAGAAAGTAAATGCTTTTAGCATTCTGCTGACTGCAATTTTTTGTTACTTAAATTTAGTTCAGTTTATTTATTTAATTATAAAGCTCATTTAAAAATAACAGAAGTGGAAACCAAAGTGCTGTACAGGTAGAGTAAAACAGATTTAAAGACTAGACAAATAATAATACAAAAAACAAATGGACAAATGAAAATTATATATCCTCAAAAGGAATTAAAACATAAAGAATAAAAATGTGTCTTCAAAGAGGATTTAAACAGAGAAATAGACAGGGAAGATCTAATATGGAGGGAAAGACAATTCCAGAGCCTGGGAGCAGCCACCGAAAAAGCCTGGTCACCTCTAGCTTTAAAATGTGAAAGAGGGACTGAGAGTAGTAATTGACTAGATGATGAAGAGATCTTGAGGTAGTATACGGGGTGAGGAGATCACATATATATACTGGGCAGAAAGTCCATGCAAAGCTTTAATAACAAAGAGCAGAATTTTAAAATCAACTCAGAACTTGACCTGTAGCCAGTGTAGAGAGGCGAGTACAGGAGTATGTGCTCACATTTTCTAGTGCGAGCCACATTTTTCTAGTGCTGCCGCATTTTGCACCAATTGTAAAACATAAAGCAGATTTAGGCAAACCCAGATCGAAGGAATTACAGTCGTCTTACCTTGATGTTACAAATGCATGAATAACCGTTTCAAGGTCCTTCTTAGAAAGCATCTTTCCATTAAGACTGCTAAAATCAAGAAGAAACTGCTTTTCACAACAGCACTGATCTGCTTGTCAAAACACAATGTGGGATTGAAGATAAAACCAAGGTTTTTGACACAGTCGCGCACATTGGTGGAGAGTGGACCATGCTGATTGATAATGCCAGAAGTCATAACTGATGGGCCAAAGATGATTATCTCAGTTTTATCGCTAGTTAACTGTAAAAAAAATGAATGTCCATCCAGCATTTAATGTCCTGAAGACATTCAAACAGATTAGACACAGAACAGCTGTTATTTAACAAGAAAATGAAGCTGAGTGTCATCGGCTTAGAAATTATATGATAAGTTGTGTTTCTGAATAATATGGTCTAGGGGAATCATATATAAAGCAAAAAGAAGAGGTCCCAAAATTGAACCTTGTGGAACACCATAAGGGATTTGACTTCACTTAAAGGTGAAGTGTGTAATTTCTGCACTAATGTCGTCAAACAGAACTGCAAAATAAACAAAATTCAGTGGTGTTTTTATGACTGCAATTCTCCACATTAATGTGACCATGTGCCCCTAAATCAGATCTCACAGACACATTCATTATAGGGTTTAAGGGTAAAAGTAATTTAAATATATTCTGAGTGCTACAATAAACATTTTCTTGTTTCATCTTCTTGTTTTAATCTGTGCTTCTTTCCTGAATGAATGAATGAATTTAAGTGCTGTTGCATAATCACTCCAATTCATTAAACACTTATGCCTTTTGCACATGGTATTTCAACACACACACACACACAAAAAAAACTTGTCTTGATCACTAACCACTCACAATCTAGCTTAACCAGGTGCTAAATGCTGTAAACTCTGTATATACTGTATACTACCATTCATAAGATTGGGGTCATTAAGTTTCTTTATTGTTTTTAAGAAATTAATACTTTCATTCATCAAGGATGCATTAAATTGATCAAAATTTAAAAGTAAAGACTTATAAATTGTTACAAAAAATACAATTAAAATAAATGCTGTTTTGAACTTTCTGTCATAAAAGAATCCTGAAAGACTAAAATGATCACAGTTGCCACAAAAATATTAAGCATCTCAACAATTTAATCAAAAAAAAAAAAATGTTTCTTGAGCATAAATTTATCATATTAGAATGATATTTGAAGGATCTTGTGACAGTGGTAATGATGCTGAAAATTTAGAGTTGCCTTCACAGGAATAAATTACATATTAAAATTAATGAAAATGGAAAATAGTTATTTTAAATTGTAACAATATTTCACTATATTACTGATTTTACTGTATATTTGATTAAATATATGCAGCCTTAATTGGTGAATATAAGAAGCTTTTTTCATAAACATAAAAAACGTACCGACCCCAAACTTTTGAATGGTAGTATATTCTTTTTCTAATAATATATTAATAAATAAATTAAATAAATAAGATATACATAAATTGTGTTCAGCACACTTTTATTGCCATTATTATGCAAGTTTTTTTTTTTAGTGAGTTGGGGGCAAAAACAATGCAGAAAGCATGTACAAACCAACAGGCACAATTCAAACTTTGTGAATTCCTCCTTCACTGTTTTAAACATTCATTCAAATGACAGTAAAGGGTGATATGAGGTAAAATTGTCCATTTAAGAGAATGACACAGCACTTCCCCCAAGTGATGTATGCACAGGTGGTTAATGTCTGTTGTTGAAGATCTATGACAAAGGTTTGGAACTCAGTTATTTCTGCTATTCGATCTGGTAGAATTCCAAATTCATTTTAACATCAATTTCGTTATCAAAATGCCATCAAAAGCCATCTGCTTCTCATCCTGGTTCTTCTTGAATACTTTTTAATAACTTAATGCTCAATTTTCATCAGTTACCAGCGTGACAGCAAAATTTACTCGAATGGTTAAGGCTGTAAAACGCAAATCCTTAAATATATATCCTGGGTTTGTCACTTTTTTGGTCAGATAAATGATGCATTAGGGGCATGAAACGGCGTAATTCAGTTTTGACTGGTCCATGTGCTTTTACCTCTAATCTAATATGCCATTTCTCTCTTTGTCATCTTTCTTTACTGCAGCACCTTCCATATACGAATCTAAAATGGCTTCAGCGAAAGATACCAATGCTGACGTTCCTTGAACAGACTACATCGGAGGATAAATGTCTACCGTTGTTTTCCTTTCGTTTTTGCACCGGAAGCACACTAGACAGGATTACTGACAAATGCATGGCTGTTTTTTCATGAACAGAAAACTTTGGATCAGAAATTCTTTGTGTTTTCAGAGAGACGAAATGGAAAGGTGAGGCCTTTTGTGGGTTTGACCCACACACCTGCTCCTGGAGTAAAACTAATGCGGGCATAAACCGCTTTTATGGGCTTCTACCAATGTCCATGGCACATTGGACAAAATTTTGACTCACTCTTCCGTTTCTAAAGACTCTTATTTGGGATCAAATAAATCATGGGACAGTTTTCAGGAAGGAACAAACAAACTGAACAAGAGAGTGAGAGAGAGGGCTAAAAGCACATTACTGGCGTCAGCACCACTGAGACAGTGTTTTCTACAGCTATGCAATCTTTCTCCATAAAATGCATGAATTAGATTACATTCCCCCCTGTTCCCATTCCCTAATGTTCCAACAGCTTTGCCATTTCACAATCTAACTGCTTATAGTACTGGAGCATGACGACAATCATATCTAAATGTTCTCCAGTTGAACGAAGGGCTCTGTCATCATATATTCTCCTACTGTCTTCTTCTCCGTCATTCGCTCTCCATGGATTTGTTCCACCTGCAAATCCCTCGGTCCCTTCTGTCCTAACTTGAGGTGTTAGCGTCAAACTGTCTCCTTTCTTTTACTTTTTTTTTTTTCAGTATTTGATGTGATAGAGGGCATTTGACTTAAATTTTAATAAAGGTTTTCTGTCAATTGTTGACTGAGTGCACTTGTTTATGATTTTTTTGGGTTAATGCCTAATTCTGGTGATGATATTATTTTAAAGGGATAGTTCACCCAAAAGTGAAAATTCTGCCATAATTTACTCACCCTTAAACCTGTACTATGTTCTGTCCTCCGTGGAACACAAAAAGAGGAATTCTAAAGAATGTTCACGCTGCTCTTTTCCAAAAAGTACAAAAAAGCACCACAAAAGTAGTCTATTTGACTTGAGCGCTATATTTCAATGGCACTAGCTATACAGATTTTGAATGATATGAGGGTGAGTGAATGAAGACCGAAATTTCATTTTTGGGAGAACTATCCCTTTAATTCTCAACATGGACCTACAGCAGAGGTCAAGATTGTCTTGAAACACTACGTTTATGGTATTTTTGTGGTGCTTTTTTGGAAAAAAGCAGTGTGCGCATTCTTTGGAATTTCTCTCTTTGTATTCGATGTGACTTGTGTGCTATATTTCAAGTGTTGAACGGACTTGAAGACTTGTCGTCTTTCTGTACTGCAGCACCTTCCATATACAAACCTAAAATGGAATCAAAGGAAGATACCAATGCTGTTGTTTCTTGAACAGCCAAATCCACATAGGAGGATAAATGTTCGTTGTTTTCCTTTAGTCTTTGCTCTCTAAGCACATCTCGGTCATAATTTATGCATTGGTATCATTCAATACCGAGTTTACAAGTTTTGTACAAGTTTTTTGTGGAATAATGGGGGAAGTCTATGGGGTCCAAAACAACATTGGAGACATTTTTGAAAATATCTTTTTGTTGTTGTTGTTATTGTTCCACAGAAGAACTTGAGGGTGAGTAAATGACAAAATTTTCATTTTGGGCTAAACAGTCCTTTTATAGGCATTTGGTATCAACATCAAACCAGGCAAAACTTGTTTTCACATGCAAAATATTTGCACTTATAGGGGCAATTCCTATGGACTGCCCATGTTGGGGATTCGAACCAACAGTCTTCTGGTTACCAGCCTATTGTAATAACTACTTAAAGGGCTAGTTCACCCAAAAATCATCATTTACTCACCCTCAAGTTGTCCCAAATCTGTATGAGTATAAACACAAAATGGGATATTTTGAGGAATGTTGTTTAAGTTGACAGTAGCCATTGACTTTCATAGTAGGAAAAAAATACTATGGAAGTCAATAGCTACTGTCAACATTCTTCAAAATATATTTTGTGTTCAACAGAAGAAAGAAACTCATACAGGTTTGGGACAACTTAAGGGTGAGTAAATGATGACTCTTAAAAGAGTGGACTCTTAAAGGCTAATTTTAAACAGCCACACTTTTGTAACCCCAGTCCTGTTCTTGGTTGTTTCGTTGTCCTCCTCTCATTCTAGTTCAAGCCCCATGCAGCTGCAAACCAACCAGCCTTAACAATAAAGATGGGCCAACAATGATTCTTCAGCCTATCTGTCGTATTCCACTTTAATGACTTTTTAAGCTGAATGAGATCGTTAGGAGCAGCGCTGCCTCAGCACCCGTATGATTATACACAGCGCACTTTGAGCCCGGTAAATCTTCACCCAGAGCTGTCCTTGGCCATATTAGTTCAGCTGATGATTTACCGGGCCAACCGCTTACTGTCCTCTTAACAGCGTCCAACATTGATTCAAACGCATTTTACTGTTTGTGCAAGGAGATTGTTTAAGATGTAAATGTATGTTGTGCTTTTGTTTTTGGGGATGACAGGGTGCGTGTTTGATCCTGCTGATCTTGTAATTTCATTCGTTGCGTGATGTCGACATCTTGTTGCGCTGAGGAGTCATACTTATGCAATGGATATATGGTTGTTAGGATTTTTTGGGAGCCTTGCTATGTGGGTGCTTAGATGTTTTGTGTGGTTGCTAGGTCAAAGTTAAAAAAAATAAATAAAAAAAGAGCCCCACCCCAACATATATATTATATACAGTTGAGCTCAAAAGTTTACATACCCCTTGCAGAATCTAGAAAAATGTGAATCATTTTAACAAAATAAGAAGGATCATGAAAATTGCATGTTATTTTTTATTTAGTACTGTCCTTAATAAACTATTTCACATAACAGTTGTTTACATAAAGTCCACAAGACAAAAAAAAAAAAAAAAAATAGCTGAATTTATAAAAAATGACCCCGTTCAAAAGTTTACATACCCTTGGTTCTTAATACTGTGTGGTTACCTGGATGATCCACGACTGTTTTTTTATTTTGTGATGGTTGTTCCCTTGTTTGTCCTGAGCAGTTAAACTGAGCTCTGTTCTTCAGAAAAAATCCTCCAGGTCCTGCAGATTCTTCAGTTTTCCAGCATCTTTTGCATATTTGAACCCTTTCCAGCAGTGACTATATGATTCTGAGATCTGTCTTTTCACACTGAGGACAATTGAGGGACTCAAACACAATTAAAAAGGTTCAAACATTCATTAAAAGACGCATTAAAAGTTGAGGATGTAAACTTTTTGAATTGGATGAACAGAATAAATTTTACTTTTTTTGTCTTGACTTATCTTTTGTAGCTTCCAAAGGGCAGAACTAAATGAAAAAAAAATATGTTCTTTAAACAAAATAAAAAAAAAACTTGCACATCAACTTCTTGTTCAAAAGTTTTAACCCCTGACTCTTAACGCATCGTGTCAGTGGTGTTTGAGTCCCTCAGTTGTCCTCAGTGTGAAAAGACGGATCTCAAAATCATATAGTCACTGCTGGAAAGGGTTCAAATATGCAAAAGATGGTGGAAAACTGAAGAATCTGCAGGACTTGGAGGATTTTTCTGAAGAACAGAGCTCAGTTTAACTGCTCAGGACCATCACAAAAAAAAAAAAAAAAAACAGTTGTGGATCATCCAGGAAACCACACACAGTATTAAGAATCAAGGGGATGTAAACTTTTGAACGGGGTCATTTTTATAAATTCTGCTACTTTTTTGTCTTATGGACTTTATGTAAACAACTGTTATGTGAAATAGTTTATTAAGGACAGTACTAAATAAAAAATAACATGCAATTTTCATGATCCTTCTTATTTTGTTAAAATGATTCACATTTTTGCAGATTCTGCAAAGGGTATGTAAACTTTTGAGCTCAACTGTATAGATGATATAATTTATCTAGTCTCTACATATGGTTTATATGGAAGCTCATTTCTGTCACATACAAAAACAAAAATCATGCTTTCGTAAATTACAATAAATAAAGTCATAATTATGACAAAAAAATTGAAATTATGATATACTTCATTGTCAGATAAAGAAAAAATTCTGTCGTAATAGATTTTTTTGTCATTTTTACAATTTATTTCAAATTTTGAGAATTTTTTTTATCATCATTTTTTTTCGCTCAAACTTTTTCTCTCATAATTGTGAGTTTTTGACATTTTATGTCAATTGTTTTTATCTCAATTTTGACTTTGTCATCATTACCTTTTTATGTCATAATAGTAACTTGTCATAATTATGGCTATCTCGTTTTTATGTAATCATTTCATAATTATCTCATAATAATGACTTAATAATTCATAATTATGACTTGTCGCATTTGTCATAATTGATTATCTCAGCTGTTTTTGTCATGAATTTGTCTTTTTATATCATAATTTTGACTTAGTCAATGAGGACAAAGTTTGTCATTATTATGACTTTATCTTATTATATTATATAAAATTTTTATAAATTTGACTTTTTATGGCATCATTATAACCCATTTTATCATCCACTAGAGGGAAATCATAAGTCTGAATATTTATAAAAGTTATAGATCATCTGTCCTCAACAAGCCACACAATTTTGAGGTATTATTCATATAGCACAGACAAAGTTTAATATGAGCACTCATATAGTATCAAAAGGATCTTACAGTTTTGGAAACACAGGAGTGCAGGAATTATTTTCACTTTTGGGTGAATTATTATCCCTTTATGATGTTCTGTCTTTTGTGGAACACAAAAGAAGATTGTTTGAAAAATGTCTCAGTGTTGTCCATACAATGAATGTCAGTGGGGTCCAATGTTTTGGACATTGACTTTCATTGAATGTACAACAATTGAAACAATGACATGAGGGTGAATAAATGATGACAGAATTTTCATTTTAGGGTGAACAATCACTTTAAATTCTAATAAAGCACCCATTATCTGAAATGGTTATAGTTTCTCATATTGTTTTTATCGTTAGACAAGTTCTGTGAGATACACATACCAGAAACAACTAAAACGGACTTTAAAATAAATAAAAATGCACTTGGGCCTTTGTTAATTGCCAAAAAATCCCATTTGCAGGGCTTACGTAACCATGAAAATGGTTCTCAGACATAAAACAAGGCATGCCTGGATGGATTGGTGAGGAACCGTTTTAGTGATATCACGGTGGTGTGCAGTCATTAGGGATAAGGACGCCTGCGCTAATATGCAGTTAATTCCTCATCCCGTTACCTTGAGCTCCCTTTATGAGGACTGTATTAAAAACTCCAGTGGGATGTAAGTGCTGATGATGCGCCTTCGTTAATTACGGCTCTCACCCTGAGCATCTGCTGATTTAGATGTGCTTCTGTTCCAGTCTGATACAGCCACTCAGGCTGCTGACAGTAATGTAGGCATTAGAGCATTGATTCTTCTGGATGCAGAGCATAAAACAGGACGTCAGCGACTCACACATGCGCGGTGGTTTGTGCGCCCACTCGGTTTTGCTGGCCTTGGCTGCCCTCTAATCTTATTAGCTCAGTGATGCTTGCCAATATGGCATCCCAAGAGTTTCAAAACAATCCATTTTTGTGTTTTTTAGGAGCCAGTTCGATAACAAGAGCAGAATATATCAGTATTACTGGATGTGTTCAAGTAATGGCTTTTTTTGTCAGGAACGCTAATCTTCTGATCTATAACTGTAAACGAGGAAACTCAATACGTTTGTTTGAGTCCGCAAACCCAACATCCTAGGTTTTACACAATGCCTTTACACTTTTCGTTAAGCCATTAGCATTCCAGAAGTCTGTTTTGCCACAGTAGCCATATGTTAACGTGATTTAGCATAGTAGCATGTGTTTCTGGATCAGCGGTTGTACCTGAAATCACCCCTTATACCCTCATTAACTATTCCATACATTAGTCCATTAATATTGAAGGTGTGATTGAAAACAAATTAAGAAACTTGCTTGTATAAACCTTAATTAAACAATTAATAATCAATTTAACAGGTGCTCACTGTACATCTGTATGTTTCCACTATACATGGCATGTACTGCCGAGACACAGGAATTCATTCAGCACAACCCTCATGGTGCATTATGGGTATTCTCTAGCCATTCACTGCGTCCGAAATCGAATTCTTCCTTAATATATAGTATGCGAAAAACAGTACGCCAAAAGAGTAATATGTCTGAATACATAGTACTCAAAAAACAGTAGGCGAAAAGTACTCGGATGACCTACTACATCCGGCGACATTCTTTACTATCCCATGAGGCCACTGGAGAGGATTTATGAATGGCAGTGAAGCGACGCAACTGGCGCTGGTAGGTCACATGACAATAACAACATGGCGGATGTAGTACATCCAAGTTTCATTCATACTACCCATATTCATACTATATAAAACATACTTTTTTAACGGTCGTGAAGTAAATTCAACTTTAAATGTAGCACCTACTCAGTACTTGATTTCGGACACAGTGATCGAGTGTAAACTGGATGTTTTTGCTGTGCATTGTGGGATTGAATGAGCGCACTTGATAATGTCCACTGTTTTCGAACACCACTATAAATGGCAGTCCCCACAAACTGCACTATATAAGGGTATAGATGATGATTTAGGACACAGCTCGTTTACTCGTTTAGATTTTAGGATTACGTTAATAGATATTACAGTGTTGCGAAATCTCAGACTGCCTGAGTAGTTACTACATTTGATGAGGAATGAACTTCGCAACTTTTAAACAGTATGTTATATATTGTATGAATGTGTGTAACATTAAAGCAGTTCAGACGCACTGTGAAGTTGTAATTGTCATGTGACCTACCAGTGTCAGTTGTGTTTCTTCACCGCCATTCTCCTCCTCTCCCATGGCCTCATGTGACAGTAAATTGTCCACTGGATGCACACTTTAGAATCTCAGCAGAATTAGTAGGCAATCTGAATACTCTTTTATGAATTCAGACATACTACTCATCTAACATACTGTTTTTGCCTACTATATAGTAGGGAAGTATGCATATTTGGATGCAAGGTTTAACTGGTTAGCTTAGCCGCATTAGCCCCTGCTGGTAGATGCCATTCATCATACACACATGTGTCATACAGAGAAGGACACATTTTGTAGACCGTCTCTCTTCTTAAATCTGCCTGAAGTTACGCTGTCTGTGCAATGACTCTCTTATTTATGATTCCTGCTCCCCACAAAAACCAGATCAGTCACTGCTGGCAGCTTTATTGTCCTCTTTTACATGAAGATCTTGTCCGACACCATTTGGTCCCTTGAGTTTGTGCGTAAGCGTGCAAATCACAGTCTTGCTTCTCCAGGGAGTCAGAAAGGCCACTATAAATTTCTTACAGACATAAATCACATGTGAGGATATCACCTCTACTTTCTGTATGGAGTTGGCCATTTTCTTTGTGATGTGTTTAGGTTTCTAGGAAACAATGGTTAATGCTGTATAGTTGTGCAGTATTGTGTAGATATGCATGATTACTATGATCAATATTCCTATTTTAAATCCATATAGTTGATTTCACAGTTTAGCTTTTCTAATAAACACTCTGAGCCAAATGAAGCAGAACATTAAAAGTTCTTTGGTTGTCCTTAGACCAGTCATGGTCCAAGGACAAGACCACACCATTTGAGTCTGAAAACACAGTCTAAGATGGTAGCTGTGTTTTGGATCATGATAACTGGTTTCTAGCTGGTCTTAGCTGATCATAGCTGGTTGCTAACAACTTAGCAAGCATCACTGATGAATAAATAGAAATGGTGCATTCAAGTCATGTCAGAAAGATTGTATTTACAAGCTGAACGCACATGAATGCCACAACAATGTTGTAAATACGAGTGGGAAGTTCGGGATTTTCTTTAAGCCCCAATCTGTACGAGTTGGGGGCGTGTCAATGAGAAACATGGCGGAATACCACAATATTATAGGCATTTAGCAGTGACATTGTCCAGCTTTTATATTTACAACGAAGTAAGCTAATTTCTGCACAAAATGGTAGCATTATAATATAACAATATAATATGCAGTGTTGGGTGTAACGCGTTACTTTTCAGACAGAGTAATTTAAACATGCTACTGTCTACTGTTGGCTGTCTGTATTATAAATGAAAATCAAACAAAAGAAAAGCTTTGATAAGGATTAATCTATATTTAATTTATACAGTTATGACTACGCAGAGTTATTTTATATTTGATTATTCAATTTCTGTAGTATTTACATGTGTGTGTGTGTGTATATATATATATATATATATATAGCATTGTTTTATTTGTATCTTTATATATTTTTGCCGTGGTATCGGGTATTGTGCACTTTTGGTGGTATTGGTACCACCTGACTACTAGATATGTGGTATCGTGACATCGCTATTTGTTACTAAAATTTTTTGTTGTTTTTAAAGTATTATAGTATGTTTTAATAAAGCTAAAATGTTTTTTAAAGCTATACAAGGCTAAACTATTACATGTTTGACTCATATTTAAATTATTAAAAGAGTTTCCTTTCTATTGTCTATCTGGTCAGGGTTTATAGGGATTTTAAGAAGTAATTAGTAAGAAGTTGAATTACTTATTGAGTAATTAAATTACTTTTCAGACACAGTAATTAGAAAAGTATTTTAAATACAACATTGATGAGCAGTTTACAGATAATGTGACTCACCTCTGTCATGTTATGAATATTAGCTGATGGCTAATAGCTTAATAGCTGCATTAATGTATATATAATAAGCTAAATCAGTTAGCTGGTTGCTAATAGCTTAATAAGCAGCATTAATGAATAGATATGAAATTAAAGCAGTCAACTGGTTGCTAATAGCTTGGCAAGCACCATTGATGAAAACAGTTTAAAGATACCTCTGTCATGTTATGACTGTTAGCTGAAGACTAACTTAAGCAGTATTTGTCACAGTTCCCTTTGTTCCCGGACTCCATTTCCCATGATCCTCCTGTTTCCACACCTGCACTCCTCGTCATCTCCCCATCATCACCGATCACCTGCACCTGGAACTGATCATCTGCACACCCATTATAATGGACTCACTTCTCTCACTCCTTGTCTGTTCTTAATGTTAAGCTACGTGTGTTTTGGTTGTGTGTTTTTCCTCCTTCATTCAATAAATACCCTAACTTTGTGGATTTCCATATACGCATCATTTCTACAGCAACCACACCGTAACAGAAGAACAGACCTAACCGTTGGACATCCACAACCTAGTTATGGGTATTTTCCTCGTTCCTGTGCCTTCTAGAAAACGCCAGCCCAAGCTCTCTGCCGAGGACCGCCTCTGGACTGCCAGACAGGACGGCCGCCCACTGGAGAAGTATGTGGAGGAATTCGCCGAGCTTTTTTTAGTAAGGTGAGCTGGCCAGATGCAATTTTGAATACTTGTTTTCTGAGGGGTCAGGACGAGGATACGATTCGGTATTTTGAACCTGAATGCCTCTTTTCCCTAGTCGAGTCTATTAATCTGATTCTCTTTCTTAATGGTTCCGAGTTTGAAATTGAAGAGGTTCAGAACCGATTGTATTCTCCTCGTCCAGCTCCCTCAGAAACACAGGTGGCCTGGCCAGTTCACCAGCTGCCGATTTCCTCCACCTACTACTCCAGTGGGCATTCCCCGGGGCTCCTGCCTGATCCTACACCCAAGCCTTCCAAGAGGTCTAGGCGGCCCAAAAGAGTGGTCGCTACCTCACCTGAGCCACCTGAGAGTCCAGTCCTCCACGAGCCCACTCCGGCCTTCCACGAGCCTGCTCCTGACCTGCCACGGAGACCTCCGTTCCAGTCCAGTCCGCTCCTCTCCCTGCACCCATGTGAGGTCTCCAGGGCTTATCCCCCTTATAAATACCCTGACTTTGGATTTCCGTATACGCATCATCTCTACAGCAACCACACTGTAACAGCATTACTGAATATATAATAAGCTAAATCAGTTACCTGGTTGCAGTAGCTGCAGCATTAATGAATAGATGAAGTTAAAGCAGTTATCTGGTTGCTAATAGCTTGGCAAGCACTATTGATGAATAAATGGAAAGCTAAGCAGCTCACAGATAATGTGTCTCATTAGCTGATAAGCAGCATTAATGAATATTTATTAAGATAAATCAGTTAGCTGGTTGCTAATAACTTTATAAGCAGCTTTAATGAATAGATATAAAGTTACTTAGTACTCCAACATATAAATATGTTTGTTAGCTGCTATACACATGATAGCATAATTCATTATACTGTACATATGAACTTTCCAGAACGACTTGAATGTACCATTTGTAATTCATGTATTTGATGTCTGGTGCCTTATAATTGCCCAAATAGATGTTTACACAGGCATAAATGTATGTAGCCTACACAATTACAATAACTCTAAAATTGCTTATAGATTTTAAATTAGCTTGATTTTAATGTTCAGTTCCTTGATTTAAATAATACTTATTTACATGTGTGAAGTGTTTCTACTGGCCAATTCCAAGGCCAAGAAAGAGGGACAATGTCTTTCTATGGTTCCAGCAGTTGTACTGAGTCTCGTAAAGGCAGGTGTGCAACTTCACAGATGGTCTCTGTTATTGGCAAGTAAGGTAATTTAGAAGATTGTAAACTTTAACTGCTTCCAGTTCCCACTCTGTGTATTAAGAGTTATATTCATGGCCAATAAAGTTAATAAGCATGAGACAAGAATTGTTGTGCAGGCCTACTATTAGTAGTGCCCAACCCCCAAAAAACAACCTAAAAGTGTGGCATCAAAGCTGACTTTTCAAAATATCAACTTATCATATCACGTACGTAAATGAAATGTTTCTCTTCTTTTCAAAAGAGCTGTGCTCCCACACCCCTAACAGAATTGCAATAATATCAAATATGATTCAACATCAAAATGAATTAGGGCAGCTAATATTTCGGGTGAGACATGTAGGTGTAATGACATTTGTCTAGTCTACCCCAACCACACAGCTCACGTCTGATGGGTTTTTTTTTTTTTTTCCTGCTTAATAAAAAAAAGAAGTAGGGGAGAGTGGGGTACGATTTTTTTTTTTTTACTTATGTGGTCCTCAAGATAAGGGTAAATGACTCAGAAGTACAATGAAAGTATTTAAAGTATTTTCAGGATGTTTCCTATCATTTTAAATGATCAGAATACATCTATGACAATGGGTCTAAAAATATGACTTCTTATAAAAAAAGTGTTCCTCTGGCTCAATTTACCCCAGGTTAGGGGTAAGTTGAGCCAAGTCAGTAGGTGGGTGTAAACTGACCATCTAACTGAATCTGAATCAAACCCATGTGACATTTTAAAGATAATGTATCTATTTTAAAAACTAATTTAATAATCAAATTTCCTTTTACAAATATTCATTGTAAAAAATATTTTACAAATATTTTTTTAAAGCTAAATTAAACAACATAAAACCAACCAAATGAAGTTGAAATTTCAGTATCTTTAATTGTTTCTGAAACAATATGTTGAACATCAAAGTTGTAACCTTCCCATAAACAGACTACAGAGAGTTTGTTGAGTAAAATTAAATAAAAACTAAATGTCACTGAAACTAATAAACATTTTAGTCAAAAGGTTCTTGATATGGTAGTTTTTCTGCACTGTCGACCATGTTAGGCCATTAGAGACTATAGGTGGAAAGATATATATGATTAAACATCCTCTGGTTCGTATCGGAGAAAGATTTGGTGTACTTGCACACTGTTCCTATCAAATAAACTCAAAAATAAAGATAAACTAAACCTGTTGCGCAATATTACATTGAAATTACACCAGTTTTAACTTCAGATTTAACTTAAATTCATTGCCTTATGGTGGGGTAAATTAAAACGTTGGCTCAATTTACCCCACAGCATTTGGCTCACTTTGCCCCATAGCTGCCATTTTAGGAAAAGCTAGCTAGCTTACCAACTCAGAATAATATTTAGCTAAATGACTTGCATGGTTTTATACGTTGCTAAATCACCAATATGCATCATAAATAGTTTTAGAACTGGACAAATTTGCTTTGATGAAACAGCCATTACATCTGCTATGTTAAAATTTTACTTTGACAAGCCAAAAACTGTTTTTTAAGTAAATAAGCGACTTCCACTCCTCCCATGTGCTTCTCCTTTTCACAGTTTCACAGGCAGAAATGATTGGTGGTTCTAAAATATATGGTCACATGACAATAAAATGGTACGGTTGCCAAAATACAGGGGGTGGGTCAACTTACCCACTGGCTCATCTTACCCCACTCTCCCCTACTTTAAAAGAATATTCTTAAGTGCGCATAGCCTGTTCACACCAAGAACGGTATAAAGATAAAGATAACGATAAAGATATAGTTGACAGCCAATCAGAATCCATTGGGCTCACGCATTTAAAATGTCAGACGACATTGCGGAGAAGTTAATCGCCGAGGTCCAGAAAAAGCCACCACTATTTGAAAAGTCAAACCACTTTTTCAAGGATACTTTAAAGAAAATGCATATATGGAAAACAATCGGTCATACCATAGGAATAAATGGTGAGAAGTATTAATGATGAGATCATTATGCCAGGCTAGCAAACAGTGTAAAATAAAATGACCTCAGTTATCCAGCGCTAGTTTCGACAACATAGTTCCATTGAAGTTGCAGTGAAAAAGTCTAGGCGTTGTTTTTATTGACTTAGTCTGCTAAATTCACTGTTAGATTAAATTAACGTTACACTAAGCCCTATAAATGCAACAAGAACAGCAAGAACATGTTGTACACACTTTAAAAACCTCAGCACGTGATCTTAAAATAAACAGACCGTTATCATTTGTTGGTGTGAATGCAAATATAGTTATCTTTATATTTATCTATCTTGGTGTCAACAGGCCTTTATTTGCATGTTATTTACAATTGAATGAAAATGTATTATAGTTTATGTTTATATTATGTGCAGTTAGTTGAACTTGGGAGTGCTTATTTACAATTATGTAGGACAATTATGAAGTATACATCTTTATATGTAATTTCATAATTGCCTTTGAAATATGGTTAAATATTGTATGACTTATAATCTTATATTTACATTTGTAATGATAAAGTTGCAATTTAGTACATTTAAAATATATTAACATTATTATCTAATAAAACACTTAAAATTATAATCAATTACTTTACATGTGTTTAGTATGTTATTAAAAATATTAAATAATAATAATAATAAAAGAATGGTTTAAAATGTACTTTAAAGTAAAACTTTTGAGATCATCACAAAGTGCACTTTTTAAAAGTGTGTTAAGAAACAGAATGAAAGTGTACTCTTTACTGTAAGTACACTTAAGTGGTCTTTTATTTCATTATAGTATTTTCTGCAAGTAGTTTTTTTTAATACTTTTAATATTTGAAGTACACTACAAGTGCACATTCAGTACAATTAAACAAGTGAAGTGCAGTACAGTCACATGACTAACAAGAATAAAACACCAAGAAAAGGCATCAAGAATAAGACACTCAGATATGTATACGTTTATTAAGTTAATAAATATTCTTTTAACATGAAAAATTCAAATATTTCACAAATACACATACAAAAATCCCACAAATATAGTGAAAAAAAAGCTGTACTATTCTAGTATTCAATGATCAGAAATAGCTTGAGTGGATGGAAGTAGTTTTTGCTTACAACTGTTCTCTATTAGTGTAATTTTATGATGTTTGTCTGTAGATGAACAAGTTACTTTTTCCAGTATTCCGGAGACAGCCATTTCCATTTATCCGTCTATGAGAAACAACAGGTACATTATTACAATTATTATGAGATAATCTTCAATAACCATCTCTAAATATTACATTCAACTGAGAATCTTTATTAAAAGAAAAAAACACACACACCAACACTCACCTTAATGGCCCGGGCAGAAATAATCTGCTTTGGTTTTAAGTCTGTTAGCGTCTCGTAGGTATTAGTGTGTGAGTTCTCCTCTGCTCTCGCTGTAGGTTGTGAGTCGGGAATCTGCTCGTATGTGTTGTCAACCAGGAAGTGATTTGGAACAGGTTCAAGAGGCACCTTTGCATACATAACATCGCTTTCCTCCATGCTGACGTTTGAGATTCTCATCCCCGCCATGTTTTGGTTGCCAGGTGTTCCAGCTAATTGATACAGCGATGAATTACATAGTATATCCAGGCTGTTGCTAAGACCTGGCACCAAGTGGCTGGTGGGATTGTTGAGCTGTTCCCTCTGTACGTGGGAAGAGAGTTGCAGTTGGCCTCTTCTATTTAAGTGTCCTTCATCTTCACAGTCATCATCCAGGAACGGCAGGGATTGACTTCTGCAGTTCGGCACTATGAGCTCGGAGTAAATGGTTCCTTGGTTGGCGGCAGGGCTTTTCTGTTGTCTTGGGGCTCTGAGTTCTCCTCTAGCTGTAACTGAAATGTCTTTGCCCTCTGTTGCCGTTCTGGCTCTTTCCCTGGGCTTCTGCAGGTCTATCGCCGTATACAGCACGCTTTCTGTGCTTAACTTTACATCCAAGGAGGCGGCTTTCATAGGAGGGCCTTTTCTTGGCACTGAAGGTACTGCCTGTGGAGGGAAATCATAATTATCCAGATGTGAAGCCAAATTCAGATGTTTAAGCACTTTAATTTACGGTCACACTTTAAATTAGGTGTCTTACTTTACTTATTGTGTTCATGTTGTATTGCAAAACATAGTTACACTTTATTTTAAGGTGTAATTGTTACAGTGTAATTAGACATTTAAATACTGACTAACAATAATTAACAACATGTACTTATTAGAGGATTAAGGTTTGGTTTATGGGTTAGGTGTAGTTGTGGGAAAGATTAGGGACAGGTTTAGTGGTATAGGTAGGTTTAATCAGTGTTGGGGGTATCAGATTACAAGTAACGCAAGTTACTTGTAATTAGATTACTTTTTTTCCAAGTAACTAGTAAAGTAACACAAATTTACAGGAAAATATCCGAGCTACTTTTTCAAATAAGTAACACAAGTTACTTTGTTTCCCCATTTATTAACTGACACGTTGAGAGAAACGCAAACTCAGAATATTACTAATTAAATGTTAATAACACAAATATACTTTATGTATTTAATCTCACTTTATTAACCAATGTCTTTGCTGCTGAGCTTCAATGATCTAATTCAACCATACTAATAAGCAAAAATGACTTTAGATAAACATCACATTTGTGTTTCTTTTTTTGTTTTTGTTGTTGAAGAGTGCTGGACTTTCTTGCCTGAGCTGCGCCCTGCGTGAATTTGCATTTCCTTCAGCCTGAGGCTTATTCATACAATGTAAAAAGTATTTTTTGTATCAAATGATTAATTTATATGGTATTACATAGTAGTTAAAGGCACTTGATATAAAGTGACAAAAGACACATTTATTTCAGATTGAATTTAAATAATTAAATAGCAAATGTGACATACCGGTGAGTTTCTGTTGCCCTTGGGCGGCAAGGCAGGCGGTTGCATTGTGTCATGTTTTTTACGTGGATCGTCCCAAATATCCTTCACAGCTTTAACACTCACTCCTGGCTTTTCCCTCATGTCAAAGTGAATTACATCATAGAGCTCGCTTGTGGAAGACTGCAACACAAAATCATTTTTTTTTTTTGAAAAAAACAATAGCATGGTAAAAAAAAAAAAAAAAAAGTGTTTTATTAAAATATATATTATTACAAATGTGTAGGCCATATATACACAATACAAACTCACTTCAAAACATGAGAGTGTCAGATATTCTCCAAATGGCTCAATGGGGCTGGACTTGTAATATTCAATGAGGCTAGTGAGAGTGTCATGCATCTCTGTATCGCCCGTCACAATAAAACGTCCATCTTTATTCTGATTGATGACAAAGTGCCGACATCGATCGCGACCTCTGAAAAACAATTATTTAAAAAAATCAGCAAACAAAAAAAATGTAGATTTATTAAAAACATTCTTGACATCACAAGCTAAAAATTAACCCCGGGAAAGGCTGGAACACAACCAGTTTGCATTTTTAAAGTTTCAAGGAAATGCAAACATTTGGTTATCAGCTGAATCATTTGGGAGGAAAAGAAAAATGCTAAATGGTACGTTAGAAAATTACCAACGGCATTTCCAGCACTTCATTTGTTTCTAAGTACACTTACTTGTATGAAAGAATGTATCCAGTGGCTTTATCACTGAGCCGAATGAGGAAACAGCCCAGTTCCTTGTCTTTCAGATGCTCTTCTGCGTCCCTGTGAAACATGACACCATGAGAAATTATGATAGAGTCACAACTTTGAATACTGCTTGCATAACATTATGAGATTATGAAACCGAAAATTCCAAATGTAATGGTTCCAAAACCCTAGTCCACCCTTAAAAATAAATGTTCTAAAAGGGTTTTTCGCTGCAATGCCATAGAAGAACCATTTTTGGTTCCAAAGAACCTTTCAGTGATCAGTTCTTAAAGGGATAGTTCACCCAAAAATATCATTTATTTACCATATGTTGTTCCAAACCTGTATGAGTTTCTTTCTTCTGTTGAACACAAAAGAAGGTATTTTGAAGAATGTCGGTAACCAGACAGTTGATGGTAGGAAAAAAAATACTATGGAAGTCAATGGCTACTGTCAACTGTTTGATTACTAACATTCTTTAAAATATCTTTTGTGTTCAACAGAAGAAAGAAACTCATACATGTTTGGAACGACATGAGGGTGAGTAAATGATAACAGAATTTTCATTTTTGGGTGAACTATCCCTTTAAGAGAACCATTTTTTAAACCTTTTTTTATTTTTACTATAAAGAACATTTTGAGGAATGGAAAGATCCCGCAAATGTTAAAAGTTCTTCATGGAACCATTAATGACAATAAAGATCCTTTCTTTTTAAGAATGTAGGCTTAATTCAGTAACACTTGACAATAAGGTTTCATTTGTCAACATTAGTTAAATACATTTGTTAACATGAACTAACAAAGAAACATACTTCTAAAGCATTTATTAATCTTAGTTAATGTTAATCTCAACATTTACCATTACATTTTTAAGATCAAAAGTTTAAGTATTAATTTAGTATTTTAAGGTGACATAGTTAAACGTTACTATAGTAATAACATCAAATTACAAGTAACTAACCCTAAACCAAGCCTTAACCCTATAACCTTAAACCTACACTGTAAAAAAAATATATATTTTCATGATTTATCACATTTTTTCTTATGTCAGATCAACTTCAGTAATTAATGTGGTTTAAATGTGGTTAAAGTTTCTGTTGATTAAACCAATCGCCTTCATTGTATTAACTCAAATTTTTAATTTCAACGAACTCAAAATTTTAAGGCAACCAGGTAACTTACTTTTTTAAGTTAAACCAACAATTATTTTTACAGTGTATAGTACATGTAGTTAAATAGTGTAATTACACTGTAACAGTGTCACCTTAAAATAAAGTGTAACCAACATTTTTATCAACTATGCTATAAAAAATATATTTCTCATTGTTAGTTCATGTTAGTTAATGCATTAACTAATGTTAACAAATGAGACCTTATTGTAAAGTGTTACAATTACCCCATATTTTTAAACTACAAGACACCTTCTGAAATGAACAAGCTTTTTTCTTGGAAGAATTCGTATTTTATGCTAGAATAAAGCTTTCGTAACATCATGTATCAGATAGTATCACTTTGCCTGTACTAAATGCTTGTTTCTCAGAAACATTTCTTACTTTCTGCTGATAAATCCTTGGAACCATTCCGGAAAGTTGCCGTTGTGGAGAATTAAAGGTGCCTGGGTCTCTGTAAACCACTTCAGGGCCAGTTCCCTCAGTCTGCTCTCAGTGTTTTCCTGGACGTCTCCTCCAGGCTGGCAGTGGTCCATTCTCACACGGTCCTGTGTCAATATAGAAGGGCAGATGAGACGACGCACTCGATGTCCACTGCCACCAGCTCTAAACGCTGCAGGTCCACACCAACAATCTCATTTGCCTATTTTCCCGGCGACGTCATAAAACACATGCGGCTGTTTCAACAGAGCCATTGTTCTTGTTTATCATGCCAGAGCCGAGTCAGTTCAGCATGGTTACATTTTACCACACAAGGCACTTTTCTCGGAGTAAGCATAGCAGCCGAAGGTCATGTAAATTTCCTATGTATTTTGTGTTCATTTTTGGAAAGCCAAAATTAGATCACATTACAAGTGATACAGCATGTCAAAACAGATGACCTGTGTGAACTTGAGAGAAAATGACTTTATACATTCATTCCAGCAAAGACATTCGGTGTGAAGTGTGATTCAAGTGTCCCATGTGGTGTCATGTACCTTTAAGCGAAACACCAGGCAGGAGTGGAACCTGTGAGGTTTGGGCCTCCTCTGCTCCATCGGATGTGTTCTTGTGAGGTAGTTAAGCTGCGATTTAGAGCTGTACTGTCTTTTGCTGTATCCACTGGTCCATAGAGATCCTATAAATATATATAAGTGTAAAACCATCAGTTCACTTCACTGTACTTTTTTCGAAGACTTCCATAGAAAAACGTTTGTTATACTGTAGGTTCCTGGGTTTTTTTATTGATTGATTTATTGATTTTTCTCTTTTAAAAGTTTTATTAAATAATAAAATGTTTGTAAATTGATTTGTTAATGACATAAAAAAGGTTTGTTTATTTATTTACGTTACACTGTTGGTTTAACTTAAAAAAAGTAAGTTACCTGGTTGCCTTTAAATTTTGAATTCAGTGAAATGAAAGATTTGAGATAATACTCATTATATTAACTTAAATTTTTAATTTCAATGAACTCAAAATTTTAATTTCAATGAACTCACAAAAGTCGATTGATTTAATCAACAGAAACTCAAAATATTATATTATCTGAACCACATTAATTATCTAAGTTGATTTGACAAAAGAAAATTGTTGTGATAAATCATGAAAATATTTTTTTACAGTGTAGTATCACTTCTGTGGAAGACTTTTATTCATTTAATTTATTATTGATTGGTTGGTCAATTTATTGATTTTTACTTTTTTTTTAAATCATTGAATTAAATTCAATATTTTTTTTGTTAAAAAATTGTATAAATGCTGATTCAGTGAACAAAATTCCTTAAATACTGACTCTTTTTCTTAATTATTTTTGTTATTTATTTTTTGTTATTTATTCAATTAAATAATTAAAATAATGTTTATATTTATTTAATATTATATAAAATAAGTATTATATATATATAATATATAAATATATATATATATATATTTGTGTACTTCAATTTTAGTGAAACATTTTTTAGTAATTGCTTAGTGACTACCACACAATTTATTACCATATTCATAAGCAAAAGGTGAACAAATATTACACATACCATACCTAAATAATTAACAATAATAATAATAATAAGGTAACACTTTATTTTACAGTGTCCTCCATGCTACACCTTACATGTAGTTACTTTAGTAATAACAAAATTATACATAATTGCATGTAACTAACCAAACTCTAATCTTAACCATAAAATTACATGTAGTTAATTATTATTACAGTATTTTAATATGTAATAATTATGCTGTGACACGAACACCTTAAAATAAAGTGTAGCCAAAATAAAAAATGATTGTACTGTACATTAAAATTCCTTCAAACCATCGCAATATCTACAACACTGAATGCCAGAGACATACCTGTTGGTGCGCGTAGATGCGTGCAGTGTGATTTGAGTGTCATGTTGCTGAAGATTAAAACTGCCCTCAGTCTCATACGCCTGATACACTTCTGAAGAACATTATGAAGGTGTGTTGGCTGTTATACCTCGCTGGCATTCACCTCACACGTTGTTCCACACTGGGTTTGGAAAAACAGAGTGTTATACAGAGTGTTAGATGTTCATCTCACGGGTGACTGACAGCGCGAGGGAGGGAAGGAAAAACACAAACATTCTTATAGATCACAGCTTACAGTTTCCTGAAGAGAAATGGAACGCACAGAGGAAAGAAATGTGGTCTCACTGCACACACACACACACACACACACACACACAGACTTTCTGTTTGTATCGGTGGGTTATGTAAGCTACTTGCAGGAAATCATGTAAACTTTAAGAAACTGCATAGTGCCAAATTTGAAAACAGTTGTGATACTTTTATAATACAGTGGCCATAAAACATATGACCATACTTAATGTCTGAATGTCATTGCATTAGATACAACATATTAAACCAAGTGGCATTAAAAATATATTTTCAAACAAATCATTTCACATAAAGAAATGTAAATAAATAAATATTCGGACACTTAAACCACATTTAAAAAGCTCAATTCTGTATTAATAATAGCATAATATTTTTATTTATTATTTTATACATTCCATATTTATTTATATTTATATAAATATAAACAAATACATTTTTTAAAATATTAAGAATTACTTCTGCCACACTTTAAAATGTACAAAATTAATATAATATAATATAATATAATATAATATAATATAATATAATATAATATAATATAATATAATATAATATAATATAATATAATATAATATTGAATCAATTTTAATAAACTTCAAATGAAATTTTATTTTATTTACTTATCTTATTTACTTATCTATATTTTATTTATTTATTTTATACATCTACAATATTTTATAATTCTTAATATGTCAAATATTTTATTTTTTAATATAATATGATAATATAATGTAATATAATATTGAGTCAATTTTAATAAACTTCAAATAAAATATAATTTATTTACTTATCTATATTTTATTTATTTTATATATTTTCTATAATATTTTATAGTTCTTAATGTGAAATATTTAATTTTTTAATATAATATAATATTGAATCAATTTTAAAAAACTTCAAATGAAATATAATTTATTTACTTATCTATATTTTATTTATTTATTTTATACATTTTCTATAATATTTTATAGTTCTTAATATAATATAATATAATATAATACTACATTAAATCTTGAAATCGGTTTGTGAAATCAGTTTCTTGAAAATCAGTGTCCCCAAACACATCATGTCTGTAAAGTGGTCGTCACTGTGGCAACCCTGCAGAGAATCAATAACTGACTCATCAGGCTTAAAGTGTGAGTACTGTATTTTCGTGGTTTTTGCCCAGAGCTGGTCTGATCTGTGGTCTGGTCTGTTCTCCCCACCCCTCACACGTGGGACAGCAGCCTCTTCAGAAACAGTGTGTGTCATGCTGGTGGACAGGGTTTTTCTGAGACCTTCCATCCACTGTCTCTGTGGTGGCTTTATCAATACTGTACTCTCTATCACTCTATTTGATCCTTGACTTGAGGGATAGTGCAAGGACTGTATATGTTCCTTATATGGTGTTGGTGAATCACTTGCACGTTATACAACATATAAAAACAACACGATACGAATTGACCAAAAAGTTTTAATTGTGTCCTTTACTCACCCTTGTATCATTTCAACCCCAGTTTTATTTCTTCCATGAGGCACAAAAAGAGAAGGCCTTTCGTTTTCAGCTTTAAGAAAGTTCTGTAAGACGGTAGACACCTACATTTTTCCTAACTTCCTGTAATGTTGAAAATGGAATTGTTTTTGTGACTAATGGGCCTTTTTAATCAAATGTTAATCATTTCTACATATAATTTGATTTCAACTGAATCACTTTAGTGAATCATCACTTAAAGTATATAACAGTATTGTTTAACAGTTCAATTTCCTGTGCTCAAGATCATGAAACTACAAAAGTTTAATGATGATACATTACCTTTCAAAAGTTTGCGGTTGGTAAGATGCTCACAAAGGCTATTATGGAAGCTTGTTTCCTCCACGGAATAAAAACTACAAACGGTAAATGCAACTTTTTATCTCACAACTCTGGCTATTTCTGCTCACAACTGCAAGATCTAAACTCACAATTGCGAGTTATCAAGTCAGAATTGCGAAATATAAACTTGCAATTGCAAGAAAAAAGCCAGAAAGTTGGAGAAAAAGTCAGAATTGTGAGTTTATATCACAATCATGACTTTATTTCTCAGAATTGTGACTTTATTTCTCAGAATAGCCAGTTTACATCTCACAATTTGGACTTTATAACTTGCAGTTACGAGTTTATTGGTATGTTTACACAACAACGATGTAGCATTGCATTTTCGCGCAGATGAACGTTCCCCGTGACACGGATCCACGAAAATGTCTAAAAACGCTGTATTATGTATGCCAGGCCAGTAGTTGGCGGTCATTTTTCACCAATAGAGGTCACTTATTCAAAACTGAGGCGTAGCTTGATGACGCCTTGATTTCGCGGAATCATGGGAGATGGGACTCGGGCAGAAATCATATTCATGGATGAGCTAATGTATTAAAGATTTATTAATATTACGGTATTATGAAGCAGGGTGTGGCTGAAAGCCTTTGGAACGATTGCTAATGAGAGACGAGCACGACACACGGCTCGAGAGCAGTGGAGCTTTTATTATGTAGCAGACGAGCGCTTCTGCTGCTTCCGCTCAAGCATATGTGGTGTAACACAGCGCTGTTTTATCATATTAACTACAATAGCGTGTTGAAAGTTATAATGCTACTCTGTGCGTTTGCTCGGCGGCTGCTATGAGACACTTGTTGCACACTGCAGTAAGCTAGATCGATATTAGGCATGGTAAAACATGGTACTCGCGGTAAATCAAGAAAACGCGATTTAAACAATAAGACTTACTGTGTTTAGCAATATAACATAATTAGTTTTCTGTCGATGAATGTGTCCAAACAGTTGCTCACCTGTATAATAAAACACATAATATATTAAATTTTTACTTTGGTGTTTCCATGGTTTCTACAAAATAAAACGAGGATAACGGGGACGATGTCATTTAAAGGTGACGCACGGACACGTTCCTTATCCTGGTTAAAGTTGCTTATTTCTCTGGATTTAAACATTCTTGAAAACATCTGGGATAATGTAAGTACACAAGTCAACAAAATATATAACACTGTTCTAGTGGTTTTTGGATATTTTAACCCAAAAATATTACATATTGTGCCTTTAAATGGGGGCCCATGATAGTAACAGGGATTATACATTATGTCAAATAAAATCAATCAAAATAATAAATGAATACATAAATACAGACAAGGTGTTAGGTTATATGTCCATATATTTTGTTCATCAAAATGTGCTAATATACAGTGGTAAGACGTTGTAAACAAAAGAGAGCAGGCTAAATACAGCATCCTCATGACTAAAAATTATTTGGTTTTATTGATGTGATTTTCTAACCCGTTGACATCAGTAATTCATTGTTAAAGTCATCAAAGCCATGTATTGTACGAAGGACACAGATGACGTTTTGTCGAAGGACCCAGTTGAACCTCAAAGATTTGAGGCCAGAAGTTTAAACAAAATTTAAAAGGAAACAAGACACTTATAAGTGAGACACTGTGGAGGAATATTGTGACATTTCAGAAAGGTCAGACGTCTGGTTACAGCGGAGAATGTCAGAGTGGCAGTTATGGCTGTTTGCTGCAGATTTGTGTGCCATCTTTAAAAATTTGAATTTTTAAGATAACCGCTGTAAGAACTAGCTAAAAGGTCATTTGGCATTAGACAGAATTTAAATGATGGATTTTAATAAATAATAATAATAATAAAAGAAATACAAATATCATTGCAAGTAAGAAATTGTGGTAAAAATTTTCGATAAGGTAAGGTTTCATTTGTTAGCATTAGCATTAGTAAACATGAACTAACAATGAAATTACTTCTAAAGCATGTATTAATCTTAGTTAATGTTCATTTCAACATTTACTAATACATTATTAAAGTCTAAAGATGATTCTGTTAATATTATTGGCAACACTTTACAATAAGGTCCCATTAGTTAACTAGTTATTGGATTAACTGACAGTTAACAGGCTCAAGACCCGTTCACTGTAATGATAACGATAAAGGTCTAAAAATCGTTCTAAATAAAGAACAGCAGAGTCCACAACACAAATATAACGATAACATACAGAGAAACATATGGCTGGAAACACTTTCAGAACGATTTTTTTTTTCCAGTTGATGAACGATAGAAACGTTAACAGCCAATCAGAATCCACCTTGCTTCAAAGAGCTCGAGCATTTAAAGCGGCAGAGGACTAAAACTGCAGCGCGCTTTAGCCACGAAGTAAACAATGTTTACATTTTTGCTTTTTTTTCACCTTCTATTACCGTTTGTAATGTGACTTGTATCTGTGGTTTTAACAGATGTCACCTTCAGGAAAGCTCACAGAGCGGCTTGTGATGCAGGAAACCAAAGTGTTTCCCTCTCACTTTTCATCTCAAACAAACTGTTAGAGCAGCAGCCATGGCAACCACAGATATTTTGGGGCATGGAAACGCACAGTTTAACAAGCAAAAGTTAATGTTTCGTCATTCTAACAAGAACGTCGGATTCAGAGATATGGAGACCCATGTCAGACATTTTGCCAAAGGTCAAAACCATCAAATGGTTTCTGTCACATGAGATGAGAGCAGAATGACATAGTCCTCTCGTCTCATTTGTATGACTCTCCTCTTCCTGATGTGAGGATCACTTTCATTCTCTGGGTAGGACCAGTCTCTTCTAATGTAATTCATCTGTATTATTCATGTTTCCAGTAATCCCAGTAGATGGAATGATGTAAGTCAGTTTTTACTGGAATTTGAGATTTATTGTGATGTAAGAAATGACAAAAACACAATTAAAAAAGGATTCAGGTCCTTTAAAACACAAATGCTTAGAAAGGAAAGTATATATAGGCCTATGTAAAACAAGCTTGTAATGCAAACAAACTGCAGCAGCTAATATTTTTGTCTTTTTTTATATTTTATTTTAGCCCCAGAGAGAATATTAAATATGAAGCAATGCCCAAATATGTTAAATAAATAGTATTTATGTCATATATTTGTCAAATGTACATAGTTTGTGTGAATACTTCTGAAAACATGCATACTAAGTGCTGTTGCATATCTGGTTTTTATGAAATTATTAGCCTATACGTTTTAATATAATATAGGCCGATTACATAACATAGGCTAAATGTTACACAGAGTTTGAACTTGACAAAAATTACATTCAGCTCAGACTAAATTAAACAGACATATCTAATATAATCACCATAAGTAGGTTATGTAAATCAAGCATAATAGTTAAAAAAGCAAACACTGCAGCACAAGTTAAATTAAGACCATATGATGAAATGTCACTCTTTTGCGCCCCCTAACAGTCACCCTGAAAGACAACTTTTTTCTAGTTTTGTCTATTTTTGTTATTTTATTTTACCACCAGAGAGGATATCAAATATGAAGCAATGCCCAAATTTGTTAAATTAATAGTATTAATGTCATATGTGTATATGCCATATGTAAATACGCAAGCATACACTGTAAAAAAAATATTTTCATGATTTGTTATCACAACATTTTTTTCTTTTGTCAAATCAACTTAGATAATTAATGTGGTTCAGATAACATCATATTTATTTGTTTCTGTTGATTAAACCAATCGCCTTCATTGTATTAACTCAAATTTTTAATTTCAGTGAACTTACTTTTTTAAATTAAACCAACAATTCTTTTTTACAGTGTATTTTGGGGTAATACTTTTAAAAAAAAAATGCATGCTGATGTATATTTACATGTATATGTACATTCTGGGTTTTTATTAAATTATTATAATTTAAAAAACAATTTTAATTCATTTATTGCACATTTATTTTCTTTTTATAGACTATTTCATTTTGTTATCATTAATGTTATTATTATTATTATTATTATATTGTTGTATATTTTTATTTAACCCAGAGAGGATATTAGATGTTAAACAATGCCCAAATGTGTTAAATAAATGTATATGATAATGTAAATTATATAAGTAATAAGTAATAATAAATATTGTTAGTGCTTTTTGCACAACAATATTATCCAGTAGTTTAATTCTCTTAAGGTTAAAGCCTTGGCTGACAGAAAGCATTTTATATTATATTATATTATATTATATTATATTATATTGTTTTTACACCTTTATTATTGTTATTATTATTATGCTATATTAATTATGTATTGTATTATACTATATAATTTTTATTCTGAACCAACCATAATCTTATGAACCAACAACTAAAATTATTATTATTATTTTGACAGATTACCATTATCAAAAAGATACTAAGATTATAATATAATATAATTATTGATTGTACACCTTTATTATTGTTATTATTATTATGCTATATTAATTATGTATTGTATTATACTATATAATTTTTAATCTGTTTATTTGCTATATAATGTATTTTATGAACAACAACTACAATTATTATTATTATTGATAAATTACAAATGTCAAATAGATACTCACATTATATTATATTATTATTGTTTTTACACCTTTATTATTGTTATTATTATGCTATATTAATTATGTATTGTATTATACTATATAATTTTTAATCTGTTTATTCGCTATATAATGTATCTTATGAACAACAAATAAAATTATTATTATTTTTGACAAATTACAAAAAATAGATACTCACATTATCATATCATATCATATCATATCATATCATATCATATCATATCATATCATATCATATCATATCATATCATATATCATATAATGTTTTCTGTCACAATATTTCCCAATACTAACGACACCTTGTGCAGTAAAACTACACGTCCCATCATCCTCCGCGGCAGCAGCAGCACGAGAATGGAAGTCATGTGACGTCATGCGGATGGAAACTTGTGTCCGCTGGCGCTGATTAGAGACCAAAGTCCAGAGAAAGATGCATGAAGAGGATGACAGCGCTGCCAATCCCAGCAGGAATTCGCGGATCCTGCCGACCAAGTCTTTAGATGTGAGTGACTGCGATGTCACGAAGGAGCAGAATCCCAAATTATGCGGCTACCTGAATAAACTCACAGGGAAAGGGCCCCTGAGAGGCTTCAAAACGCGCTGGTTTGTGTTCGACCCCAGGAAATGTTATTTGTATTACTTTAAGACTCCTCAAGACGCCCTTCCACTGGGGCACATTGAGATCGCCGATGCTTGTTTCAGCTATGATATGGAGGTTGAAGAGGGGATTTTTGAGATCCACACCGAGGGGAAGGAGTTCCTCCTGAAGGTATGTAGATCTAATACATCTGCCTGTGCTAATAACAACCAGTGTTCCATTATATAAAGATTAATAGCACTGAATTTATTGACTTAATTATGAAAGACTATTTTTTAAATGCACTTTAACGGTGTGAGGTGACTGTAAGAATGTTCCTACAACAAGTTCCTTGCAACAAGTGGTTACTGACCATCCTTATGGTTCCTTTAAAAGTAACCTAAACCAAAATCCTTTTCCTTTTATAATATATTAAAGGGAAAAGACTGCATATCATGCATAATTTTACCTATATCTATACACAATATGTATATAAAATTATGCATTCTTGATTTTCCTATATTTATATAAGGATACATGTACACAAAAAGGGAATATTTTACACAAAGCACACTGGCTCAGTCATTCAGCTGTTGTCAGGATACAATATAACATGCTGGATTCATCAGTGTTATAAACATCTTTCCTCATGACTGGAGAATGCAGGACTATAACACAAGATTGTTCTTGTAAATGTGCAGTCTTTGCGAGCTCTGCAACAGTTTGGTCTTCTCGCTGGACATGGAAAGCAGTTTATGATCTGAATCTGTTCAGTATTGCATCAGGATGCTGATTTCTTAACTTCAAGTTCTAGAAATTGAATTGTGCATAATACCGTCTTGGTTTCACTGCGGTGTAACTTTGTTATCAGGATCTAGGCTGAAGGAAATGTCTTTAAAGTAACAGATCTGAGATGGCACAGGTCCCTGCATGCCTGTATACTGACTGAAGATGAGAATATGAATAGATGAGAATAATACTGCAGATGCTAATATTTTGTTGTTTATTAATTTATTAAAAACGATATTAAAAAATGCAATGCATGTACATTTATTGACTTGAATACCTGTTTTATGATGAGCATGTTTTTAGTCTCTGAATATTCAAATGTATTTTAGTGCTGCAAAACAATTAATCGTGATTATTCGCATCCAAAATAAAAGTTTGTTTACATAATGTGTGTGTACAATGTATATTATGTATATATAAATACACACACATACATGTATATATTTAAGAAATATAATATATATAAATATTTTATATGTAAATATAATATATTTTTGTTAAACATGCATGTGTGTGTATTTATATATACATAATAAATATACATGCTACACACACATATATTATTTTATTTTGGATGCGATTAATCGCAATGAATCATTTGACAGCACTAATTTTAATATGTACATAAATATACAGTATGTCGTAATACAACTGTCCCGATATTATAATGGGAAAAAATGCTTGAAAAAATCTTTTATTATTATAAAATATTTTATTTACTAATAATATTTGAAAAACTTCTTTGAATCAAACCGAAGTCATGCGGTGCAACCAACATGCAAAAAAATAAATAAATAAAACATGAAATTATATAATAGAGAGGACCCTCATGACTGTCTCAAGGTCAGTATGGTTTATTAAGGCAACATTAATTAAAAAATGTCATGTGATGCGACCAAAAACGTAATGGTATTTATGTATTAATAGTTCATAATATTTGTGAAGTTTTTTTTTGAGACCGAAAAATATATTGAAAACATTTTTCAAAATATTAGGATACACTTGCATGTATTCAAGATTTAAGGAAAATGTTACACCATATGACATTTTTACAGGCATTAAATTGAAACTTTTCTTGAAAATGTTATCAAAGACTTTCAAAACAGTACATTTCTAAGAACTTAAAATGATTTTCTTTATTGTAAACAATCATTTGCATTTGACCATTTATTAGTGTTTTTCTTTACTTTTTCTTTTCTTTAAGTGTATGTTGATTTAAAGACAACTTCATCACCAAACTGTAAACTGGAACTGAGAATGAAACAAGCATGATTATTCTCAAAGGGGACAGTCACATTCACACCTGACCCTGTTCCTCCCAAGACTGCTGTTATACCACAAAACAACAAGCAAAAATAGAGCCTAGGTTTCACACTGGTTTTTTTTCCCTTTTCTGCGTGCAGGCGCCCAACAGGCAGATTATGCATTACTGGCTGCAACAGTTACAGCAGAAACGATGGGAGTTCTGCAACATGTCTGGCCACAGAGACAGCTGGTGTTCCCCCACCCCGTTTCATCCACATACAGGCCTGGTGGCTAAAGATGCAGGTGAGATATATGGAGAAGTGAGAAAGCTGTGACGAATACACAATGCATTGAAAGAAAGAAAGATCAAAATCAGTTTTTGATCATGTCCTTTATTCATATGTGGAATTTTTGATGTGAACCTGTAGTTAGTTTGCTACTAATCATGTGAGGTGAGTCAAAAGTCATAAAGGCACATGATTCCTCAGCCAGTGTGACACTGTTTTACATATTTTCCAGAAAGCATGTGTGTAAATATAGACATAGAAAGTTATTGTGTATCTGTGAGTACATACAGTACTAGGGCTGGTTATTGACACACATTTCATGGTTCGATGCAATTTCAATTCACACGCTTACAATTAAATATTGATTCAATTCAGGTACAGTACATGTCAGTTTTTCTCAAGGAAAAAAAGTTTTCAAGTAATTTTGTAAACTATAACCCTGTCAGCTGGTGTATCACTAATATTAAAGGTTAAAAAATTCACAATTGATTTGTAGACAAATGTTTAAACTGCACATAACAATAAAGTTATAACTTTTTAATGATGTTTCTAATCCAATTCGTTGTTGAATTATAAACAAAGTTGGCTGTTATAAAAACTTTTCATGATGGATTTATTCAAACATACATTATGATGAAGAAGAGGTTAAGTAAAAATATAATGAATATGATAATAGTGAATATATTTAGCAAAATGCTCTTCTCTAGAGTTCACATTTCTAGCTAACTATTGAGCTATGGTCATTAGCTATGACAGTTAAACACTAATTACATGAGACATGATTCATTTCAGTAAGTTGTACTGCATATTTAAACATACCTTCTGATGTTCATTCATGTATATTTCATGCTATAAGTAGTAGTAAAGTGGATGAGATGATTTTTAAAAAAAAATAATAATAAATTTAACTTTCTTATTATTTGGGTTACCATTATTTACCGATTATTTATTTCATAGTTTTACAGGCTGTAGTAGTGTGTCGTTTCACTGACGGAATAGCTAAAATAAACACGCACGTCTGTTACAAAATGGATGTTTGAGCTTTTTTTATTTTATTTTTTTATTTCAAAATTTATTTCATTGAGGTGTATACACACACACACTCCAAATATTTATATGTATAATTACCATATCATATTTAATATGTCTTTAATATGTCTTAAAATAGGCTATATAAAATAGTTCCAACAGATTTTGCTGTGGTACTGAAATTGGTACAGAGAACCGTAAAATTTTTATGGTATTGGTACCGACTACTGGAATTTTGGTACAGTGACAACACTAGTGTACACTCAGAGTAAAAACAAAATGTTGTGCTTTTTGCAAAATGAAGACAACTAACATGATGCGTGATCTTTCATCTCCCTCTGAATGAAGTCCGATCTGATAGCTCTCAGAAAATGAACTGTAACTTAGTGAATACTAATCACAAAAAAATTAGATTTGTGTCTAAAGAAACGTTGAAATGTCAGGTTTTAAATCGTGTAAGTCAAATCGAAAACAAAAATTCTCTGTTTATGCAATCTGAATAAAAAGAGACATGTCAGACGTCCGTGAGTCAGCTCGTTATCCACTAATGCAGCCACGCCCACGGAGCGTGCGCTCTATTCAGATGCAAATTCAATACATGTATACATTGTCTCAATCGTGTATTTATTAACTTCAAAAGTGTTTATCTGCATGTTATAGCCATGGTTAGTGATCTCTGGGAGCCTCTGTTAGTTCCTGGAATGTCACTTGGTATGCCTGTTCTTCACTGAGTCAGCGCTAAATAAATATTGAATAAATATATTATGAATAAATAAAACATATGAGAATCCATCAATATTTCTCCAAATGTACATGCTTTTAAGCTAAAAGCCCTGATGTATGTTGTTTTGTCAAAGGTAACAACTCCGTTTTTCATATTCATAACTCCTGACGCATAGGCTATTAACAAACTACGGTCACTATAAGAGTAAAATGGAGGTCAAAATGTGAAGCCAGAGTCTTAGATTTTTTTTAATGATGTATAGTTTGTCAACTGCACATTAACAAAGTATATTAAAATAGAAAACCATTATTTGGTTTGAGACTTGAGACTTCTTTTAAAAACATTATAATAGTAATGCGTCCAATCTTTTGACTGGTATTGTAATTTAAGCTATAATAGGCCTATACAAAATATTCTTAACATGTGCAATAATACGTGCATGCATGAGATCATAAAAATCATGTTTTTTTTGTCAAGTCTGGACATTATGTTAATACAGCTGATATGATGCTGTTATCGGAGGGTTTTTTCACATAGCCTACCTGACTGAAAGGGCTCATTATGCAGGTCATTATGCGGGTCTTTGTCTTGTCAGGTGTGAATCACAGCATTATTCATGAAGATTCACGCCTCACGTGTTTCTTCACAAAAAGTGTCTTACAAAATTTAAATCAATATATTGTTTTATATGAACGAGTAGGCAGGATAAAACTCTAGTCTACAACCTCCAATACCCAGAAGTCTTGTGAACACATATATAATATTAGTTTTGTGGCCTTATTCAGTGACTTAAGTTTTTAGTTTTTTCAATAACCACGCATAAACGTTATTCCTTCAAAAATACAAACATGTACATACAGGTTGCTCACATATTATGGTAGCCAAGTTCGTGCTGAATACAGTGTAATGACACTTTTTCCATTAATATGTTTATGAACAACTGAAAAAAGCACAAATGTCAGGGCATGTCAAAACTTATCCAGGGCCCCAAATATCCTCAGACCCCAGAGGGTTAAGACATAAATGACTGTGTTAACGAGGACACTTGCAAAGTCTGGCGTTTTGACACATATGTACATGTATTTCAGACAGTGTGTGAATATAGCCCTTGGCAGTTTATTGCATTTCAACAGTTTAAAATAACTTGTTTTTAACCTGCAATGCTTAAAGGGTTAGTTCACCCAAGAATTTCTGTCATTAATTACTCACCCTTACATTCAAAACCCGCAAGACCTTCGTTAGCCCTTCGGAACACAAATTAGGATAGTTTTGATGTTTGGATGTGTGTACGTCCGAACGCCGACTCATTGCCGGCTCCTGTGTTTAAAAAAAAAAAAAAAATTATCTAAAGTCTTATGCTCAAATTGCACAAAATTAGTTTTATATACACATATTAACTACTTAGAAATGAATGTTGGTTTAGAACTAAAACTTTAGTTAATATTACAATAAATAAATGAATTAATAAATAAAGTCAGACAGAATTTAGTAGTTAAAGCAGCCAACAAAGAGATTTTAGTAAAATAAGGGACTATAAATGGTTCTTTAAACCTCCAGACAGTTTTGCGGTTTCTGGTCTGAGAATGGCTGTAGCATTTAGCATTATTTCAAAAGTCGAAAAGGCAGAACTAAAACAAAAAGCCAGTGTGCTTCCTTCTTATTAGTGTGACTTTGAAAGTCATTAGCAATTAGTTTTTAATGAACAGAAAAAATACACCTGTGAATTTCATTTCAGTGCTCTGCCTTATTCATTGAATTCAGTTGATCAGCATAGATGTTACTGACCTTTGTAATGTCATTTGTTTAAATATGCAGCATGATTTCACATGCAAACAACATTCAGGAATGTTTCAGCGAAATGATAGTCTAGGTATCACAGTAACTTTTGTTACACAGTTAATGGGAGTACTGCTATATTTAGAACTGTATAGTAAAATTAGAACTGTATATTAACTGTAGAACTGTATATTAGTCAGCAACATTATTTATCAAAGACTATATTATGTAGTGGTTTCTGATTCTTTATTATATGAAGAGCTTAGTATATAAAAGAAAGATTTAGTGGGGTCTTTTTTTAAACAAAGTACCAACGTTGTGAAAATTCTGTCATTTATTCTGTATTATTTACAGTCAAACCAAAAATTATTTAGACATTTGATATATTTTTACTAGTGGGTGCAGGAGACTATAGTTCATTTATGTAAGGGAGGATAGCAAAATAAAGTGACATATTATACCCACAAATTCTTCATACAGTGGACTACCAGTAAAACTGATACAAATTTGGGACCAAAAATTATTCAGACACTTTGACCTGACCAAGTGTTATCTGACATAATTAAGATTAATGTTTTCTGACAAAGTTTAACTCTGAGATTTTGTTATATATATATATATATATATATATATATATATATATATATATATATATATATTTATTTTTTTTTACCATTTTTTTTAAACTATAGCAAATAAACTGTGATAATGTGTGAAATGTTGAAGGTGTCTGAATAAATTTTGGTTTGACTGTATTTACATTGCATAAATATTTGCTTAAATGCATATTCTGGCAATATATAGCTATATACATAAATATGTCAAATATAAATTGGAATATACTTAACAAAGGTAACAGGGTTGGTATTTTAGAGTTTATTTGGATATTACTAACCTTGTGCATGGCACTACAAGATGCTTATTAGAAAGATAATTTATTGCTGATATTTCTATAAATATCTGCTGTACAATAATCAATTATTTACTATACAAAATCATAGTAACAGGGTTGATAATTTAAGATTGTGGACGAAAATGCGAAACCGTTAATATAGTTAACAACTAATATATTTATAAGACATTTTTGTGCTTGCAGAGCTTCATTTGTGCTTTACTTCCTATAATAATGATGATGATGTAATTTTGACAAATGTATACAACCGTATATTGACTGTATAGAAGGGAGATTTAATGGTAACAGGGAAATAACTTTTCATTTATTTTTAAAAACGCATTATGTAAATACAGTAGTAATGCACAGAAAAAATATGCATATTTGTGCAATGTGCATACAACAAATTGTCAACCCTGTTACCATTGTTAGTGTTGATTTAAAAAAAAATTAGAAATAGTTCCATCAAATGATGTGACTTGAAAAATCTCCTTACTGGCACATATTAAAAGTTGTATAATTTTACGATTAAACTAATTGTTTGCTCATATGTTAATAAGGGAAACTAAAGTCATTGTAGAATGACACAAACTACTTATTTCTCTGTAGTGAAAACTGACTAATGTGTGGAATCAAAGATACATCTTGGATTGATGAATGACACTAAAGCCAGGTGCACACTGTGGGATTTATAATAGTCCTTTACGATTGTCGCTTGTCAGACTGTACGAACATGATCATGAACATGAACGAACATGAACATGTCAGACTGTGGGATCTCAGCTGTCATTTATGTCAGACTGTATGACAGTCAAGACGCATTAAAAACGGACACGCACATGAAAACTTGTCCGGAGTTTTACATCATCAACCCATACAAGTTCGTGACTCTGAGCTGCATTACACACGGGACTGAAATGGTGGCTAACAAAGAAATCTCTACTGTTAATTTTGATAACGGCTTGTCTTGAAAAACAAAGACAATTTGACATTCGTCGTAGGAGAAGTCACACTGCAGGACTGTGCGCCAAATCTTCTGACTGCCAGAATTTCGCCTGAGGTAAAATTTGATCGCAACGGTCATTAATCAGCTGTTTGTGAACATGTCAAACTAGCGATCAAAGACTACAGATTTTTGCCTAGGATTATAGGAATTATTTAGGATTTGCAAAATTTGTCTCAGACAACCAAATCATGGCCAAAATCGTACCGTGTACACCCGCCTTAAAAAAGGCGCTAGACTTTGTGACGGTTGATATACGCAAATGAACACTGATGACTCAAACCGTGACTGTGTTGTTTTAGAAGCCATGTTCAACGAGAAGCCAAACGAGACCATGGAAAGTGTTCGGAGTGACTTTGCTTTGGAGATGGACAATGATGGGCTGGTCGGGCTCCAGTCGGCACGTAACCCGGTGGCACAACCTACTGCAGCTCTCAACTCCCTCCGACACTGGGGCTCTGAGCTCAGGTAGGAGCCTGGGAGACTTTCACTAGAATGGATGTTTGTTATTGGATGTCAAAATTAGTTTCAATTAAAACTGAAGTGTATTTAATTGAAATCCTGCATGTAGAGTAAGTATTAAAAAAAAAACAAAAAAAAAAAACACGTGTGTATGTATATATATATATATATATATATATATATATATATATATATATATATATATATATATATATATATATATATATATATATTTATTTATTTATTTATTTATAAAACAACAACAACTGTGATTATGTAGATAATATAAAATTAAATGTTCATGTTTTTCTATTTTTGTGTTATATTGTTCTTGATTATTTACAATTTAGTGATAAAACTGTCCCATTCCTTTAAATCTGTGGACAGACAGTTTGTGGTTGAAACGGAAGAATTTTACACTTTTAATAGTCTTCATTTATGCATTTATAATTATAAATTGGAAAGTTACATGTACATCTGTATCTTAATTTAGAATCGTTGATGTTTAACTACTTTGCTGTTGCCATGTGTGAACTCTTCCTCAAACTTTCCGAAAGACTTTGGATCTGTTTAGATGACGTAATACCAAAGGACTTGATCTGGATTTCAGCACAGATAAACAAACCAAACTAGCTGAAAATGCGTCAGCAGCTCTGTGTTAGATTTTAAGAGTCTGGGAAAAGAATACTTTGACCCCTTATGCAAATTAAAGAAGAGTTATAAATGTCATGTGAGATTGGTTTAAAAAAACGATGATCCCAAAACATACTGACAGCCAGACAAATGTACCACATATGCCTATGAATACATGAATGTTATGTTGTTATGTTATGTTATGTTATAAAGCAGTTATGTTATGTTATAAAGCAGTTATGTTTTTGTGCCTAGTAAACATTATTTTAAAACAATGTGTTTTTTCATTCCTTGTACCATCTATCAGAAATAGCATGTCTCATCTGCGGCCCAGCCGAGGAGGAGAGAACAGACGCAGTGTCTTTTATACAGCCAGCAGTGAGGACTGGGAGATGGTGGATCCTCCAGGCAAAGACGCACCAGAGCACAAACCCCCACCAGACAGCCAGCGCCGGGAGAGCCCGTCTCACTTTAACCGATGTAAGATCATAATTCAAAGATTTAACTTAATAAAAACACAAATTATTAAATTGAATGGTCATCGCCTTTAATACTCTGTCTTGTCACTCCCGACTGTTCACAGACTCCATTGGCTCAGCATTCACGTTTGATTTCCGCAACCCGTCGAGAATGAAACGGCCCTTTCACGTGGGCTCTGGCAAAGCCAACCGCAGCGCAGAGAGCTCGCCGGTTGAGTGTAATGGGACCAAGACCTCCGAACTGCAGCTCCGCATTCAGAGCCAGCAGGAAGAAATCAACCGGTTGCAGGAGCAAGAGAACAACCTCAGAGAGGAACTCGCCAGTCAGAAGGTACAATAGGAATAAATCTGGTAGAGTTTGTTTTTTTTAAAGCAGTCAGGACACTCGTAACTTTTTATCCTTGAAAATCATAAACTATATTTTACTTTTATTGTGTCCTCGGCGGGTAGTGTTAGTATAAAATGTCAGTTTGCAGTCCCATTCTAAATCTCAACATTTTCCATAAATGTGATAATGTAGTATTTGCTTGTGGAATTTCAGTCTGTAAAATGTGTGTCTACAATTATTTATCATTATTTATTTCTGGTTCATTTTTTTCAACGTTGTAGTACCTTGTTCCTTGTAATGCTTATACATGGGGATTTCCCTTGTGCAAGTCAATGTAGTATCTGATGATTTGTAATTCAAAGCATTTTCTAATACCCACCAGAAAGCTTTGGTGCAGTAAATGCTTGCTACTCCAGTCATAAATTTCTGTGTGCTTTTCTATAAAGGTGTTAGCGGATCTAAAACAAAGGCCTTGAGATCCACAAAATGGGTACTGTTATGTTTTTCCCTTTAGAGTTCCCCTTTGGCCTATAGATGTGCTTTTAACACATTAACAACTCTAAACAATGATTCTGTGTAACAACAATATGTGGTTATTCATTATTACTGATAACATTTTATTAACATGTTTAGGATGTTCATAGTCCCCAAAAAAATGTGTTCAATTACTCATTGAAATAGGTGTAATGAGACTGCTCCCTTAATGATGGGAAATAGTGTTATGTTTTATTAACAACTTAAAAAATAAGTTGATAAATACTGAGAAAAGTATTTATCAAACTAAAACTTGTTCCAACCAACCAATCGAGCACTGGGTCTTCTTCCTGAAGACTCGACATCTAATTGTGAGATTAGCCAATGTACCTGTATTTCAGTTCCTTGTCATATTTAAGGTTGCGTCATTTCTCCATGTGCATACTCTATTTTTACAGGGCAAATTGAATGTTTGTACAGAATAATGGTTAACTTTATTTGATCTCCATGTTTCTTTTTTGTTATATCAGTATTTTGGTGATAATTCACCAGTCCATGAAGATAAATGATCTTTATTTGCTGAAGGTTATCAATACCTTTCTCAAAAATGTTGATCTAATTACAATACCAGGCTGTTCTAGGGTCAGGATGTAACATAAAGGACTTTCGATTTATACCGGACAAGCCCCCAACTTATTTTGACTCAAGTTCTAAGCTGCGTTTCACCGTAGGAACTTTCCCTAGGAACTAGGGACTTTGGAGTGGTAGTCGGTGTGTTTTGACTGCAGGGACCATGGTCTAAATGAAATTCTGTGTAAAAAATTTCCCCTCAGAAAGTCCCTGATCGTGAGGTAGTACTTTAGCCATCACCGGGCTAATCTTCACAGTACTTTAGACTGCGATGAAAATGCGGACAGCAAAAGGTCTGGGGGAAAGAAGTTCTTGGGAAAATTCCTGTGACAAATTGTTCCCGGCAATTTAGGTGGAAACGCTGCTCTAGTAAAGCAAGTGTTCTAAATTCCCTTGATATTTTGTCCCAGACAAAAGTAAGAAGGCATGAATAAGTAATTAAGTCGATCTAATCCCAGTGACTCAAACGGAGGTCTACATTTTCGTAACTGGTTCAAATACAGGGGTAGCCAACCCTGCTCCTGGAGAGCTACCTTCCTGCTTGTTATTTTCTGGTTCAGGTGTGTTTGATTAGAGTTGGAGCTAAACTCTGTGGGATGGTTGCCTTCCAGCAGCAGGGTAGGCTTCCCCTGTTCTAATGGATTACAGTAAACTTTGACCTCAGGACTTTAAAGAGTGATCAGTGACTATAAAGGATCCCCTTTTTGAATGATCATATCAGTTGGTGTGTGTTTGAGTAGTTTATCCAAGTAATTGATGGGTCACTGTGCTCTGTTGAACTATATCAGAGGCTTATTCACACAGTATTCCCTTCTACCAGGAGTTGGTTTGTCTTCTCCAACAAACACTACGTAGTTCCCAATGCAACTGGCGTTCCACAGTGCCTCCTAGGAGCATGGGAACTCAAAATCATAACCAAGATGAGACCGAGGTGGACAAAGCCCTGGCAGAGTGGGACACTCAGATCAAAGATCTCTGTGGTCATATGGAGAGGCTAGCCTTGGAGAAAGAGAGTCTTCAACAGGAGTTGAAAGGTTTGAAGATCAAAATTGGTGAAATAAATGAACAGTTGGGCATGCTCATGGAGACCATTCAGGCCAAGGACGAAGTCATCATGAAACTTTCTCAGCAGAGTGATGAAGGAGAAACCCAGTCACCTGAATGCAACTCACCTAGTGCAACTAGGGAGCAACAAGAGTTGGTCACCCTGAAGGTAGTATAAGAACACTGTTACGTGTACTTCCCAATCAGTAGATCTGAATTTGTTTGTGAGATTATTAATATCTTAGGGTGAAATATATCTGACATTGACAACAGTTACATGCAAGATTAAGGCATGTTCTTGACATAGAGTTCAAGTCAAGTCTTGAGTGTTTGATCTTGAGTGTTTGACCAATTCAAGTCTCAGATCCTTTTTGGTATTAATTGTCTGTATAATGTAGGTTAGTTTTATGATAATCATAATGTTTGATGTCATGGTTAAGTAAGTAGTATATTAACATAGTAGGGGTTGGAATTGTTGGCTGTTGGGTAACAAATGTTAAGCATTTTCTCCATTTTGAATCTACTACAGAAATGTTAAATAATGTTCAGATTTAGTCCTTTAACACTTTCAGTTGCTTGTCCAAGCACAGTATGAGTACATACCTGTAGTTCTGTTTGGTCTCTGTACATTATTTTTAGTGTCTTACATACAACTTGTTGGGTTTTTACACTTTTCCAGGACAGTCTTCAGGGCTACAAATCTCAAAATAACTTCTTGAACAAAGAAATTCTCGAGTTGACAGTCTTACGAAGAAATGCTGAATCCAGAGAGAAAGCACTAGAGGCAAAGGTATGTGACTTCAGCTGCTCAAAATGCACACAAACCACCCTAAATGTTTTGTTTGCAGATTCTTTCTTATGTGCCATGTTAGCATTTCCTTTTCCTTTTCCCTAACATTCCATTATCCTTTATACAGGTTGTCTGTGTATGATTTTGTTTGCTGAGGAATCATTTTTGTTCTTTGCGCTTTCTTTCCTCCTTTGTTGTGTGTTCTACAGTACACCAGTTTGGAGGCCAAGCTGTGTCAGGTGGAGAGTAAGTACCTGGTTCTACTACAGGAAGTGAAGACTCCTGTGTGCTCCTCCTCAGAGCAGACCCATAGTGGAGAGGTCATCACCCGCTTACTAGAAGATGCACTACAGGTGGAGAGCGCAGACCAGCAGGAGCACCCTATTCTCAAACCCAACGCTGTCAGGTATCATGACCCAACAGCAGGGGATTGTTATTCATTTCATATGCAGTCCAGTCCTAGCAGAGGTTTATTTACATATTGCAGTCTTAAAGGTACAGTAATAACAAAATGCCAGTTTAATTAAAAGGGGCCAAGAGAAGGTAGAGATGATCATGTAAGAAGTACATTTTTTGGTACAAGAAACCTTGACTAACAGTACAAGTGGACTTATGGGGAAATGATGATACAAATGTATAGAATATGCCCCCTTTTAACCTTTCTGTTACTAAAACACAGTACAACTAGCTTGTCACCATAAAAACCAACCTTTCTTTTGTTTACTTCCATTTTTGTGCTGCCACATTTCTAAAGATCCTATCTTCAAACATGTTTGGTCATGTTCGTGTTTTTAAAATGCTACTTGTCTACAGGAACAGGATGTTTTCTTTCTGTCATGCTCTTCTTGTGTGGATCATCCTTACACAAATTTAAAACTAGTTTTGACAACTCCCCAACTACTAGATTGTTGATTTGCTAATCTGTGCTAGCTTACTTTGAAATTGGGCTTTGTTACTTTGAATACTGTTGCCTCCTGTGTTACAAATTGTACATATAACCAGTGATAATGTTATCTTTCTCATATAGCGAGTATGACATTTTTGGCTTCAAAACTGTCCCTGAGGAGGAGGATGAGGAGGAAAAACTTGAAGCAAAAAAGAGAGCGCTGGACCTGAAGTCCCTCTCCCTGACAGATCAGGAGACTTCAGTCAGAGTGAAGTGGGACAACTACCTGGCCATCACCATGAACAGAGAGATGGTTCGATCTCCAGAGCTGAAGGCACTGATGCGAAACGGGGTGCCCCATATACACCGATCCAAGGTGTGGAGCTGGTGCGTGAGCTTCCATGTGAAGAAGTTTCGTGACTGCCAGCCAAAAGACTATTACCAAAACCTTCTGTGCATGGCAAACGATAAACCCAACCCCGCCTGCAAGCAAATAGAGCTCGATCTTCTGCGGACGCTCCCTAACAACAAGCACTATGCCTCTCCTGACTCAGATGGCATCCAGAAACTCAGGAACGTGCTACTGGCTTTCTCTTGGAGGAATCCAGATATCGGCTACTGCCAAGGCCTCAACAGGTAGCAGATCCAAACAATTCCATCAGCTCTTGACTCCATTGCTGGGGTGTTTGTGTTCCTTTATGGCTAAAGGCCAATTCACACTGCACAGACAAACGGCAACAAACAAGTTTGTTGGGTTTTGTCTGATCAGTGTTACCCCTGTCGGCATCTGTTTTTTTGGCTTTTAGTATAAATATATTATCCTTAAGGTTATGTATAAGCTAGTGTTCTCCAAAACAATGACAAATGCGAATTTAGAAGATTCAAAGCGTTCAAAACCTACTTCACCTCTTACTTCCGCCAATATGGATCAGTGATTTTGATGACTTTTGTCCCTCTGCACCTTACGCTTTCCAACAGATTTTCTGTCCAATCAAATGCTCTCTAGAATCTGAAGTGTCCCGCCCCCTACATTAAAAATAGATGCTGAAGCTGCGGCTAAAATTGGTCACTTGCTTGCAATTTTACTATTTTCTTCATGGTGAATGGCACATAGTGCACTATATAGGGGATGGGGAATGATTCAGACAGTGTAAATATGCTTTCCATTGGGGCGAATTAAGTCAGGTTTCAGGTTAGTGTCATAAGAAACGCAGCGCGCACAGTCTGTTCCGGTCCAGAGACACGATAGCACAGAGCGGATCATATGCGCGAGTCGGTGCAGACCACAAAACGCTATATTTTAAAGCGATATGGAGCAGATTAAGAGGAGAAACAGTTAGAGATTAGAAGGAAACTAAGGCTTTACCAAGTTCAACAGTTCTGGCCAAGCAGTGATATAAATGAAACGCTATTGGCTATTTTAAAAAAAGGGGAGGAGCTGCTTGATATGTCATGCCTTGTCTTCCTGTTTCAGTGGAAATTACATTAACACATTGAAGGCACTTCAGTGGGCTTTTAAATGTCTGTATCTGAAAGAGATTTCTGTTTTTTTCTCTCTCTCTCAGGCTGGCAGCTATTGCTCTTCTGTATTTGGACCAAGAAGATGCTTTCTGGTGTCTCGTGGCCATTGTGGAGGTTTTCATGCCACGTGACTATTACACTAAAACACTGCTAGGCTCACAGGTACCTTTTCAAGATTTTTCACTTACTCATAGTCATGAAAAATTCCCCAAAAACTCTGGCAAGGTTGTAAAATTGGAGAAGAGATGGGGCTTTAAGCATGTCTTAGTTTGCTGGATATGATTCATGAGCAGCAGGCTAACAGCACGTCTCTCTTATTTTTTTTGTCGTCTGTCACAGTGACTTTGAGTTTTTAGGTTCCTTTTCCATCTTTAAGACATTAACATACTTGCTGAGCAAACTTTACCGCATTTTGGCCTTATACAACATGAATACTGTCATGTTTTACCAAAGTTTTCGATTACTAGCCACACGATCAGATACGGAGTGCCTTGCAAATTGCTTTTCAGTTGAAACTGTTATTGGCACGATTCTATTTATGGCTTGTCATTGCTGACATGTGACTTAAATATAATATATTGCATTCTTTTTATTAAAAATCTATACTTTTGTCCTGTTAGAAAAAATGTTGGTTTAATAATTGTTTTTGACTGTACCTTGTTTTTGATGTAGGTAGATCAGCGTGTGTTTAAGGACCTGATGTACGAGAAGTTACCCAGGCTTCATGCTCATTTTGAGCACTATAAGGTAGACTTCTCTCTCATCACCTTCAACTGGTTCCTGGTTGTGTTTGTGGACAGCGTGGTCAGTGACATCCTCTTCAAGATCTGGGATGCTTTTCTCTATGAGGGACCCAAGGTATGAAGAATTAATGCAACATGTTCCTTGAACATAGAATACCACTACACTTGGAAATCAAACAGCTGTGCACTGACTATATATTAGGCCCTGTTTACACCTGGTATTAAGATGCATTTTGGTTGATTGGATCACAAGTGGAGGTGGGAGACACATTCCCATTTACACCTGGTGTTTTGATCATTTGTTTTCTCTTTTGTCCAGTTTCGACCACTTCTGTCCTGATTTCTTCAAGGGGAGGGTCTATGTATGGGCTTTTTTCAGGGCTTTCAATCTAATGGATGAAATAAGCTTGCACAATTTACATACGAACGTGCAATTTACATAAAAACACATGGAGGGCAGCAGCTTTTGTTTCTGCTCTGACAGCCGCAAGACTACACCAAACGCTGTGAGTGTGTGTTTGAGATCAGAAATGGTGAGAGAACATTGTCCTTGGTTCATTTTTCATCTTTAAACCAAACTTGGGTCTTCAGCTGACAAAGTTTAAATCCCGTCTGGCTGGCGTACTTCCCATAATGTTTACGCGTTAGGTCAGTTGGTGGAGGAGCAGGCGGTCTTTAGTGGCTGTTTGATCACATGAGCGTTTCCACTATGAAAGCAATCCGGTCGAATGCATTTTTGACTACCTCTGGAACTGGTCGAAAGTGGGCAAGCTCAAAACGTTTTACACCCCGTTTACACCTGTATTTATTTAGCGTCGTCCACTTGTGATCTGATTGACCAAAACGCATCTTAATACCAGATGTAAACAGGGCCCTAGAGATACCTCGAAGCCTGGTGGTAATCATTACTCAGTTTATATAACCACAAAACCAGATGACATGAAACATGTACTGACAAACCTAAAATGAGCATTGTAAATCCTTAACTTAATGTATGACACTTAAAGGGTTAGTTCACCCAAAAATGAAAATAATGTCATTTATTACTCGCCCTCATATTGTTCCACACCCGTAAGACCTTTGTTAATCTTTGGAACGCAAATTAAGATATTTTTGTTGAAATCCGATGGCTCAGTGAGGCCTGCATAGCCAGCAATGACATTTCCTCTCTCAAGATCCATTAATGTACTAAAAACATATTTAAATTAGTTCGTGTGAGTACAGTGGTTCAATATTAATATTATAAAGTGACAAGTATTTTTGGTGCACCAAAAAAACAAAATAACGACATATAGTGATGGCCGATTTCAAAACACTGCTTCAGGAAGGTTCGGAGCGTTATGAATCAGCGTGTCGAATCAGCGGTTCGGAGAGCCAAAGTCATGTGATTTCAGCAGTTTGGCGGTTTGACACCAATCCGAATCATGATTCGACACGCTGATTCATAACGCTCCGAAGCTTCCTGAAGCCGTGTTTTGAAATCGTCTTACGGGTGTGGAACGGCATGAGGCTGAGTAATAAATGACATTATTTTCATTTTTGAACTAACCCTTTAATACAGATAATAATACTAATACTCTTTTTTTTTTTTTAATTTTTTTTTTAATACATTTCCATAATGAGTCTGATTGTTTTTAGGGTGACAGTTGTACTCCATGATTGCTGACATTTTTTGACGTTTCTTTTTATCCTGCCAGATAATGTTCAGATTTGCTCTTGCACTCTTCAAGTACAAAGAAGAGGAATTTCTAAAGCTCCAGGATCCCATGACCATTTTCAAGTACCTTCGGTACTTCACACGTACCATCTTGGATGCAAGGTGTGTATGATCATGAAAATACAATAATTGCGTGACTTTGTTTATACATTTATTATTTTTAATAATAAGTAGATAAATAATATTTTAATTTGTGTTAATAATATTATTATACATTTTTTTTTTATAATGTTTTTTTTTTTTTTAAAGAATGTTTAGAAATGTTTTTGGAAACATTACAATGGTAGTTTTGTGATTTGTTTGTTGTGACATTTTGGATCGCACCTTGTGGTTTAATTAGTTGATTAATTGTTTATTACTAGTATATATCATCAACAAAGTGCTGGAAATTGTTCAGAGATTTTGGTCCATACTGACATGAAAGAATCACGCAGTTGCTGCAGATTTGTCAGCTGCACATCCATGATGTGAATCTTTCGTTCTACCACATCCCAAAGCTGCTCTGTTGGATTGAGATCTGGTGACTGTGGAATCAGTTTCAGTATAGTGAACTGACTGTCATGTTCAAGAAACCAGTTTCAGATGATTTGAGCTTTGTGACATGGCGTTATCCTGCTGGTAGTAGCCATCAGAAGACGATACACTGTGGTCATAAAGGGATGGACATGGTCAGAACAATACTCAGATCGTCTGTGGTGTTTAAATGATGCTTAATTGATACTAAGAGGTCCAAAGTGTGCCAAGAAAATATCCAACACACCAATACACCACCAGCAGCCTGAACCGTTGATATAAGGCAGGATGGATCCATGCTTTCATGTTGTTTACACCAAATTCAGAATTTAATAAAGTTGGAAAAACAAAAAAAAACAAAAAAACATCTGAATGTCGCAGCAGAAATCAAGACTTCTATTTTTGGTGAGCCTGTGTGAATTGTAGCCTCAGTTTCCTGTTCTCAGCTGACAGGAGTGTGTTCTTCTGCTGCTGTAGCCCATCTGCTTCAAGGTTTGATGCGTTTGTGCACTCAGAGCACTTCTGAACCTTGGTTGTAACAATTGGTTATTTGAGTTACTGTTGCTTTTCTATCAGCTCGAACCAGTCTGGTCATTCTCATCTGACCTCTGACATAAACAAGGCATTTTTTTGTCCATAGAACTGCAGCTCACTGGATATTTTCTCTTATTCAAACCATTCTCTGTAAATCCTAGAGATGGTTGTGCGTGAAAATCCCAGTAGATCAGCAGCAGTTTCTGAAATACAGACTCAGAAATACCAGCCCGTCTGGCACCAACAGTCATGCCACGTTCAAAGTCACTTAAATCACCTTTCTTCCTCATTCTGATGCTCGGCTTGAGCTTCAGCAGATCGTCTTGACCATGTCAACATACCTAAATCCATGCCATGTTATTGGCTGATTTTTTTTTTTTTTTTTAACAAGCAGCTAAACCGGTGTACCAATAACATGGCCAGTATCATAATTATTTGTTTCTTTTAGGAAGTTGATGAGCATGGCCTTTGTGGACATGAACCCATTCCCACTGAGGCAGATCCAGAACCGCCGCACATTCCACCTGGAGAAGGTCCGTCTGGAGCTTACCGAGCTGGAAGCCATCCGCCAGACCTTCCTGCGGGAGCGAGACACCACCCTGGATGGCCGCACACTCATCAGTGACGACGAGGAAGACAGCTGAACCACAGCCAATAAGGGAACAGACCTGAAATTGGCATTAGCCAATCACAATATGTCTTATATTCAATGTATTTTATTCAACAAACTGTGACTTCAAGAGACCAAAGAACAGTATTCCTTTTGATTAATCAAAAATGGATGCCTTTTTCATTGTCTTTTAATTGCTTGACCATCATTTCTTCCATTTGTACATATTGACCAAAATTGACCAGTATTAAAGTAACTATTTAGGTAGTAATGATTGTGCTGGTGCAAGTGTCAAAATTCTGATTCGCTTGCATTATGCTGGACGTATTACCAGACACCAGCAACTTTCAGTTGCACTTATTAAACCATATAATTTGTTTACATACTATTGGTAATCATGTCAACACATATTATACTGTATGATAATTTGATATAAATCAAATTCAGGTTTACAAGACTTGCCCTGTTTCTAAACATTCGGTACTGTTCATTCACATTCTGAGTCATTTAAAGGGTTAGTTCACCCAAAAATAAAAAAAATTCTGTCATTAATTACTCACCCTCATGTCGTTTCACACCATTAGACCTTTGTTCATCTTCGAAACACAAATTAAGATATTGTAAATAAAATCCAATGGCTCAGTGAGGCCTGAGTTGCCAGCAAGATAATTAACACTTTCAGATGCCCAGAAAGCTACTAAAGACATATTTAAAACAGTTCATGTGACTACAGTGGTTCAACCTTAATGTTATGAAATGATGAGAATGCTTTTTGTGCGCCAAAAAAACAAAATAACTTTAATTTAACAATATCTACTGATGGTTGATTTCAAAACACTGCTTCATGAAGCTTCAAAAGCTTTACAAATCTTTTGTTTCGAATCAGTGGTTCAGAACGTGTATCAAACTGGCAAAGTCACACCCCCAGTGGTGAACCACTGAAATTTCGAAACTCTAATGACGTAATGAAGCCTCGTTTACTGAAATCACGTGACTTTCACGCTCCGAACCGCTGATTCGAAACAAAAGATTCGTAACGCTTCGTAGCTTCATGAAGCTTCATGAAGCTTCATGAAGCAGTGTTCTGAAATCACCCATCTCTAGATATTGTTGAATAAAGCCGTTATTTAGTTTTTTTTGGCACACAAAAAGTATTCTTGTCGCTTTATAACATTAAGGTTAAACTACTGTCGTCACATGAACTGTTTTAAATACATCTTTAGTACCTTTCTGGGCATCTGAAAGTGTTAATTATCTTGCTGGCAATGCAGGCCTCACTGAGCCATTGGATTTCATCAAAAATATCTTAATTTGTGTTCTGAAGATGAACGAAGGTCTTACAGGTTTGGAACGACATGAGGGTGAGTAATTAATGACAGAATTTTCATTTTTCGGTGATCTAACCCTTTAATAACCTCCACTTAATTCACTGTCCAATCGAGGCATGGAAAAGAGCACATACGTGGCGAACACAATAATGAACATTTCACAAGATAGATCTTCCTGTCTGCGCATTGCTAAACCCTGCCAGTATCTCAGAATGACATGTTAAAGTGAAGTGTTTCACAAGTATCAGCTCTTGTGTGTTTAGGTTCTAGAAGCATAATGCACATTTGCTGCAGTCTCGTTGGTACTTAAGTTGTTTAGATACATTTGTTTCACATATGTTTCCTTTGTCCTCTTCTCTTCATGTTTAAGTATTCTAACAATAATTTCATTTTGTTATAGTTATCATTTTAGTCTAACGTCCACAAAAAAGCTGCTTAAAATGAAGATAATAATATGAAAAATGTGAAGTAGTATTTTTGTTTTTGTCAAAGGTTTCAAATATATGTTGTTGTTGAAATTCACTTAAAATTGAAAATGGAATAAGAATCCATAAGGGCCTGTATAATGAGGGAATGTTATTAGTATCACTTTTCTTAACTTTCCATGTACAATTTGGCTTTGAAGTCATCTTTTTTCACACGTGTATGCTTGGAAAAGCTTTTAAATATCAGTGCATGTTCGTCTACTTCACATTTAGTGTGGTTAATTAATCTCTTTTCTATGCCATTGCATTAATATATAATACGCATATTATACATTTTAACACCTGCTGGTTTGACTGCAAATGACGAACAAAGATGTAAAACTGGTAGTCTGGTTTGGTTTACTTTGAGAGCTGGTCTCTCATAATAAACAAGGTTTTACATGTAGGACGTAGATTTTGTCATCCACACTGCCCTTATAAAGAAAATGAGTTCTTCATGTTATTTTAAGACAGTCTAATCCCTCATTTACATATTTTTTCTTTATATACATTGTTGGGATATTCATTGTTTCTGAATTTTTTTCATATTACCCATGTTATTTAGCCATCAAGTATGTTATGTGAGCTGTACGTGTTCAGTGAGTAAGCTATGATTACAAACCGTCTTTGTTGCTGTTGCACAGGCCTTTGAGTATACAAAATTATTGAATTCTTAAGAAATGTTACTGAAACTTGCGTCATTATAATCATCCAGTTCTGTTTTTTTTTACTTATGCATGATTATACAATAAATTTCTATTGCATACAATTGTTGTGTAGTTTTTATCGCCAGTCTCAGCAGCTCTATGAATAATACCAGGTCTTCCTACTTGAAAACAAACTGTTTCACAGGAAATACTGCATTAGCACAACAATAGAGTTCCTGTTTTTGTGATGGTCATATTTTAGAATATTAAATATTGCTGCATCTGAAAATATACTCTTCATTTTTAGGGTCAATGACGTGACAGTCATTTTTTTTTTTTTCCAAAGGCCTTAATGATAAAAAAAAAACAAAGATATGACATCCAAAGTATGTAAGGTAGTAGATCTCTTTTATTGAATCCAAAAGGCTTTAATTATATTTTATAAAGGTATTTTGAAGTGTCAAAAAGTCATTCGGTTTAACCATCCATAGGCCAATACAGCCATTTCATTTGTGATTAAAATATCATAAAATGTAATAAATGTATATATTTTTTATTCTGACATGATTTTAAAACATATATCAACATAGTGCAAAATGGTATTAAAATTGTATGTAGAAGTCGTTGCTTTGTTATGAGAAATAATGTCCAGAAAATGAATTTCATTGATGTCATTTGGAGTAACCAATATAAAGGGACCATTTTGGATCAAGTCATGCGGTCAATATTATGTGACAGGATGTGACATCATTCAGACACCAGCAAAGTAACTAACTCTCTCTTAACTATTTGAAACTATTTCACTTGCTCATATGCATGTCCCGAAACATCAGGTCATTCGGTACAACCGCTATCAAACATGGAAAATGTTGTAAAATTTTAAAAACTTGTACTAAATATAAAATGTTTGATTTTCCTTTTGCTAGCTAGCTAGATATCAGCCTATTAGCATTGTTTGAAAATATCCTCATTTGGTATAACCAAAAGTGTCATTCAGTAAAACCAAAATTTTGGGGACAAATTTTGTCCGTCTTGTAAAAAATGACAAAGGCAGTGTTAATTGAAAAAAACAAAAAAACAAAAAACCACAATCTCATTGTTAACACTTCATAAAACTTCAAATTAATTATATCTCCATTATGTGTGTTTTTTTGTTTGTTTGTTTTTTTACACTTTTAAAAACCTTATTCGTCTATATTAGTGTCTCAAACAGATGCACCTCTGTTGTTGCTTATTATGTCCAGCAGATGGCGATAACAGTGCAAACATAATAGGCCTACAGCAAACGCAAGCAATAAAGACAGTAGGAGGCTAAATTATTTATTTAGCATCCCTGACTCCAAAATTCACAGCGTGCCCTAATAAATCATTCATAGTTGATACAAACTGATTCGCGAACCGGGTCTGACCGAATCACTGAAAAGGAACCGAACCAAATGAATTGGCCTACTCAAATCAGACACTAGATATGTAAAGATATGTAAATTATAAAGCAAGATATGTAAATTATTTCGAGTTATTTCGTATATTTAATAAACCTTCATTTATTTCCAATAAATAATATTTGTAACGTTTCCACTCTAGTCAAATTATTGGTTTACTCCAAATGTTCTGTGTATTTGTCGAGCTAGTCTTCATGTCTATCCAATACATGACACAAAGCTTAAATTGAATATTTGAAGGACTAAATCGCATGTTACTGCCGCTTGGAACAAGAAATATATTGAATATATCTAATATTTTGATTAGAAAACGAACTATTCAAATTTCTAAATGACGATGTGTTTGAAATGGTTCAACTGATTCACTAGAAAGATTTGCCAATCTGACATCACCTCTGCGCTCAACAGGTGGCGCGTGAGCGAGCTCGAGATTGACAACATAAGCGCGTGCGCTCGCTCATCCAGTCTCCAGTTCAACAGCGCGACTCGCACATAAAACGAGCTAAGACACGGGAATATGCTACAAATGTCAGCGGAATACAGTAATATAACAGTCATTTCTTAAAAAAGGGTAAGACATCGCATTTTATTATTATATAGCCTATTATATATGTTTTTACTAATTTACAATATCGAATAAAGTAAACGCTTCTTGTAGTTTGTGTCTTGTAAAACTTGTGAACAATCAAATAGGAGGAGATATTATTGTGTGAATGTTTCTCATGGTTATTACCCAGCAAACAGTGAACGTTTTCAGAACTTTTCTAATGTTCTGGCAAAGTTAAGAACAAGCGTTCTATTTACATTAATAGAACGTTTGTTCAGATTTATCTGTTCTTTAATAACTTTACACATCGTTTATGGAACGTTTTTTAATTCCGTTTTTTTTAAATGTCGCTAACTTTCTAAAAATGTCTGCAAAATTAACAAATGGAAGGTTCCCTCAAAGTTTGCACAACCAAAAATGTTTTAAAACGTTCATAAAACGGATCATTTTGAAAATTCAGAGCACATTATGTATATAATGTTTTCATAACGTAATGGGAAGGATAGAAAACGTTCTTAGTACATATGTTTGCTAGCTGGGTATGCAGCTCTTATAGTAATAGAGTATAACAAACAACAGTAACAGTATATGAGGTAAATATTTATCATAATATTATCAATATATTCTGCTTTTGTAACAATAAAACTGTAAGTACAGTCAGCCTGTCAGAAGACTAATGCTGCCCAGGGTGGTTGGCATTTAAACACCAAGAGATCTCACCTGATAATTCTCATGACATTGAACCCTCATTTTCCTCTAAAGAAAGTCATTTGATCACTTAATGACTTGATATGTACGTCCGCTTTGACATTTCTTTCTTCAGTAAGCTAAACTTTAAATGGCAAGGTTTTTTTTTTTTTTTTTACATTACAGATTGTATTATGTCCTAATAAGAAAAATGTAATACATTTTCTTACACCTTCTTGCAAGTAAAGGAATGCAGTGCAGCATGCTGGAACATGTGCTTATGTGAGTGTCTGTGACTTTCAGAGTTGCACCCTACAATTCAACAGAACTTCCCTGAGCTTGTGTGCTTCTCAAGGGACACTTTAAGACAGATTTGGCCTGCTGTCCCTTGTTTACTGAGACATCGTCATCAATGAGGACATTAGGAATGGCTGTGTTCAAGCAACAAAAAATGGAGGATTTCTATGATATTGGTGAAGAACTTGGAAGGTGAGTGATATGATTGGTTGCCTGAGGATGTCTTATAATTGCTTCCAGCTTTTGTTTGTTGTTGACTAGCTGGTGAGCTGTATGAAGGATATTTATAGGACAGGTTAAAATGTGGTAAGCTAGAATTTGGGAAAAGAAAGGTTTTCCCTTATAACTTGACAAGCCACTGGGCAGTAACAAAATGCATCCAAAGTATTATATAATATTTTTGTACCCTAAATTGACTTTTTTCTTCTGTGGAACACAAAAGAGGATATTTTGAAGAATGTTCCAACTGTTTTTGTTCATACAATGAAAGTCAATTGCAGGGTTGCCAGGTATTCACAACAAAACCCACCAATTGCTACTCAAAATTAGCCCAAAACTATCCCAATTGGGCCCCCCAATAAAAATTGCACTCTGAGGGGTAAAATCTGCGTTATTGGCGGGGCTTCCCTGGTAAAATTCGCATTCCAGGGACTAAATATCATGTTATTTGGGGTCGCTTCAACCCGAGGACATGAAAAACAACCTGCGACAACAGTGACAAACATAAAGACATTTTTCAGATTTTTAACATATTATATTGTTGTCAATAATCTTAAAGTCACCATGAAACAGATGTTACGATAGTCTTTTCTTCCCTATTGTGATATGTGATTGACAGGTTGCTCCGCCCTTGTGCCAGTAAACATATCATCAGATAAGAGATGCGGTTTCAAGAGGGGGGAAGTTATTTTGATTAAAGATTATGAGGGCACATGAATTTTAAAACAATAATGATGTGCTGCAATAAATCATTTTTAATAAATACTACAATATTCCATTAAAAAAGGTTTATCCATTTTGATTTCATGGTGACTTTAACTGTTTTCTGTTTGTGTTTTTTGGACTTTCATTGTATGCACAAACAAAACACAAAGACATTTATCATTTCTGGAAGAACTATCATATTACATTTATTGGTCTTAAAAATGACATATTCATTGGAAAAATATAGGAAGGATCTACAGTCCACTGAACAAAAACATGAACCCCCCCACCCTCCTTTCCCTTGGCACCAGTTCTTATTTTTGAGTCATGTTCTGTTCTCTCTTACAAAGCACACTCCCCTTAAAAGCTGCCCCAACAGGCAAGCAGCAAGCCTAACACTTATTAATGCAAAAAAAAAAAAAAAAAAAAAACATGTTATAATAACAGCATTTCTACTATTTCAGCAGAAGGAAGTTGCAAATCTATCCAGATAGGAAGTGCTAAACAACATGAACATTCAGGAAAGGTGTAGTCTCACACCCAGGTGACTGCCGTGTCTGCCTCTGGCTATAGGTTGCAGGTGAAAGTCACCCTTGGCACTTATCTGTCAGTGGTTTCCCTTATCAAAACTTGATTATGTGCAAGAAAGGCCATAAAACTATGTAAAAGGCATCCTCCCGTAATTTGGAAAGGTTGTTCCCTTTTGTCACAGAGGCCTCCTAGTTGAGGTACTAAGGGCAGAAAGACAGATGTTGGTTATTGTTTGCAATATGTAACAGCTCAGCCATCTGCCTGGATGGCTTTGTGTCCCACTCAATGGCACAGTTTCTATGACACACCCTGGATTAGATGAGATACCTGACCTCCCTTGCAGGACTGTAACTGAGAACGGGACTGATAGTGCTGTACGTTGACAGGGAGGGAGTTACTTTATATTAATGAAGGGTCAGTTTTGTGTTTTCAAACCTTTAATGCAACTACAATTTAAGGCTACATTTTCTGAAGGAACTCACATTTGATATTAAAGGGTTAGTTCACACAAAAATTAAAATTCTGTCATCATTTACTCACCCATTCCAAACCTGTAAGACTTTTGTTCATCTTCAGAACACAAATGAAGATCTTTTTGATGAAATCTGAGAGCTTTTTGTCCCTCCATTGACAGATATTGACACTTTGACGCTTCAAAAAGTTCATAAATGATAAAACTAATCCATATGAATTGAGCGGTTTATGAATTGAGACTCGATCGCTTTATATATGATGAACAGGCTTTTATTCACATATAAACACTGATCAGCGAACATAAACAGAAGCTCAACCGAACCTGCGTAACAGGAGAATGAACCTCATTGGTTCTCCCACTTGTCAATCAAACATGCTTGAGCTTACATTTACCACAACTGATGTGTGAGTTGATGAATGTTTCTATGTAAATAAAAGCCTAAATTCAATCTGTTCATCATATAAAGTGATCTTGTCTCTTCAGAAAATTTGGACTAAACCACTCAATTCATATGGATTAGTTTTACGATCTCTTTATGAACTTTTTGAAACGTCAAAGTGTCAGTTGCATAGCTGTCAATGAAGAGACAGAAATCTCTCATCAAAAAGATCTTCATTTGTGTTCTGAGGATAAACAAAAGTCTTACGGGTTTGGAACGACATGAGGGTAAATAATAAATGACAGAAATTTCATTTTTGGGTGCACTAACCCTTTAACAGTTTGAAGTTTGCATGTTGCTTAGCTAACAGCATAATAGCATAGGCCTACATATTGGTATGCTTTACTGGCCTAAAGGCACGTTCACTCTAAGAACGATAACTATAATAATAACTATAACTATATTTGCATCCACACCAACAGACGATAGTGTTTTGTTTATTATAAGCTTGATGTTGTTTTGTCCTCTGCTGCTTTAAGCTCAAGCTTGTTAAAGCAGGATGGAGCTGTCAATGGTTCATCAGCTGGAAGTGAAAGTGATTCCAACAAAATTGTTCTTCTGTGTCATTAGTGATATAGTTGTGGTGTGGACTTTCTTATTCTCATAGAGTTAGAATTGGTCCTTAGTGTGAATAGACCTTAAATCGAAAGAGCCCATCTCCAGTTCTCTATGATATTCTGATCTCCAGAAATTACTTAGTTCCCTACTTGGTTTCAGTGTGAGTCTATGGGATTTTTTCTCACCTGTTTTATCATCCCCCAGGCCAAATTCACATGTTCTTTACTAAGTATGCATTGCAATGAGCTCAGTGGGGTGGAAAAAATGGTGAAAAGATGGAGAAAGTGTGAGAAGTGTTAAAAATATATTTCTTTCATTGAGTATTTTTAGTATTAAGTATTTTTGTAGTATTATACCCAATATTAGTGTCAGGTCATTCGGTACAACTGCTATAAAACATGGAAAATGTTATAATTTTTAAAAAAACTTGTTTTAAATATAAAATGTTTGATTGTCCTTTTGCCAGCTAGCTAACAACATAGCTAGCTAGATATCAGCCTGTTAGCATTGTTTGAAAATATCGTCATTCGATATAACCAAGCGTGTCATGCGGTAAAACCGAAATTTTGGTTAAACCAAATGACTTTTTTGGTGACAAATTTTGTCTATCTTGTAAAAATGACAAAATCAGTGTTAACTGATTATAAAAAACAACATAATCTCATTGTTAACACTTAATAAAACATCAAAATGAATTATGTCTCCATTATGTTTTTTTTTTAAACTTTAAAAACGTGTTCGTGTTCGTGTTCACAGGCAAATTTGCTTTATGTATTTCCCTGGCGTCGAAATCAGGCACATCTAAACATCAGGAAATATAATTCCTGGCTGCATGTCAATATCCATGTATCTTTGATAAGTTGTAAAGAACACTATATCGAGTCCATCCATTAGTTAATCATTTTTTTTTATTCATGTTTTGCCACTCTGAGGGGGCTTGTTCTGAAAGGGAAAGTGATGTCAATGCATACCATCTATTGTGTTGTTAGCTTAGCAACATGCTAACTCTAATGATATCAAATGCTAACCGAGATCACCTGTATGAAGCACTTTTAGGGTGTTGAGTTGATGTTTATGTAGAGTGTTTCAAATTAGTCACTTATCTGGTTCTGTGATCGTTAGGATGCTGTATTAAAAGGCAGTTGCCTATGTAAGCCGTAGACACATGACAGCTCAGTACAGAGCTTTAGTGTTAGGTTTAACACCTATACTTAGTATACATTTAATAGCCTAAATATGAGCCAGTAGTGATTTTTACAGCAATAAAGAAGATACAATAAACCACATTTTGTAGTGATGCCTTTGTAGTGATAATCTAGTATCTAGTGATGACAAAACGTACAAAAGCTAAAGGTTGTTAGCTTGTTAGCAATGTGTGTTAATAGCAATCAGGTCCTCTAGATACTCAAGCCTACAAATTTGAAATTGTTGGTTCTCTTTGCAATATTTTGATTTCTTGTTTCAGAATGATACCTCAATCCCCACAGACATGTCATGGAGGGTCAGCTGTGTTTGAGGTGGAAATACTACTCACGCACACAGACACGTATCTTGCCTGTAAAAGAGGAAATGGCTCATATGTGGTTTCACAGAGCTGTGTGTGATGATCTTTAACACATTAGCAGCTGCAAACATGTCTGTTAGAAGAGGACAGCGAGAGAGATACTGAAGGGAAAAATAAAGACACTTAAATGCAAAGAGTTGTTCACACTCACAAACTCCCACCCGCCATCGTGTTCCGTGTGGGTTGGAGGAGACTGGCTGTCACAGCACCGCATGAATCACCTGCTTCAGAGGTTGACGATGTGGGACAAATAAGACCCTTTTACAAAACCATTTTGTTCCTTGCAGGTGGGGGCTTGTTGCTGACAGGGGCTTTACTCATAAATGATAGGAATCTCCGTTATGGAATGATGACAGTGTTCAAGTTGTCTCAGTCATTGTACATGTTTGTTACAGCAAATTAAACTTAGAAAGAGAAGAAATTTAAGAAAGATGGTGATGTAAATCCAACATTTTTGTAGCATAGTTTGCATTACTAACCACCTTTGCTTATAAGGTATGGCTGTATTGAGAATATATTAACAATACGACACGGCCTAAAAGGGTTGGTTATTCACATATAAACATTGATTAGCACTCAAATATTCAAATACTTCCCTACTATATAGTATGCAAAAAACAGTACGCCAACAGAGTAATATGTCCGAATACATAGTATTCGAAAAAAAGTAGGTGAAAAGTACCTGAATGACCTACTACTTCCGCTGAGATTCTGAAGTGCGCATTCAATGGACACTTTACTATCCCATGATGCCACTGGAGAGGATTTATGATATGAATGAAGCCCATTTGCAAGATCGTACTTCTATTGCACACAGCCTCACTTTCATCTTTTGAATCTTTTTTTTTTTTTGCTCATATCTGACTCAGATCTGCTTTTCACATTACAGTGTGAACAGCACAAACCACATGGAATCAGATCTTTTCAATTCCAATTTGGGCCACTACCATATGTGGTCCGGAATCTGATACAGGTCAGATGTTTTGTTATGCGATCTCAGTCTGAACAGTCAAATCGGAATTCATGTGACTTTTAAGTCACTCTAGAAGTTATCAAGACAGTTGCGAAAGGTAGTCAGTGGAAGGATAGCAATGTGTCACAACTCATAAGTATTACAGTGTCAGCTCTGCAAGCAAAACATGAGGGCTCATATCATATATCATTTCGCATGTTTAAAATCTCTGCTCTCCTTTGTCACATCCTCATCTTTGTTTTTAATATTGTCTGCACATAAATTCGCTAGCTTTCACGGCAGATAGCACTATAAATAAATGTGTAATCGCTTACTTTAATGTCTTTTATGTTTACTTCTGTATGACAGCGTGCTGCCTGACATCTTTTTATCGTTCTTTTGCGCATGCGGGTCATTCCAGGACCATGATCTGTTCACACTGGAATCTGATATTGGCCACATTTAAAGCAACAATGTGAACAGATCTGAGCAATAAAGCGGAATTGAGCACTAAGGCTCGCAGTGTGAATGTAGCCTAAATGTCTACAAGTCCAAATCCGATTTTTGTGCATATCCGATTGAAATCAGATTTAGCAAGTGTGAACGGCAATAAATCATATGAAATGTGATTTTTACAAATCTGTTTCGAGCTACATTCATATGTTGTTTGAAATCCACATTTTTGGATATCAGTTTCAGTCTGACTGCTCTGATGTGACTTTTTCACGGCACGTAAAACTAAACGTAAGACGTTGTTATAGGAAACATGCTGAAAGTCGCTGCAGAAACAAGGTCGCATTGTTGCAAAGTGCCGGACATGTTGTAAATAAGACAACATCTGTATTGCAAACCCCTACATGTTGTTTTTGGCGTGTACCTAGCAACACAACGTCATTGCCATAGAAACCAATGCAGACATTCCGGAAAAAAACGAAAGAGCGGCATGGGACACACAAATTGGATCTGAACACAATCAGCATACAGCGTTACACAATCAAATTCCAATTGGATTTGGACTGACAGTGTGAACTAGCCTTTGCATTCATGTAGCCCAAGACTGGTTGCCCACTGAAGCTAAGCAGGGCTGAGTCTGGTTAGTACCTGGATGGGAGACGTCCTGGGAAAAATTAGGTTGCTGCTGGAATAGGTGTTAGTGAGGCCAGCAAGGCGTGCTCACCCTGTGGTCTGTGTGGGTCGTAACGCCCCAGTATAGTGATGGGGACACTATACTGACAAAAAGCACCGTCCTTCGGATGAGACGTTAAACCGAGGTCCTAACTTTCTGTGGTCGTTAAAAATCCCAGGATGTCCTTCGAAAAGAGTAGGGGTGTAACCCCGACATCCTGGCCAAATTTGCCCATTGGCCTCTGTCCATCATGGCCAAATTTGCCCATTGGCCTCTGTCCATCATGGCCTCCTAATCATCCCCATATACTGATTGGCTTCATCACTGGGCGTTTTGGTGCAATATGGCTGCCGTCGCATCATCCAGGTGGATGCTGCCCATTGGTGGTGGTTGAGAAGATTCCCCCTTCCATATGTAAAGCGCTCTGAGTACCCAGAAAAGCGCTATATAAATGTAAGGAATTATTATTATTATTATGTAATCCAGTCAGTATATAGTATGTAGTAGTGGCGCAGATACCAGTTCCAGCTAGTTTGTTAGACGACAGGTAAGATAGAGGAAGAGCTCTTATGTAACCCACATACATAGTGATCCTGTTACATTGCTTAACTGTTCTTTTGAGTCAGCAGGCTTTGGCAAATCTGTCTCTTTCATAAGCAAACCTATATTTGGTTAAAGCATTCAGTTTATACATCCGACATGTGCTGCTGAGCTCAGTATAGACAGATGATGCTGGATGGCCCTCCATGAACAGCATTTAACAATTTTAGGGGCCCTCTTTTTCATGCCACAAAAAGACAACTCATGGCATCTTCCCCTTCACTGTTTTGAGGTTAAGCAATAGGAGGAAGTGATGAAAGCCATTGAAGAAAGACGAATTGGTGCTTTTTTTAAGAGTTGATCTGTTTGGTAATGTCCTGTATATTTTGACTGGTCTCTGCTGCAATATGATAGATGACATTTTATAAATATTTTAAGAGATCATGCAAATCATCTCCATAGCAACAGACTATATGCACAGCTTTTAGTTTGTGACGTTTTTTTCCTTATAACTACATATCATATGTTTCTGTATTTTTACTTGCTGCGTACTTTATCGGTGAGTCATCTATACAGGGCTGGCTTCATGAGGACAACCAGGTGACAAGAGGGACTCACTAATGTCAGTAATGTCCCCACTCAGGAATCTGTTGTTCCAGGCCCACATTAATTTAATTAGTATATTAATGGAGAATATTCTCAAACTTTTCTGCCCTGTCAGAGTAAAAGTATCTTTATGAGTCATAGAGTGAACACTGCAATGATTAATACTATAAGTAATCATGCTGCACACTTGATAATACACTAGTCAAGACATTTTTGACTCATATTTCATCAAGTCATGTAAGGAGGCAGCTGCCTGTAGACTTTATTCAGAGTGGATGTTATATATAATTTGAGATGAACAGAAACAAGGCAGAAGTATAGTCTGTTTAATATGTCAGATACTTGAGGGTTGATTGTTCAAGTGATGAAACATTATAGAAAACTTATACAGTATATTACAGTAACATCAAATATTACATCAAATATTGTCTACTAGTCTATTTCCATTATAAAGCTCTGATTTAAAATGTTGAAAGAATCCAGTTTTTTCTACGCTCAAGGCTGGGCATGTAGGTGTCTGACTACTGAAGTGAATGACAGGTGCTATGGATCCCTACATTGAGCTGACATACAGTCCTGATCGGGGGTATCTGGGTAAAGTTGGCTATTTTAAGCAAGCTAAAACACAGGCTGTCGCAGTCACCACAAAGCTCCCAGTGCAATTATAGTGAATCTTTGTGTATGTCAACAAAAAATTAGTAAAGGAGTTGGAGGAAAGGGGATCTGTCGTAACATCAACGCACATTCCTTGCATTCTTCCCCCCACTGCTGTTTTGCCTCATGCAGCACAAACAAGATGCTTTGATGAAGAATCTGTTAATGTTTTCTCCGCAAAAAAATCATCTGTCCACAGTGTTGAAAAGGAAGTATTCGGCAGCTGTGAAGCGAAGGAGTAGAAAAGCTGTTATGATAGATTGTGTGGGAGGGTTGACAGTCTGTGTTCAGTTAGAGAGGAACTCGCTGGCAGGATTTAAAAGAAATGACATCCATAATGCAATAATATTTTATTGTTTTTACATTAAATTAGTTCTTCCGGTCCTGTATGCTGATTGTTCAATGAAATATGCACTTGTTCCCTTGTGATGGAATAAAAACACACACTCTGTTGTTTTAAAGACCGATAAAGAATGCATTAACATCTGTTCCATCCTTTTGTCAAAGCAGAGGACACAGTTTTTCATATATATACACATGGATACAATGAAACTCAGTGTTATAATGTCCCCTCAGGCCATCATACTGGACCTGCATTTGAATATTGCACTGGCGTCGTTCGGTCAAGCGCACAGCCAGTGAGGCCCTCCGGCTAATAACCAGCAGCTGTTGGGAGTGGAAAGTCCACTGAGACCTCCAGCCGTCAAAAACACAAGCGGGCTTAGAACAGAGACTAGTGGCACGCCTGCTATGGGATGCCTCTCTCCTCCCTCAGCTCTTCTGCAAATTGCACCTCCGACAAAGCATTTAACACCACTGTCAAACAAACCAAGTTTTTGAATGTCAGGATCAGTTTGTGAAGTGTTTGTTTGGTTTGAAAGAAAGCCTTTACAGGCAAAATCCAATCATTTTTACGGAGCCCCGCACATGACATGCAGGAAAAAAAGTAACGCTTTACAAAGTAATTCGTGCGCACGATTTAACCTGTTTCACTGCGTACAATTTAGTAATCGGGACAAAAGAAGTAAATTGTGCACATGATTTATAAAATGGGGGAACGACTTAGTAAAGTATGCACACAATTTAGTAAATCGAGGGAGTGAATTAGTAAAGTGTGCGCACGATTTAGTAAATCGAGGGAGTGAATTAGTAAAGTGTGCGCACGATTTAGCAAATCGAGGGAGTGAATTAGTAAAGTGTGCGCATGATTTAGTAAATCGAGGGAGTGAATTAGTAAACTGTGCGCACGATTTAGCAAATCGAGAAAGTGAATTAGTAAAGTGTGTGCATGATTTAGTAAATCGAGGGAGTGAATTAGTAAAGTGTGTGCATGATTTAGTAAATCGAGGGAACAAATTAGTAAAAAGTGCGCACGATTTAGCAAATCGAGAAAGTAAATTAGTAAAATGTGTGCATGATTTAGTAAATCGTGGGAATGAATTAGTAAAGTGTGCGCACGATTTAGCAAATCGAGGGAGTGAATTAGTAAAGTGTGTACATGATTTAGTAAATCGAGTCAACGAATTAGTAAAGTGTGCGCATGATTTAGTAAATCGAGGCAACGAATTAGTAAAGTGTGCGCACGATTTAGCAAATCGAGGGAGTGAATTAGTAAAATTGTGCGCACGATTTATAACTTGAGGGAACGACTTAGTAAGGCGTGCACACTATTTAGTAAATCAATTTAGCCTACTATTTTTTTCCTGCATATCATAAGGCTTTTATACATTTTAATAGGAATCCATGCTATTGAAAATTTCGTATGAGGGTTCAAATTTCTTTTTTGTGAATGCATTTACATGCAAAAATATTCCAATATTAATCAGAATATGGCCATATTCCAATTATATAAGCTTTTTGTAAATATATCTACAACCAAAACCAGATTAAGCCAATATTCCAGTTTCTAGAAACTGGCATAAAATGGCTGGAATATTCCTGTATTAATCAGATTTTTGGGTCTTAAACACCTTATTCAGAATATCCACCATAACTTAATATTCATTTACAACTGCATTTGTCCAAACCAAGGTAATTTTGGGTCATATTAAATATGAACCACTCAAAATTCAAGATGTACAGTAATACTTAACCAGAAAATGTACCTTAATCAGAAAATGATGTGCTTTGAGTAAATTCCTCTAAGATTTGCTTCATACATACATTGCCTGCATCATGTGTCGTGACTTGAAAGCTTATTGGCTATAAATGACATTATTGTGTCTTGTAGAGGTGAAATATTCCTCTAATGTGATAAATGGAAAGAAAACTTGAGACGCTGAGTTGTTTTGGTCTAGGTTTGCTTTTTCCCGTGGCTCTGAGAGAGAGACCAGCCATCCCTCGAATTACACATTCCTGTTCGGACTGTTTTGGTTTTCCACGCCTGTACTCTGTGTGTATGCGTACGAGGCAAACCACTTATCTTATAGGCCCCTCTGAGCTCTCCACGGACAGCCCGACCCTTTTTCCAGGCGGAGGCCTCGCAGTGTTTGGCGTCCTTGTATCTCAGTGGGTTATAGGTTGTTAAACAAACATAGTTATTGATGTGGCCAATAGTCCCTACTGATTTAGCAATCAAACTTATTCGGTTCTGTTTGCCAAAGGCACTGAACTGTAATGCAATTCTTCTCTTGATTTTATTACATGAACAGAAAACTGCATTAGACACAGTGAGAAAAATGTCCTCTGAGTGAAATAAAAGTTGTTGTTTTAAAATCAGTGTTTCTTGCCTCAGCGTACACACCTCTCTGTCTTTATTATATTTGCAATTTTGCAATAAAACAAACAGGCAAATTCCCCTTGGCCTTGAGGCTGTGTGCCATCTGGGAACAAACAAACAAAAAAAAGTCTACCATTACTGCGGTGAATATATATATATATATATATATATTTAAAAACATTAAAATGTTTTACATTTTGGAATTTTCGTGACAATTTTCATGGCACATCTTTCTAATTCTAACCTTAATGCACATTTTGTAAACATTAAATCTGAACATTTTTGATTAGTTTTAAAATTCCTATATTCTCAGTAATGATTTTTTATTTAATTCTCAATTAGTACACTATTTTTATGCTGTTTTAACTTTTCTTTATTAAATCAGCATAATTTAATGTCGTACACAAAAAAGTATTTTAATGTATAAATATTTTACAATATTTCAATATTTTTTCTCAGACTAATGAGAATGACATTTTATTTATGTTAATGAGAATTATGGGAAAATCACGACAAAAGCACACACATCACCGGCAAAAACATGCTCAAAGATGGGTGCTCGACAAAAAATTAAAAATAAAATCGCAGAAAAAAGTCGACTTGTCTGAGTCTTATATTAAGATTTTTGATTATTTTTGGAGCTATGATGTGCCGAATTTTTTCTGCTTTTTAAATCAGAATTATGGGGGAAATGTGCTTAATTATCAAAAATGCCATCACTGTGGGGGAAAAAAAGGGGGCAACACTTTATTTTGATGGTACAATTTAGACATTGTACTAACTGTAAGTAACATTGCACTGTCATCACAGTATTAGTAGAGTATTAGTAGACTGTCTGCTTAATATCTGCTAACACTTTATTTTGAGGGTGCCTTATTAGACATTCGACTGATTACTACGATGCATTCACACGGGGCGTCGACGTCAACGCTTGACAGAGGGCGTGTCTGAAGCTTGAGCTGATGCGACCGTCATAGTAGACCGTCAACAGCCAATCACATTACTTTCCGGTGTTGCATGAACGCAGTTGGCTAGCGTCTGTGATCTGATTGGCTGATGCCTGCGTTGGCGCTTGAAAAGTTGAGAAATCTTCAACCCACAATTCAGTTTGACAACGCATGACGTCACCCATTCAAAGTAAATGAGAAGAGGTTAACGCCGACGCCCCGTGTAAATGCAGCGTTATACATTCTACTGACTATAAGTAATGATGTGACTACATGTCAGCTTATTCTATTAACCCTAACCCTACCAGTCTTCTAAGACTCTAATGAGAGTTAGTTGACATATAGGTGCAAAGTTACAAAATGTCTAAAGGGGACCATCAAAATAAAATGTAACCAGTGGAACCTCTCAGTGGGGCTTCATGTGAAACACAGGAAATAACTGGCTGCAATCATGGTCTAATCATCTGCTTGCTGTGCATAATCTACACGGCCTGTTCTCACAGTGCACTTGAACTTGATGCATGAACAAAAACAGCAGGAGACAAACAGAATTTTAGTCTGCAGCATCATATTTTTATATACTTCCCATGTGAGATCAGAGAAAAGGGAACAGGAACACAGAAGTACTTAAAAGGTTTCAAAGATACACAAAGTTGTTTGCATGGTCTTCTTATATGTAACTGAACTAATAGTCAACATGTATGTTGTGACATTTTAAAGTGAAACATATTAAAAGAAAGCTATATATCAGACTTTTAACAACTAAGAATGCTAAGACTAAAACACAGTCCACTATTTACAAAGTCTGCTGTGGTCTTCTGGAAGACATTCCTACAGATGACATTGTTTAGAAACCTTGCAAAACATCCCGCACATTTCAAAGAGAAGACATCATCCCTTGTTGTTCTCCCCCCCCCCCTCATCCTGTTGTCAATTTTCCCCTAATCCCTCCTCTCTGCTCTGTCCCTCTGTGATGGTACGGGCCGTCTGGCACGAGCACCAGAGGAGTTGAACAATATTTCCTGGTCACAGCTGATAATGAGCCAGGCCAAATGTACATACAGACATGAGGCATGATGTCAAGAACGGCCAGCTTAGTCAGCTTAGATACAGTCTGTCTAGATCTGTGGTCTGATAGACACACGCTAGATATAGTCTTGACTCAGAGACACTTCCTAAATCTGCTTACGTCATGTGCTGCCCATCCATGTGCATCAGGAATGAGTTTCTGTATTATTAGAGTACGTCTGCAGAATGTGATAAATCACTTTTATATCAAAAGAGAAAGAAAGATCCTGTTTTGTATTATACAACCCCCTTTAAAGGAGACCTATAATGTCCCTTTTACAAGATGTAATATAAGTCTCTGGTGTCCCCAGAATGTGTCTCTCAAGTTTCGGCTCAAAATACCCCACAGATCATTTATTATAAGGCTTTAACAGCTCGCACTTTTGTTGCTCAACAACAACAAAGCAGGAGAATCTCACGCAGACAAAAAGACAATTGTCAGTAACGGTGTTCATCCTTACATTGTTCAAACCGGAGTCGGACACTGATGAAGAGACTCAGGAAGAAGTTACAACTTTTAGAATGCAACTGGACGTTTCTGAATGGTTAGTGGATACATTTATGTAGTTGCTGTGGAGTTGATTCAACTCATCGACTAGCATGTGCCGTCATGTTAATCTTTTGTGCAAATCCAGAGTTGAACAAACTCTCATTTGTGAAGCAGTCCAGCATAAAATGACAGCATGGTAACATCACTCTATTACAACAACTCTTCCTCTTCTCTAAAGCAGCCCAACATGGCCTCACCCACTTTGTTGTGTGTTCTCAGGGGCGGGATTTATGTAAATTTTAGGGTTAGTGATGTCAATAAACTAGGAAGAAGCTTGTTGTAGTCCCTACCAGCCATTTGTTGTAGTTCTTAAACAGAGAATTCTTTAAAAGAAAATATCTCCCTTTGCATTGAACTTTGAGCGTCATAACTTTGCAGATGTTGTTTAAGCTCTAACAGCAACATTACACAATAAATAAAGTTACAAAAGTGAAATCATAATCAACCACCCCTTTAAAACCCTTTATACATTCTTCCTGGACGTTGCTAAATCTGGATTCATTAATCAGTATTGGTGCATCCCTAATTTCTACTTTAATCTTTCCCGCCCACAGTCTATACAAACCAATAGATAACATGAGCAGCAGACATATTTCATCTGTCGGGATTGACTGGGGAGATGTTGTTTGAAATGTTCAAAGTGTGTGCGAGGAAGCAAAAGCGTCTTTGACATAGGAGCGGTGGGTGGGTGGCATTCCTCTTCTCTGTCTCTTTCTTCTCTGAGAGTGTTTTCCTCCCACACCATGACCCCAGTTGGTGCGCACGTCCCTGCGGCAGGATTTCCTCTTAGGCTTTCGCTATGCAAGAAATGTTCATTTCCGAGCTTCTATAGGGAGCTCAAGTACAAAATATCCTTGCAGACATATTGCAGAATTCAAGATCCAACGCATAACTGATTGTTCAGTTCAACAGCGCAAACCCAATGGATTTCACAGGCTAAGAGCAAAGCTATGCCAAGTTACTAAATACTGAACGTGGGCGGTCATATGTTAATGTACTTGTGATGTCAGTATCCCTTACATAAGAGTCTCTGTAATTAAACTGGAAAATGTGGTGCTATATGTTGAATTTAATGCAGCTAAATAGAGTTTATAGAGACTATTGTTAGACTGACACTAATTTGGCTCCAGTTAAGTATGTTCTCTTGTTTGTAATGTTTCTGCCAGTTGGCGTTAAAGGATTTCAAGCATTACTGTTTACATTTAAGGAAATTAAGCTTTTATTGAAACTACTCCAAGTAATGTCTCAGTGGCATGTTGTTGACTTTTGCAGTGGAGGTAAAGTCTCCTCTCTGGGTTTGGATGTTTTAGTCCAGTGTCAATTTATGTTCAAGCAAAGACTATAGAATAACAGAAGTATTATTTTGAATGGGAGAAAGTGCAATGCGCAATATGGCAGAATAAGTCCCGCCTTCTAAATAAGAGCCAATCGCCGATTGGCACAGTCATCGCGTCACTGCAGTGGCCGTTAGAAGCTCCGGTCCCTATAGAAACAGTCAGACCCGCGCTTCCTAAAGAGAAACAAACTTAGGACTGCGCATGCGCATTAGCTTGATCCAGCCTGAAAAATACAGTTTTTTTGTCATGATTCGAGCATTTAGAAACTAAATTTATGAGGCAATTGTTGTCAGATTTCATTGGTGATTTCAAATATGAAATTTAATCGAAAGCTTGACAAACAGCTTTGGAGAATTTCATGTTTCCCCAATCAAAGAGATAGGAGCTGCACTTAAATGCTCGAGAGGCATTTCAAAGATGGCCGCCGAGTGAAATGACTTGTCTTAAAGGGACTCTCAAGTTTGAAGGCATATATTTACATACATTTTTGCCGTTAGTATTACATTTAATTAATTATGTTTTCTTACTTTTATCTTCAGGTTGAACAATTAATCATATAAAAATGAACACGTACAGCAAATTTCCATGAATAAATACCATAAATTTAGTATGACACGAAGGTACACATTTTAGTTTAACCAAACTGTGATGCTTAAAAAACAGCTTACTTACAGATCAGATACAGATTTGTGTTTCAATTTGATATAGATTCAGATATACCAAAAGTCTCACATTAGTGCCAAAATTAGTCTGTCCATTTCCACCAGTTTGACCCCTTTGATTTGCATTCAGTGTTGTCAGTTTATCAACTTTGCCTTTTACTGAAACAAAAATGTCACTTTAGATAAATGAGTGGTTTCTATACATTGTTCCGAATGTTCGTTTTATTCTTGTGCTGTCGATTATTTTCTTAAAATAAAGTAATGTTTGAAGAAAATGTTTTAATCCCCTGGAATGTTTAAATCCTTAAGATATGATGTGGCAGCTTCTTGTGCTATTGCGTTATTAACCATATCCTGGGGAGATGAATGTTTGAAGTGATTACTCAGATCATTCATCATCTGGCTTATTATGCAGAAGAACTGAATGTTTTTTCTCTCTCTCACTCTTTCTTTGACTCAGTGGGCAGTTTGCTATTGTGAAACGCTGTAAGGAGAAGAGTACGGGTGTGGAATATGCTGCAAAGTTCATAAAAAAGCGGCAAAGTCGGGTGAGCCGGAGAGGCGTTCGGCGAGAGGAGATCGAGAGAGAGGTGGACATCCTCCAGGACCTCCAGCACCCCAACATCATCACGCTGCATGACGTTTACGAGAACCGCACTGATGTGGTGCTCATCCTGGAGCTGTGAGTGAGAATACATCCTCCCACGCCAATTGTGAAGAGCTACAATTATGCACTCGCACAGCTGTCCTCACTGTATAGCTCTTAAAGGGGCCACATCCTAAACCCTTTTATCGTTTAATTTTTTCCCTGTCCCTAAGCCAATTTCAAAGTTTTATGGCAAGTTGCGCCCAAAAGATTAGAAAGCTGACTCGTTACCTATGACTTTGCAGGCAGCGTTTGCCTAAATTATCTCACGAAACTGATTTTGGACTGACTTCTGAGGCAGCATAACAGTTTAATGATGTTCAATACTAATTTACTAGAAATGACATCAAAAGTGTAAAAAAAAAACGTTGGTCTTAAAACGTACATTTATGCACATCCTGATTTTGCAAAGTTAGATGCGTTCCTGGGTCAACATATTTTGTAGATTTAGGAACAACATTCCTGTCCAAAAATGTAGTCCTAACCATATCCCTACCACTAAACCTAACCATACCCACAAGTTATCCCTAAAATCAGAGGGAAATGATAGGTGAATAATACTGTTGTAGAACAACTAACGCACAGCCTGATTTTGCAGAGTTAGATGCGTTCTTGAGAGTCAGTATATTTTGTTGATCCTGGAGCAACAAAACCGGTCTGAAAATTTTGTCCTATCCCAACCCATAACTTATCCCTAAAATCATAGGGAAATCATAGGTGAATACCCTGGTTGTAAGCCTAAACTTGACATAAGCTGTAAACTTGTCCATTAAATCTGATTGGCTGATTGGAATGTTGCTCCAGGATCAACAAAGATGTTGATCCAGGAACATGTTGCACTTCGTGAAATCAGGTTCTGCTACATTTACACACAAACTGACCACCAACCTCAACTTTCAGACACCATATTTATATTTTAGCTCAACTGTTACAGAATGGAACACACACGGATTGTAAGATATCAAAGGCAGTTAAGGATACATCTATGCTGTCTTTAAAAAAAAATAAATAAAAAAAATTAGATGAAGGTATTTCAATAGACAGGATGTGGTACAATCATTGGATTCGGATGTGCCTTGAGCTTTTAGACACAGCCTTAGTTTTACATAAATTCATCTTTTCTCTGACCCTTAGAATTCAGAAGGATGTGTTTTTCATTCGTATTTAAGATTTCTGAATGTAAATGAAAAATACATTGGCTGCATGATGTAGTTCGCATCTTATTTTGCATATTCTCCATCCTACACAGTACAGTATGTGACATTGGGATTGGTGCATCCTAAATCATTGTGTGTTGTAAATATTATGCCAAAGGTGCAAAAATGGCACAGTACTTCTATATAGTATGTATTCCTATTGAATTTGCATCAGTTTGGCTCATTTTTTTTAATCTAGTATTACCCATGACTAAACTACCATGCTACCCATTTTTAAATGTATGAACATTACTGGCATACTGTTTACATACTCAAATATATTAACATTTCCAGTATGCATTGTTGACTTTTCCCTTTCGTCATTTTAAAGGGAACAATTTGCAATTTGTTGTTGTTGTATCTTGTGGTCTGGAGGCCTGTGTGTTTATCATTCTCTGAATGTGTAGGAGAAGCTGTAGTAAATGTCAGAGCTCTAGAGTTGCTGGGAGGCCCGACTCAGGTTTTCCCTGCCTGAAATGTGTGCATGGGAGCGTGGAAGCTCAATTAGGACTAATTGTGGCCTGAATCCAATCAGAACGGTAGTTGAATGGACTGTCTGTGACTGTCAGCTGTTCTGCATTTTAAGTGAAGAACATCTTTCTGGATGTACTACTCAGACATTGTAGAGTACAAGTTCAGCTAAGCTGATATATTAATGTATTAAAATGTTTGTGAGTGTATTGGAAAGAGATTTCTGCAGAGCTATGATAAAGTGGCTTGATGTTGGTGATAAAAAGGATTGTGCTAAGCTGTTTAAGCTCCGCTGTGGTTAACTGTCACAGAGGAAGTTTACTAGTCTCATTTTGCTGAGATGAACATGTATGTGTGAGATAAACTGTACTTTCTGTGCTCAGTTGATAATCAGTTAGGAGGGCCTTTTTTTCAATTAGACTAATAAATAGTTTTTAACAATGATTGTAGGATTGATTTATTAGATATTATTATTAGAAATATTTACACAATGAAATTTAAATATACAGTACAAATGATGTGCAATTTTAGAAATAGCAAAAATGCATCAGGAATGGATGAATGGAAGACAGACTGATAGATGGATAGACGGATAAATGGATAGATAGATAGATAGATAGATAGATAGATAGATAGATAGATAGATAGATAGATAGATAGATAGATAGATAGATAGATAGATAGATAGATAGATGGATGGATGGATGGATGGATGGACAGACGGATAAATAGATGATAGATAGATGGATGGATAGATGGATGCATGGATGGACAGTAGGATAAATGGATGATGGATGGATGGATGGATGGATGGAAGGATGGATGGATGGATGGATGGATGGATGGATGGATGGATGGATGGATGGATAAATGAATCATAGATAGATAGATAGATAGATAGATAGATAGATAGATAGATGGACGGATGATAGATAGATAGACGGATGGATGGATGATAAATGGATGACAGACAGACAGACAGACAGATAGATAGACGGACGGATGGATGATAAATGGATGACAGACAGACAGACAGATAGATAGACGGACGGATGGATGATAAATGGATGACAGACAGACAGACAGACAGACAGACAGACAGATAGATAGATAGATAGATAGATAGATAGATAGATAGATAGATAGATAGATAGATAGACGGACGGATGGATGATAAATGGATGATAGATAGATAGATAGATAGATAGATAGATAGATAGATAGATAGATAGATAGATAGATAGATGGACGGATAAATGGATGATAGATGGACGGATAAATGGATGATAGATAGATAGATAGATAGATGGACGGAGGGAGGGATAAATGGATGATAGATAGATAGATAGATAGATAGATAGATGGACGGAGGGAGGGATAAATGGATGATAGATAGATAGATAGATAGATAGATAGATAGATAGATAGATAGATAGATAGATGGACGGAGGGAGGGATAGATAGATAGATAGATAGATAGATAGATAGATAGATAGATAGATAGATAGATAGATAGATAGATAGATAGATAGATAGATAGATAGATAACCAATTGAAACTGTTTTTTTTTGTTTTTTTCCAGTGTTTCAGGAGGAGAGCTCTTCGACTTCCTGGCTCAGAAGGAGTCATTGAGTGAAGAGGAAGCCACAGAATTCATCAAACAGATTCTCAACGGAGTTCAGTACCTGCACTCCAAGAAAATTGCACATTTTGACCTGAAGGTACAAAACAAGTTTTGTCCATGGCTGTCTCAGAGATCTTAAGTCAGTTGTATAGTTTCCTATAAATGGCTTGGTTGTGGAGGCGAGAAACAGCTATAATGGTTGCCATGGCAACAGTATAGCTCTTCCTCAAGCAGAGGTGAATTGGCCTTTACTGAAGAACAATCGGGTCTGTTGCATGGCAACACCTGAAACTTTGCATGACAAAATAGCTATTCACTTTTCTAAGACCTGCTATTGTACTGTTTCTTGGGAATGCATACATGACCCCATTTCTGTCAACCGTCTGGAAATTCCTTCCTTTCAGTCTTTTCAGCTTATAAACAACTTCCTCTGCTAATGACAGCTCTAACTAATCACTGTGACGAACACCGTCCCATCACGGGCTGAGAGCGTACGTGTGTTTGTACCCCATTCACATGTGTTCCTCGTCCAGCCTGGCCCGGATCCAGACATTCTAACACAGCAAGGTTATCAGCGGCACATGATGAGACATGTCACTCACGCTGTTCTCTGCGATAATCTCCATCCTGTTTTCCTAAGTGCTGCGTCTCCACAGTCACCAGCACACGCTTGAGCTCTACAAGGGCAGCCAGAGACACTCAAAAGATATTACTTTATTACTCCCTCTCTTGCTCCAGTCAACACATGCTAACTGCTATGTAAACAAAACATGCCATTCCGCAAAAGAATTACAATAAAAAATAGCTAATTTAGCTAGCAGCAAAATTTAGAGATTTAGGAAGTAGCTAGTGATTACAGTAGATCACAGGATATCGCTTAGCCTGTTCAGACTAATGCGTAAAAACCAGCAAATGGGCCGAATGAAAATGCAGATTCCCTCTGCAGAAATATCCTGGTTACACAAAGTGCTACGTAACTTTACGCTTCTGACACCCTCTTGTCATGGAAGTCAAACAGTATTTGTTGGCTTTCAAACAGCCGTTCAGATTTTGTATTTGTTATAGTGTGTATCAAACAATTAGCTTAGCATAACTCAGTTTCTTGTTCAAAACAAAACATGCCAACTGCTAAACAAAAAGTGTAGTGCGATGCTCGCGAAAGAAGCTATTTTAGCTAAAAGCTAAATTCAAAGATTTAAGAAGTAGCCAGTTACTATTTAGGTCACTGGATATTAGCTTACCTCAGCTTAGCATAACTCCCAAAGTCTCTCACTGGTAAAGATATTAGCTTAGCAGAACAACATGCTTACTGCTATTTTGACAAACACACCATGCCATGTTTAAACCAAATAAAAGAGTACAAGGAAAGACTGCCAAGTCTGGATTCTTCCTCTGCTATTCACTCTTGCTTAGTGAAATAGTTTATTGAGTGACACCACGTTGTAGTTTTACTGTAATTTACTGTAACAGTAGTGGCATTTTTTTTTTTTTTTTTTTTTTGCAGTATGATAGAAAATTAGACAATAGCATGTGAATCAGCATTAATTCAAATTAAAATGTTTATCATACTAAATTTGTCACTGAATATTCATCTTGGTATGAACAGTTCTTTACTCCCAAAAACTTTCACTAAAAGATATGAGCTTTGCATAACTCTCTTGCTTACACCAATAAACATATGCTAACTGCTGACAAAACGTGCCATGCTCACAAAAGAATTGGCCTTTAAACATGTTAATTAAGCTAACAGCTAAATTCAGATATTTAAGAAGTAGCCAGATACTAATTAGGTCACTGTATATTAGCTTAGCTTAGCATAACTCCCAATCAAAAAGATATTAGCTTAGCATAACTGCCGTTCTTGCTCAAAACAACACATGCTAACTGCTATGTAAACAAAGTCTTGTGCAATGCTTATAGAAGAATTGTTCATAAAAAGGTTAATTTAGCTAACAGTTAAATTCAGATATTTAGGAAGTAGACAGATACTAATTGACTATCTTTTTACATTGACAAGGAGGTAAATGTCCGTACTTGTACATCCTAAACATGGCACAATTCCTAAGGGAACATACCCTGCGTTCCATTCGGAAGGGCTCATCCCTATGCCCTAATCCCTTCAAAGGGTTTACCCTCCGGAGTGAGAGCTTCGAAGGGATGAAGGGTGTAGGGGTCAAAAAAAAGTTTTTTTTGGAACGCACTTCGGCGTCATCTTAACGAGACAATCAAGGTGGTGCCTTCGTCTTTTTTCCCCTGGTTTACTCTTTGTATTAATACGCATTAATTTACTGTAGTAACATTATAAGCTACTGCCGGTCTTTTACGTTAAATATAATGTATATTGTGTCTATGTATTTGAAACATTTGAATGGACTGATAAAGGGAGCTGTGAAGTATTTTTGTTGAAGTACAATGTCATTTTGACCATAATAATGTACCAAATCTAACTCGTATAAATATTGCAGTAGTATAGAAAAATACTATACATACATTTATAGGTAAAATCGAACTCCGAGTCTCCTGCACCCATTCTGTGACTTCAAACAACTTCCCTGTGCAAAGGATCATGGGGGCCCTAAGTGTCAATCAGTTGTACCCTTTTGAAATCCTTCATTCCGAAGGGCCCTTTGAAGTGGCCAGTTTTGAGCACTTCGGTTTGGAACGACCCTTCAAAATGGCGGCCATGATTGTTTTTACTCCGGAGTGCCCTTCGGAGGGCGATATATCCCGTTTGGAACGCACCGATAGTGCGCGTCCTCCTCCACACTTGAAGTCAGCTGGATATCTCTTTTCACCTCTTGGGTGAGTAGAGGCATTAATACGGGAACATAACAGGTGTTGAGTCCCACGCAACGTCCCTCAGAATTACATGAAACCTTCAGCCACTTCATCAGTATGCAAACTGCTGAGGTGGAGGTTAACGCTGATTAGCCGTACACACACATAACAACCATACCATTTACTGAGATGGACTTGAAAATGGAAAGCTTTTTGTTTTCATTGTCATGAATGATACAAAAACATGGTGCACTAAAATAGCTTGTATTTTCTGTCAGGCTAAGAAAGGTTAGCAAGACTCATCTTCAGTATTAGCTATCAGGCTACAATGTGCTTTGTGAACTTTTTTTCAATTAAATTTTATCTCCCATTTTTGCTATATTTAGAACTGAAGTCAAGTGTTTCCTACTTGATTGTAGAATTGAGATAAATTCAATTATTATTAAGCAGGTAAATGCATAAATATATATTAGATAAGTAAATAAATAATTATGGAATTCACTTCTCACTTCTCACATACAGTCATTTAAAATAATAAAGGTCAAGAAATATAGTGATAAACTAGAACTGTGAATAATGAATGACAGGTTCAGTCTTGGACAGTCAGACAGTGACACCCATAATGTGAATGGAAACAGCCGTCAAGTACTTAATTTCTTGTTATTGACATAGTTTGGATGACTGTTTATGGATTTAATGGGTAATTTAATTGTTTTCCAGCCTGAGAACATCATGCTCCTAGATAACAACATCCAACTGCCGCGGATCAAGCTTATCGACTTCGGTTTGGCGCATAGGATCAAAGACGGAGTAGAGTTCAAAAACATTTTTGGGACTCCAGAATTTGTTGGTAAGTTTAAAAGTTCACGATGTAAAACACTAAGTGAGTGATTCATATTACTGGACGACGCTGCTGAAATTCTCTACCATCTTTGGACATCCTACATTGTTGTTTTGAATCAAATGTAGCTGATGCCTCTAACCTGGTTTATTTTCAGCTCCAGAGATAGTCAACTATGAGCAGCTGGGATTAGAGGCTGACATGTGGTGAGAACTTTTAAGCACATCACGCTTTGTACTTTACATACAATAAGCGTCAAAGCTCGGCAATGGCTTAACCATGTGCTCTCTTCCGCCCCTCTGTTTCCTCCAGGAGCATCGGAGTCATCACATACATCCTGTGAGTGTGAATGGATGTGGATTCCTTCTTCTCGGATTAAACATCCAGACATTCATAGACATTCCGTTGAGTTCCATACACATGGAATTAACTGGTCACATGCTGAACAAATGCATTGATGAACCACACCAGTGAATAATGAATGAGTGGTTCTCACATATCAAACAATAACACCCATTATAATGTTACACCCATTGCCAACAGGAACATGATTAGGACGCTTTTTTTATTATTGAGATGAATATCTGATTGCATCCAGTATACTCAGTTTATACTAGAATGTTTTTGTTTAGATTAATAAATCTGACAATAATTTTATAGTATTTAAATGATTTTCTTCTATATTAGTAATATAATTCATATCAAATATAGGTAATATAGTAGAACAAACAATATCCAGTGATAAAAATAGCAAAATGGCATGGAGTAGATAAATACACGATGCAAATGTTCAAATTCAAATGTTTAGGGTTAGTACGATTTTTTTTTTTTTTTTTTTAATACAGTCTCTTCTGCTCACCAAGACTATTTATTTGATAAAATACTGTAAAAACAGTAATATTATGAAATATTATTACAATTTAAAATAAGTGTTTTCTATACTATATATATACTATATTTTCAAATATAATTTATTCTTGTGAGGTGAAGCTGAATTTTCAGACTTTTTTGAAAGGCATTGCAAATAATTAAATATAATATTATGATTAATAAATAAAAATTATAATTATAAATAAAAAATATTAGTGAATAAATAGGTAAGTAGATAAATTAACAAAAAATTTTTTCAGATAAAATAAATAAAATAAAATAAATAAATATGGAATTAGCAGTTCACAAGTTCATATGTTCATTGAGAATGATAAAGCTAAACAAATAAATCAATATACTAGCAGAGTGAATAATGAATGAAAGGTTGAGCCTTGGGCCATCAGACAGTCGCACCCGAACTGTTCCACCCATCACCATTTTAAACATAATTATGGCTCTTAACAGCTGTCTGATGCATATACTCTTGCATGTGTTTGGATTCCACTGTCGGATCAGTTACAGGAATATTAATTAGCAGGAATTTTCAATGTGCTTGTACATAGGTCAAGCATTTGTCCTTCTTTTTCAGATTGAGTGGAGCTTCGCCGTTCCTGGGTGACTCCAAGCAGGAAACTCTTGCAAACATATCAGCAGTTAACTTTGAATTTGATGAGGAGTTCTTCGGCAACACCAGTGAACTGGCCAAAAGCTTCATCAAACAGCTGCTGGTGAAAGATACAAGGTGAGAGGTCAAATCAGGATTCGGCCATAAAGGCTTCAGTGTGACTTCGGGGCTTTTTTTTGGAGATTTTTTTTAATTTTATTTTTTCTTTCTTTCTTTAGAAGGCCTGTCAATTAAATTTTAAGTACAAAAAAACTCAAAATATTCTATATAACATAATTTTTACAGCTTAATGGAATTTGTCATTATTAGCATTTAAAAATAATAATTTACTCTGTTGATGATGATGCCTCATGTATGGAAGCTTGTTTCTCACAACTGCAAGTTATAAAGTCAGAATTGCGAGTTATAGTCAGAATTGCGAGTTATAGTCAGAATTGCGAATTATAGTCAGAATTGCGAGTTATAAAGTCAGAATTGTGTGATATAAAGTCAGAATTGCATGATATAAAGTCAGAATTGCGTGATATAAAGTCAGAATGCCAAGTTATAGTCAGAATTGCAAGTTATAGTCAGAATTGTGAGTTATAAAGTCAGAATTGCGTGATATAAAGTCAGAATTGCGAGTTATAATCAGAATTGCGAGTTATAAAGTCAGAATTGCGTGATATAAAGTCAGAATTGCGAGTTATAAAGTCAGAATTGCATGATATAAAGTCAGAATTGCAAGTTATAGTCAGAATTGTGATATAAAGTCAGAATTGCGAGTTATAAAATCAGAATTGCGTGTTATAAAGTCAGAATTGCGTGATATAAAGTCAGAATTGCGAGTTATAAACTCAGAATTGCGTGATATAAAGTCAGAATTGCGAGTTATAGTCAGAATTGCGAGTTATAAATTCAGAATTGCGTGATATAAAGTCAGAATTGCGAGTTATAGTCAGAATTGCGTGATATAAAGTCAGAATTGTGAGTTATAAAGTCAGAATTGCATGTTATAAAGTCAGAATTGCGTGATATAAAGTCAGAATTGCGAGTTATAGTCAGAATTGCGAGTTATAAATTCAGAATTGCGTGATATAAAGTCAGAATTGCGAGTTATAAACTCAGAATTGCGTGATGTAAAGTCAGAATTGTGAGTTATAAAGTCAGAATTGCATGTTATAAAGTCAGAATTGCGTGATATAAAGTCAGAATTGCGAGTTATAGTCAGAATTGCGAGTTATAAATTCAGAATTGCGTGATGTAAAGTCAGAATTGCGTGATATAAAGTCAGAATTGCGAGTTATAAACTCAGAATTGCGTGATGTAAAGTCAGTATTGTGAGTTATAAAGTCAGAATTGCGTGTTATAAAGTCAGAATTGCGTGATATAAAGTCAGAATTGCGAGTTATAAACTCAGAATTGCGTGATATAAAGTCAGAATTGCGAGTTATAAACTCAGAATTGCGTGATGTAAAGTCAGAATTGTGAGTTATAAAGTCAGAATTGCATGTTATAAAGTCAGAATTGCGTGATATAAAGTCAGAATTGCGAGTTATAGTCAGAATTGCGAGTTATAAATTCAGAATTGCGTGATGTAAAGTCAGAATTGCGTGATATAAAGTCAGAATTGCGAGTTATAAACTCAGAATTGCGTGATGTAAAGTCAGTATTGTGAGTTATAAAGTCAGAATTCCGTGTTATAAAGTCAGAATTGCGTGATATAAAGTCAGAATTGCGAGTTATAAACTCAGAATTGCATGATATAAAGTCAGAATTGCGTGATATAAAGTCAGAATTGCGTGATATAAAGTCATAATTGCGAGTTATAAACTTAGAATTGCGTGATATAAAGTCAGAATTGCGAGTTATAGTCAGAATTGCGAGTTATAAAGTCAGAATTGCATGTTATAAAGTCAGAATTACGAGTTCATATCTCAATTCTGACTTTATAAGACACAATTGCGAGTTTATATCACACAATTCTGACTTTGAATGTCGCAATTTTTTTTTTATTTAGTGGCGGAAACAAGCTTCCATACTCATACCAGTATTACTGGTATCCTATATTATGTTCTAATATAGCATCCCACGGATCTAGTATACCTCATATTTTTCTTGCATTTACCTTCAGTTTTGTCTTTGTTTTCTTTGCAGAAAGAGGCTTAAGATACAAGACGCACTCAACCACCCCTGGATTAAGGTAATTTACTCTTGGATTATGGCTGAAACATGCACAATTGAAAGCATGTTTATCTACGCTTGTGCGGCTTATTTGAAATGAGTGTTTCTTACTGGCATTATAACATATATGAGTGTTAAACTGCTGTTCAGAGTGAACTGACCTGGGTTGCACACAGATCATTAACAATGAAACATATGACAGGCAAACATACTGTAAACATGCTGTATGACATATGACACACTCTGTGCAATTAAACTGTGCAATTAAAGTGAAAGTTCAACCAAAAATTAACATTCTGTCATCATTTACTCACACTCTCATGTTGTTCCAAACCTGTTTGAGTTTCTTTAGTGTTTGAACACAAAAGAAGATATTTTGAATCTTTGTTTTGACCATACAATAAAAATAATTGGGGTCCAATGTTGTTTTGGACTTCTTCCACAAGCAAAAAACAGTTTAAAAATCTTTAAAAATATCTGGAACGATATGAGGGTGAGTAAATGAACTATCCAGGTACCCTGGTATTACTTTGTTGGCCAGCTACTAGATGCGTGTATGCATGTCTTCATCATGGAAGCAATCGCATGTCGATAAATTCTTCTAATCGATAAATGGACTGTAGAGACAACCATGCTGTTCTCCTCATCCTAACACCACCGTCCCTTTGATTCGAGACCAGCATTAACTCCACTTCGTCCTGCCTGGGTCCACTGTTTACCCTTGCGTGAGTTGAGTGCTTTGACTCCCTGGTGAAAAAGCGAACTAGCTTCTTAATCAATCTTCCTCCTAATTTCTCTATGCGAAGACCCACGAACAGCCGGAAGACAGCAGCGCCACCCTAGAGGCGCAAACGAAAGTGGAATCACAGCAACTGAAGACCAAACGCCTGAAAGAGTACACCATTCAATCCCACTCCAGCATGCCCCCCAACAACACCTATGTCAACTTTGAGCGTTTCGCCAACGTTCTGGAGGACATCTCGTTGGTGGAAATGGGTCTCAAAAATGTGGCTCAGAAGCGCGAATCCCTTCAGGATGACATTGAGGCTCTTCTTTCCATTTACAGCGAGAAGGAAACTTGGTATAAAGAGAAAAGCGAGAGCATCAGGCAGGAGATCTCGCAGGTGCGCTATGAGTTCCGCAAAGCGGAGGCGTTGAGGAAAGGCCTCCAGGAGGACTTGAGGACGACCGACGCCAACTTAGCCAGCATTGACAGACGCTACCTGACTAGAGAAGCCCACCTGAGCTCCCTCAGACAGGAGCTGAACGCAGAACTCCGCTGGCTGCAGGAGGTTATGGGATCACTAAACGAAGAGGCTGGGAATAGGGGCTTGGGTTCCATCTCAGCCCTGAACAATGAGGTGAACGAGGCCCTGAAGGAGCTGTTGAGCAAGGCCTGTGGGAGCGAACTATGTCCTCGAGCACAACCCGACATCTCTGAGTCTAGCTAATGGAGATTAGACTGCAGTGGTTATACACTGGGATTAGGAGCATTGCAGGATGTGAAATCAGTGGCGTAGATGGTGGAGTCGCAACCGCTGTGAAAGAAAAGGATAAGTTTGCCCCCCCACATTTTGGATAATAGTAATATTTTAAAGATTTAAACATCTAATTTTGTCTTGATTTACTTACCCTCATGTCATTCCAAACCTGTATGACTTTCTTTCTTGGGTGGAACATAAAAGAAGATATTTTGAGAAATGTCTCAGGTTTTTTTGGTTACCAAAAATGTTTGGTTACCAACATTCTTCAAAATACCTTTTTATGTATTCCACAGAAGAAAGAAAGTCATACAGGTTTGAAATGACATGAGGGTGAGTAAATGATTAATATTAATTTTTTTATAAATTTTTGAAGTCCTAAAGACTTTTATGACCTAATTAATATTCATGAGCTAGGCTGATGAGGTTTAAAACATCTACGGCCCAGGGTGTAGCAACCGTTTATAACTCTGGATGGAATATCTAATCCACTGTATAAAAATTCATGACCTCGTCCTGCACTTTTTGGAATTTAATTATATATAAAGTGTTTCATTTTTGCGAAAATAAAAAAATAAATAAAAAAATAGCCACAAAAAACAAGTACTTTAAGACCAAGCAAAGTCAGGTTTGGCAGTGAAATGGATGAATATGCAAGTAGCAAGTTACCATTTCGGAAAACGCATCAAACATTGTCACTTTATTAATATTCATGAGCCAGGCTAATAAGGCTTATATCACAAGACAAACTAACAATTAAAGATCATTATCTCAATGAAACTTTAGACTGAGACACTTTTGAGACTTTTTTTTAAAATTAATTTTACTGTAGTACCTCAAAGTCAAGAAACTTCATGCAAAACACTCTCTTTTAAAGTCAGTTTTGCATAAAATGTTGCTGTTTATTTGTAACTTGTTTTGTATATACTCAAGACCATAAAATATTTAAGTTATGCACATGTTGGTACCCTACAGAATTCAAGAGCATACTTTTGCATTTAACATATTCATCAATATGGTTGTTCTTGTCAGTATTATTAAATTTATGGTCGAATAATGACCAAACATCGATAAAATATTTCTTTCCTTCTTTTTTTTAATGGCAAGAGTGAACAGTTGAGATGATACCAGCCTTTATGATCTCATTCCTTTTGTCATCTTTATGCATGGGTTGTTTTTCTTTTGTTTACAGGGGCCATAATTTTGATTTTGGCCAAAAAATTTTACTTTGTTTTTTTCTCTCTTATAAGCAGTTTTAAGTTCTCTAATTTATTTTTAATGCACCTATTTTAAGTACTTTTAGAAACATTATATGTTAGTTGCCAGTTTCAATTTTACATTTAAACTGACTTTTCTTTCTTGCACATGTAATTTAATGTATATTCCTCTTACTTTCTACTTTCATTTAGTTCAAAAAGTAATATTTGTAATTTGTGATGTGCATTGATTTGTGAACAACGGCACTTGGACGTTTTTTTTCAGCATGTCATTATGTAAACAGAGATGTCATTTCTTTCTACACTGAATAAAGCACTGGAATGATGATTATATACCTCACACTGATCATTAGTCCTGCAGCTGGCCATGGTGCGTTGTGGGATAGAGGGAGATTAAGTATATTCAGTCCCTCAGGAGTGTGTATTTCTTGGAACTTGTGCAGTCATGTGCTATTTGCTAAGGCATCACTTTTACTATAGCTTATACTTTGGGCTAGTGATTTGAACAAAGCCCTAACCCTAAATAGTGAACTTCTGTAACACTGTGTAGCTTGTTGAGGAGAGGCAGTCAGACTTAAGATTTTTCATCTGGTATTTGATCAAATGGGGAAATCCGAAGACTTGCAGTATACTGAATGGTAACGACAGTGTGATTGTGTTTTTCCTTTAGCCCATAAACCCCCGACAAGCCCTGGTGCGACGACAATCTGTGGTGAACATTGAGAACTTCAGGAGACAGTATGCCCGGAGGAGGTGGCAGGTAGGAGTTATACATTGCTTTAGATCTTGAAATGGTGCTGTATGTGTCCCCAACCTACATTTTTACCAATACTTTTAAAATATATATGTGTCTCTGCACTTTCTGTTCAACCCTGTTGGGACATCTCAACACCTTCAAGTAAAATAGGGATTGGGGGGAGTGGCCTGTTTTGAAGTTCTGTCATGAAACTATAGATGGCACAGGCTGATAGGTCCTTAACTCACCTGCAATCACTCCATTGATTGGTTCCTGCTGTATCAGTAGCCAATGAGCTCGCTGTTCAACCTTCATTTGCTGTAGCAGTTGCATATATTCCGCCAAGACCAGACATATCAACATCGTCATATCCATTACCATGCCAAACGCTCTGAGAGTTGTCATGACAGAAATATTATTTTTGACAAAAAGAACAAGAATACTGACTGTAAATGTGACCTGATTCAATAACATTTTAAGGCTGTTTTTTTAGACATTTTACTATTGATTTTTAATATTGTAAAGTTCGATGTGGTAACACTTTAGTATGGGGAACAATTCTCACTTTTAACTAGTTGCTTATTAGCTTGCATATTGGCTGTTTATTAGTACTTATAAAGCACATATTAATGCCTTATTATGCAGTACCATATTCTACATCCCTAAATCCTACCCAATGCCTAAACTTAAATGGTACAACAACTACCTTACTAACCAATAATAAGCAGTAAATTAAGAGTTTATTGAGGCAAAAGTTGTAGTTAATATGTGTTCCCTATACCAAAGTGTTAGCTTCAGTGCTAAAACGTTTCGAATGTTAACAGGGTTGAGAGAAATGTTGATTGTTATTTGTGGGTTTCCATTGTGTCCAACTTAATGTGTTATTTTATTTGTAAGGCACATGGAAACTCTGATACTACTAGAATTTACTTATTTGTTAAAATTATAAGCATATGCATTTCAAACTTACTATGAGGGGGTTGAAATAATGTGCGTTATCAGCAACTGAACTACTTGAAGGTCTGTAAGATTTTTTTTAATGTTTTTGAAAAGAGTCTCTTTTTTTATTTGATCAAAAATACAGTACAAACAGTAATATTGTGAAATATGATTGCAATTTTAAATATGTTTTCTATTTTAATATAATTTCAAATGTAATTTATTCCAGTAATGGTAAAGCTGAACTTTCAGCATCATTACTCCAGTCTTCAGTGTCACATGCGCATGGGTTCATTTCGAGCTACAGGCAAAACAAGTGAAAATGTCAATTTTGGTCGAAATTAAGATATTCACAAAAATTAGTTCATTAAGCCCTCGTCTAGTGATCCCAATGCTCCAAATAGCAATTAAACAACTAAATGTATCTTTATTTGTACGTTTTTTTAAGAGGAGTACCTTTCCTTCGTCCATGAAAAATGCTGTATTTCTCTGTTCGCTTCTTGACAACTGGCGCTTCCTCTAAGTTTGGTATTGTTTTAAAGCGCAATATTCCAACTTTGTGAATACTCATAGCGAATTCTTGATGGCACGCGTCTGAACCAATGAAATGCGATTTTCAAACTCATGCTGATATCAACAAATCGATCTTACTCGCGCTGACTGACACATCAAAAGCGCGCACACAAAGACAGCGCCTCAGACAGCGCGCAATCCCGATATATACTTGGCGAGTATTCACGCAAACATTATCTGTCATGTCTTAGGTGAACGTTTGGTTAACTGTTGGGGAAAAACATCTAATGTGTAACATTATATTAGATACGTGTGATACAGTAAGTCTTAATATATAGGCTGTCTGTTTCTTTGATGTTAATCCAACAATTAGGGAATCATGAAAAAAAAAGTGAATATATATATATATATATATATATATATATATCCTATAGATATGGGTTTTGACTTGGTTTAAGCCAAATTTGGTTGGATTTTAAGGTATTTCTAGATGATTTTGTTTTGGAACCCTCAGAAAACTTCAACTCGATTTTTCTCAAAATTGACTTTGCTGAATCAATCGACTTCAAACAGATGTAGCCCAGTCATTTTTTGTCGGATTCCAACAAATCAAACATCATTTTGAAGTTTCTTTAATAGAGAATGTGAGAATAACAATAACTAATTTTTGAAAATTTGCTCATTGCGACTCATTTTGCCAGCACGTGTCACATATGATGATTTGCTCAAGAAACATTTCTTCTTATTATCAGTGTTAAAAACAGTTGCTGCTTAATATCTTTGAAAACCGTTTTCCAGGATTCTTTGAATTGAAAGTTTGAAAGAACAGCATTTATTTGGATAAGAAATCTTTTGTAAATGTCTTTACTGCCACTTTTGATCAAGATGTTTCTTAAAAAGAAACTTTTTTCTTAAAAAAAATCTTACTGACCCCAAACTTTTTAATGGTAGTGTTTAGTCTAATGTAATTAAATTGTCTCCCTGCTCTCCAATAGCTTTCTTTCAGAATCGTGGCCCTCTGCAATCACTTGACACGCATGATGAAGAAAGGTCACCCCAAACCACAGGTACTGCATGAGCCCTGCTCAGTTATACTCTGTTAAACCCAATAAACTTAATTGTCTGGTAGGTCCAGCATTCTCCAGATAATAATATGACCTGTTAAATCACAAGAGGGACCCTCTAATATCTTAAATCCCAAGATCACATATTCTCTCACGTTGGTATCTGTCAAATACGAATGCATCTCAATATCTTTGTTGGGGTTTACAGGATAAACCCAAGATGGGCTACGTAGGGCGCACAGTGGCCATGTTCGAAAGAGAGTGTGAGAGCGATCAAGAGGAGGAGGTGATGCTGAGGAAACCTCGAACCAGGAAGAGAAGTAGCACCTCCTGAAATTCCTTGATGCTCCTCCGACCGACCACAACACAAGCGTCCCACCTGCACGCTGGTTTTGAGGTGAACCAGCAGCGCGTGTGCCTTTTCCAAATGCACACAGGCTGAATTGTTATTAGAAAGGGTCATTGAGGTCTGTATGTGGTTTGTTTGACTTCATAGAGATGCAATTATTGTTTGTCACCACGTCTGTAAACATGATGCAACAAGTGCAGTTGTGGCATATATAGAATGCTCATATTTTAAAGCCGTGTATAAATGTATTAATGTACATAATGGGATAGGGAAGAATTTACTGGATGTATTACAAGTTTGTATGTAAAGTTTACTTGTACAATGTTAAAATATGTATTAGAGATGTTTAACGTCACATGCCACTTTGCCCCGAGCCCTGTCTGTCTTAATATGTGCCACATTTTTGCATTCCTTTATTGAACGTCTTCAAATTATATTTGCATTTAAACGGTGCATGACTGATATAGCCAACTTCATTTATTCTGTATGAAATTTGTTGATGTTATATGTCATTTTTATCGTTTTATTGTGCAGAATGTCATCTCAAGGTGTGGTCACATTTACCGTTATTCTGCAGATTGTCGCGGGAAATTGTGAATATTTAAATCCTGAAAATCAGGAATTGCGCATATTTGCGAAAAATCTCCCCACACTGATTTCGCAGTTGGTTACGTGAATTTTTCCACAAAAAACTTCTTGAAAGTGACTTCTGTGTGAGCCATGCTTCATATATCGCTACACTATTGACAGTGGACCTTTTTTTTGCATGCAAAATTTCTTCCGCACTTTTGAATTTGGCATTTGACCAAGCAAGTCAGTGTCAGATGAACTGGGTTTAAAATTCAGTTTAAAACCATGTAATACTCAATGTATTAGCTATTAAGTGTCTTAAATTTAGGTCAGTTATCAAGCCTGGGTCGACAATGACTTGTAAAGCTCTTAAGACAGTAATGATGTATCAGATGCCATTCATTTTGATTTAAAAAAATTATGTTTATTGAAATCAGGGCAGATTTTTTGGTGCATGGGAAACTCCATCCCTCTGTCGGGAAAGGACAAGTAGGAATTGGCAATGCTGTTGGACTGTGAAATGAAACTTTGTATGTACTGTATCATTAGCTGTGTTTCCATCCACTTATTTTTATGTGCATTTTGTGATATCACATAAAAAAAATGCTGGATGGACGCCAGGATGCGCATGAATTCTTAAAATGTGCACAAACGACTTATGAGCTCAACTGAAGCGGATACAGCCAATAAGAAGACGTGCATAAACTACGATGGAAAAAATCCCTTGATGCGTAACAAAAAAACTTGGCCTCAACAGTGGATGTGATTGGATAACTGGACTAACCAGTAAACTAATGTTGGCTTGATCATGAAATGCCTGAGCCAAAGTCTGTCCTCCCAGAAACATCTCACATGACTGCGTTCCCAAACACCAGCATCCGAGCGCAAGATAACATGACAGCTTTATTGCGTTTAGCTGCGCGGTCTAAGGTGCAAGTCTCTTAAGATAGAGGAATTGCTTCCTCATTAGCATTTTCAATTTTTATTACAGATATTTTGCACCACTTTCCTAGGAAGTGACTAGGAATATATAGAGTTTTTTCTCTTGAACACGTGATGGAAACTGTGCTTTATTTGCAAATGTTTTATGCAATATTCCAATTTTGCGCACAAGTAAAATTCGCAACTTTGGATGGAAACATAGCTACATGGTGCTTAAAGGGATAGTTCACCCAAAAAATGAAACTATTTCCTACTATGGTAGTCAATGGGGGACGAGATCTGCTTGGTTATAAACATTCTTCCAAATATCTTCCTTTGTGTTCAGCAGAACAAAGAAATTTATATAGGTTTGGAACAACTTGAGGGTGAGTAAATGATGACAAATTTTTGGGTGAATTAACCCTTTAAGGCATTTCAGGACTGTGCCACTTATTCATGAGACATGTATTCATATCTTTTCAAACTAAAATTGCAGTTACGCCATTGTCTGGCTCCAGTATCCCCTTGACCCTACATAGGAAAAGGAAAATGGATGGATTTACTTTTTTAATAGTACAGTACCTGGATTACAGTTACGCATATGTATATGATTGTATTACAGTGCCTTGAGGCTGAATGTGATTGTAGGACTGAAAGTGTGTCATAGGCTGCACGCAGTGCCCTGTGCTCCACATGTCATCAGCAGGAAGAGGTTGTAGAATCTTATTGTTCCCAGGAATGTGTTTTATACAATGAGCTTATAAATCTCAATGTAAGTGGGCTCAAAAGTTTTCATACCATTTTATTTCTTTAAAAAATTGTGAGAAATGTTCATTCTGCTAGAGTATTAAACCTTAATCGATTTTAAACCGTTTTGCCGTGTGTATTTATACAGTACATACTGTACATGTTCAAAAACCTTTTTGTTTATGTGTATAAACATGTTAATATACACCTGTATTGCATCACTTGCATCACTTCCAGTCACATAATTGGTGGTGTTGGGGAACAAAACTATGGAAGCTCATTTCCGCCACTAAATAAAAAAAAATAAAAACAGTAATTGCGACTTTTTATCTCGCAATTCTGACTTTATAACTCGTAACTGTGAGGAATTCTGAGATATAAACTCGCAATTGTGTGATATAAAGTCACAATTCTGACTTTTCTCGCAATTGCTAGTTTATATCAGAATTGTGACTTTATATCACGCAATTGCGAGTTTATATCTCATAATTGTGACTATATCACACAATTGCGAGTTTATATCTCACAATTCTGACTTTATATCACGCAATTACGAGTTTATATCATGCAATTACGAGTTTATATCTCGCAATTCTGACTTTATATCATGCAACTGCGAGTTTATATCGCAATTCTGACTTTATATCATGCAATTGCGAGTTTATATCTCAGAATTGTGACTTTATAACTCGCAGAAAAAAAAGTCAGAAATGTGAGATATAAACTCGCAATTGCGAGATAAAAAGCCAGAATTCTGAGATAAAAACTCGCAATTACTGTTTTTATTTATTTATTTTTTTAATTTAGTGGTGGAAACAGGCTTCTATAGTAAACAGTATTGTTTACAAGTATAAATGCCAGATTAAATGCGTAAAATGTGCCTCAAGAAAAAAAAAAAGATCTCCCTTATAACCATTTTTTTACTCTTGATATGACTCTGTACTTGTGTTGTTCACAAACAATGTGAAATAAAAAAAGTTTACTAAGAATTGAAAAAATGCCCCTTTTGTACAAATAGTAGAAGTAATAAATGATTAATATATTTATTGAAGTGTTTGTTTGATTATTTTTGATGCACTAGTAAGGTCAGGTCAGGTATTGAAAGAGACTACACAGTTTCAAACATTTCAGCATTTATATCAAGAGATTTTTAAGATCACGTAACACCTAAATTCAAAGTCAGGACACAGAGTGACTGCGTTGGGCTTGTGTTATTCTGTAATCAAAACTTTTGTGTCACAATCAGTCTGTTAGTGAGCAAATGTTGCCCTCGTGTCCAGTCAGTCAGGCAGTTTCACAACAGCAGTGTTGTTTGGGCTCAATTGAGCTGAACGCAGTTGAGGTGAAAACTTGACCTGAACTAAATAAACTGCCATTAGTGAAGTAGGCCAGTGGCAATGTGAAAGGTATCCGGTGGAGGAAGTAAACCAGTTTTTTGTTTTTCTCTCTTTTTTCCCCTCACCTCTAAATCAGTCTGGCCAGAGCAAAATGTAAAGAGTCAGAAAGTTTAACGTAGAAACTGAAAATGTAAAGCTTTTCCTTATTCTTTGATGAATGTTTCTAAATGTTTCTTCATTAATTTCTTAATAACAATGAGCTGAATTTTATCAAGTGTGCCAATGTTTGTTCCATTCCAGACCATTGCCCTACATATTTCAGTAATCCTTCCTTATCCCATCCAATTTGTTCTGGTAATGTATTAATATGTACAGCCAATGTGTTATTCCATGAGATTAGAGGAGTTGTACATGTCATAATGTCATTAACATCAACAATGTCTCACATTTTTTTAGTTGGTCTATTGTTTCATTCAATCAAATTGTTGGGTTCTTGATTTAAGAATGACCTGTAATTCAGAGCCTTTAAAAATGTTTCTGGCATGTTATCAATGAAAGAATTTACTATCCTATTTATGTGATAAGACCTTTGGGGTGGAGCATTTCTGCACTGTAAGTGTGTACTTTCATTTTTGGTTTATTCAACAGTGGTTCTTGAGGCTAGTTTGGTACACACACATACATTTTCCACAGAAGTCTTTCTTCAACAAATATCTGTTATTTTCCAACCAACTTCAAGCTGCTTTTAGGCCTTAAACTTATCAGATTCCTGTTGATTTATAGGTGAAATCAGATAGCTTAATGCTTCACATATCATCTGGCTTATCTTATCTGCTTTCAGTGTATTTTAAACCATCATAGCATCATTGATGCAACGATTAACCAGCCAGTGTAACTGATTGGTCTGTTACTGCCTAAAAAACAAAAGATGAATTGCAGTTGCAGGAAAGTAGCCGTAAGCTCAAACACAATTGATCACAATGAAGATATAATTGCTTCTGTGGAACTGTTAACATATGATCTTTTTTGCCCCAGGCCATTGTGTATCTTTAGCAAAAGTATAGTCCTAAACCAATGAGGTAGTTATTGTTTACAGAAGAGCTTGTAGGCCTACATATTTTCACCAATCATTTTGGCTACATGTGACAGTAGATAGGCCTAACTTAAACACAATTACCTAAAGGAGGCTTTTAATTTCGTCAAAACACCTTATATTAAATCTAGCTATGAAAACGATTAATTAACTAAGCTACAAATGGTTCTACAAATATTTTATGTAGATCTGGATGAACGTGTCAGTTATAGGAAATTCGTGACATGACGTAAGTCACGATCATAGGCTACCCAAACATCAGCACACACCAGAAATTATGATAATTGTAATGACTGTGCCACCTACTGGTTAGACATTGTATCTCCCATATATATCTGAACTGATGCCTGAGTAAGCCTACTGGGAAAAACTGAATAGGTTTATGTATATATAGCCTAAATTATTATTATTATTATAATCATGTATCTATGTTGATACAGCAATGTTTCTATGTTTATTATAACTATCGGCAAATCTACCATTCATTAGCATGAATGTATGAATTTTGACAATTGATTTTAAGCTCCATCTATGGTTGTCCACACAGTCAAACAGAAAATCTTATGGGTTTGACAAAATGTTTGTTTTCTTTTTATTATGCTATCTATATAATGTTAGTTATGATCTGAAGACAGCCGGTAGTGTGGTAGGCTGTCATAATTTTGATCAAACAAGAAATCAAATTAAATGCTAGGCTACATTTGTGCTAAAAACATTCTAGTCACGGCTAAGCTGAAGATCACACAAGACGATCACACAAGCTATATTTGCTCAATTTGGAAAATTAAATTTCGTTCTTGAAAAGAAAGAAAAATCACTGTGCCAGAAGATCACTGAAACCGTTACAAATGTCTCCCTCTGTTGGCCAAAAGTGAAAAGGACTTTTTTATGATTAAAGTCCTGAGGGGTTTCCCGCCGTTATCAAAATTCAGCGCGTGCTGGTCACGATTCAGCGAGATAAGCGGTTTTCTACAGATAAGAGACGAGTTCAACTTTTAAATTGTCATATCGTCGTGTGTACCAGCAGAATTAATACACAGGTAATTTAAAATTGGCACCTGATTTAACATCTCAAAAACAAGCCATATCAATTTAGCTTTTTTCCTTCAGCCTAAATGTGTTGCCGACGTCAAAACAAATGCTAGGTGTTTAAAAAGATTTCACAGATGCCTTTACACTTTCTCCTTAACCAAAACCAATGTATTCAGCCCAGACAATACTATTATTTAGATAATTTGATGTAGGCCTACTTCTAGAAAAGGATGTAGAGTGCCTGACAGGTAAGTGTCAAACTAGAAAGCAGCTAAAATGGAATAGAGGGTTTATATAAGAATGTGGAGAGCAGCTCATATGTATACGGGATCTCTGGGAAACACTTGTGTGATCCAGATCTTACTGGGCCGCACTGCAAACTCTTACCATCTGGACGTGGGCAGCATGCTAGTAAGCAAATGTTACATTTGGATAGCATGGAAAATCCCACTGATGTACTGAACAGACAGTTCTGACAAATGCTAAACAAATGACCCAGTTTCACATTTGTTTGTAATTAGCTATTCCATTAACATAGACCACATAGGCCTATGTATTGTATGGTATGTCATATAAGGTAATTAGATTTCTAAAAACAAGGCATATTTTTATTCTAGATGTGAATGCGATTTCCCCCTCAAATTCTTGTTGACTTATGACAAATAAATGATGGGAAAATCAGGTGTAAAGTGTGGTGGTAGTTGTCTTGAAGTGTATCGTTAAAGGCAAATAATTTTTAAGGCTTCACCAAAAATTAAAAATAGCCTAATAAAAGTAATTTAAAAAAAAAAAAAAAAAATGACAAACTAGTCTACCTCAATAAGCAACTAATTAGTAGTTGAACGAGTACTTGACTGGCCCATTTCTATTACATATAAAATAATGGCTTTGACATCTTCATCTAGATTTGACTCATTAGATTGAAATTGATATCAGAATTGGATTTGTAGATGGTTGAGTGCTGCTGAATTATATGAAGATAAGGAGCTGCTCATCATTAATCATGCATGACATCCTTTGGCTCTGTGTGTGTGATCATTAGGTTGGTTTCTGGTCAGATGACGACATTGAGATGAGTTCCTAAAGGGCCCTCTCCATTATTCATTCAGGACTTGTATGTGTACCCTATTCTTAGAATAGATGCTTAATAGACATGTCCGCACAGGTCACTCTGTTCCCTACCTGTTAATGCGTCACATATTGGTGGGAGTAAATGTTCCTCTTTGTGACAAGTCTGGGATCAGTTTTGTTTGTACGTGCCATGGAGGGATTTAGATTAGCCAAAAATAAATAAATGAGCCCAAAAACATGTACTGTAGCTACAGCCTAAAACAGCAAAGCCGGGTTTCATTGATAAACAATTTCTGGATACTTGTCCAGAAGGTCAGTCTCAGGACACTGCTGTCTTCCTTTCCTGATCATATTAGATTAAAATATTGATCCAGCTGGAAAGGTGATTCATTGGTTTCTCAATAGAATTGATTCAGGGTTCTTGGTCTGGCAGAAATGGGACAGAAAGCATATCTAGGGCATTAGATCTCTGGGGGACCATTAGGCCTTTTGCCTGTATCTGGGTTAAAAGCATGACTGAAAATCTTGGGCCAGAGTGGGGAAGGCACCAAAACACGACCTATAAAGTGGGTAATGTTTGCTTCCAATAGTGCACTCTCGTTCTGTAATGATACACACTGAGACAGAAGATAAAGATTAACCCAATTGTGGGAGTTTATTGCAGTGCAGAGGCAGAGTCTGGTAAGTATAACAGGGTAAGTATACAGGTAAGGATGCTGGCTGATCACAGTCTTTTAGAATAAACAGTATAACATTCACAGAACGTACTAGAGATACACGTGAGTAATACAGGTAAGTACTGAAAATTACTTTTCCACTTCATAACAAAACTTCTTTCCTTCAACAGGACAAAATCACTGGCACGTGTTTGAGATCAACTTCCAGATCATAACAAAACTGAAGATTCAGGTAAGCAGCTCAATATATAACGAAACTGATAAACAAAGTCGCTTATCTTTCTTGGTAGTAATGACAGGTAAATGCAGGATAAACTAAGCTTCCAGCTCAGAGCAAACATGGAGGAACACAGGTAAGTCCTTCTTAAGCGAATATAATCTAAAGGTGAGTCCAGTCATCTTTTTCAGCTGAAACATCCATATCAACATAAAGACAAAGACTGGAGCTGTTTTCGAAATCGCCCCCTATACCCTCATTCACTATTCCCTACATTACTCCACTTGTCCACTTGAAGGAGTGAATGAAAACGAGTGTGCGAATTCACTCTAATTTTTAATAATCATTTGAAACTTAGCAAACTGGCAGCTCCAGCAGTAATGAAAAGATTTATCTTGAACTCTGTCATAGAAACTAGCACGTATAAACCTTAATTAAACAATTTAATAATCAATGAAAAAGGAATTTATACCTCTATGATATTACACTGTACCAACATTGGACCAGTGGTTTGGAAAATAGGATTGGATTCAGCTGCTGGCGCCATCTTCTGGCGTCTCGCAGGAATTTATTCAGCACGGCCCTCACAGTGCATTATGGGTATTCTCTAGCTGTTGAGTGTAAATCGGTTGTACACTTGTTATTGCGGTGCATTATGGGATTGAATGAGTGCACTCAATAATGTCCAATATGGTTTCAGACACCAGGCTCTTCACTCAAATAGTGCCCTATTTAGGGGGAAAATTAAACACACACACACACACACACACATATATATAATAATTGTGCTAATTACCCCTATTTTTAAAGTTAATCTTTAAAAACACACATTTAATAACACTGTTAAATGTAATCTTTAAGACAAAATTAATATCCATTTTTCATTTTGTACATTATAATGTTGTGATGCCTTAATTCACTTATAACATTTACAATGATTTATTTTAGATTTTTATTTTTTTGTATATTTAATGTATTTAGACAAAATAGAGTATAGAATTTAGTATTGGCTGTTTATCGATAATCGACCATAATATGGAAGCAATGATTGACTTGACAGTATCAGCCAGAAATTTAATATTTATGTATCCCAAAATATAATATTTAATGGCAGCTATATGATTTGTGACTTGTTTATCAGTAATGGCATAACTATAGGTATCCCCAGATCTGTTGGGAAACAATAGCACAAACACACACAGTTGTTTTTCTCCAACCAGACTTAACCAGACTTTCAGACACACAACTTCAGTCCAATCAGGATATTCCCACGAGGAAGGAAGAGCTAAATTGTTATAAATAACTATGAGTCAGCCTTCTCGACCCAGTCCTGTCCTCACTGAGGCTTCTTTGGGAGATGACTTTGTATCTTTGTGCTCTCTCTGAAGACCTGAGATGACCGACATGATGTAATTGGGCAGGATTTGTTGGTTGTTGGTTGTGTGCTCTGTTAATTGGTCTCTGGTGATGTTCGGTACTTTGAACACATTCAACTTGCTTAAAATGCACCTTGACTTTACAATTAAAAAAATCTAAATCTTAAAAGTCATACAAAGTACTTAGTAAAATCAACTTCTTAATTTATCTGCCTAGTTCCATGTTCTGTTCAGTTTATTTCAGTTTTAATGGATCTTCTATTTCAGTCACATGTGTTACGTGTTCTCATTTGCCGCCACCATAGACACTAACTCATTCATCACAGCTGTGCGTTGTTTGTCAGTCATCACTTTGTATTTATGTTCGGTGTCTGGTCATGTAAATGTGTTGTGTGCATTACCCTTGCCTGTTTGGATCGCTACCTTTTGGATTATACTTTGTAAAGTTTGTGTTGGAATCTTATTCTGTCTTCGTCTTCCTGCCTGCATACACCTGTGACACCTGGATTCTAAATTTAATTTGAGATACAAATCTCAAACAATAAAAAAAAAAAAAAAAAGTGAGAAGTCATAAAATTATTTTCAAAGGAGGACATTCAAAGGAGGATTTAAACCATTTGAAATAGGCTTCATTTGACAGAACTCTCTGCAAAGAGAAAATTCCCCCTTTTAAAGCCTTATGGATGTTGTGATATTGTGCCAGTATTTTCATTCTTTCATTTTCTTTGCACTTCAATAGATCTTCTTTGGATCCGAGCCCATTATAAACACAATGACATATTGAAACTGAGGTCAGACTTTTGTTTGGTTTTATTACTGTTAAACTCACTGTTAAATATACAAAAACAATGAAGCCATTAGTAGGTTGATTTCCCCCAAAAGTGTAAATACTATGAATCTGTGTCTGTATGGAAATATATATATGGAAAATTCCTCTATATTAACAAACCCTTTTTTAACAGACAGCCATGTAACTCGCTAATCCAATAAAATAAATAAAGTCATTGATTCTTTTCTTTTAAGGTTTAAAAGAACATCAGGTACTACTGTGCCGAGAACAGCAGCAGCAATCATATGAAAAGAAATAGGGAGCAGTTAAAGTGATTTTGATGGTGAGGTGTGATCATTACAATAGCAGTGGTTATTTTTGTAATCTGATGGTTCAGTTATTTAGGGCCCCTCTGTGACAAATGAGATCATTATCTCTGGTGGGGATGAATTACCTGTTGAATTACTTAACAAGTTAATGAGCAATTTTCTAAGTGCGTGGGCACGATGCATCTCACCCTACAGATATGAGACAAATAGACATTACGTGAAGAAAGGCTGACGTTTAGATAGGACAAACTGGTTCACTGGGTTTTTTCTTTTATAAAATGACATTCAAAGCATGTTTTAATATAATTGGAACTGAAATTCAAAATTCATTTTTTATTGCTTTCAATTACTTTTTAATCACTTATACCGTTCAATACACATTAAAGTTGGGCAAGATGACCAAAATCTATCCATCACAGATGGTATAAGTAATTTCATATTACGGTAATGGAATATGTTATGATTTTGCTGGAGATTAAATGAAAAAAATGTAAAAGCAGTGAGTTTCACAGTCCTTCCAAATAATAGTTGCTGAAATGTATCTACTGCAGCATAAACAACACTATAGCTGTAAATCTTTACCAGCTTACATATGGTACAAACCAGTGGTTCCCAACCTTTTGTCCATGAAGCCCCCCCCCCCTCCATACATATAAGAAACCCTTTTCTTCCTTAGTATTTAAATATCTAAAAAATCTTAAATCAAGATGCTTTTACTAGATAAGTAAAATGACATACAATATTTTTCCTTGTTTTCTGGGAAAAAAATCAAAATGATGTCAGTTTTTGCTTATTTAAAGCTAAATGATCTGCCAATGGGGTAAGAAAATAATCTTGTTTCTGTTTGGGACAGTAACAAGAAACAAGATTTCAAACAGAAACAAGATTATTTTTCTTACCCCATTGGCAGATAATTTTGCTTGTTTTAAGCAAAAACACTTCATTTTGATTTTATTTTCCAGAAAACAAGAAAAAAATATCTTGTGTAATTTTACTTATCTAGTAAAAGCATCTTGATTTAAGAATTCTTATTTATTTAGACTGGAAACAAGACAAAATACAGGTGCATCTCAATAAATTTGAATGTCGTGGAAAAGTTCATTTATTTCAGTAATTCAACTCAAATTGTGGAACTTGTGTATTAAATAAATTCAATGCACACAGACTGAAGTACTTTTAAGTCTTTGGTTCTTTTCATTGTGATGATTTTGGCTCACATTTAACAAAAACCCACCAATTCACTATCTCAATAAATTAGAATACTTCATAAGATCAATAAAAAAAAAGGATATTTTAAACAAAAATTTAAACAGTCAGGCTTCTGAAAAGTATGTTCATTTCTATGCACTCAATACTTGGTTAGGTCTCCTTTTGCATGAATTACTGCATCAACTCGCGTGGCATGGAGGCATTCAGCCTGTGGCACTGCTCAGGTGTAATGGAAGCCCAGGTTGCTTTGATAGCGGCCTTCAGCTCATCTGCATTGTTGGGTCTGGTGTCTCTCATCTTCCTCTTGACAATACCTCATAGATTCTTATGGGGTTCAGGTCAGGCGAGTTTGCTGTCCAGTCAAGCACAGTAACACCATGGTCATTGAACCAGCTTTTGGTACCTTTGGCAGTGTGGGCAGGTGCCAAATCCTGCTGGAAACTGAACTCAGCATCTCCATAAAGCTTGTCAGCAGAAGGAAGCATGAAGTGCTCTAAAATTTCCTGGTAGATGGCTGTGTTGACTGTGGACTTCAGAAAACACAGTGGACCAACACCAGCAGATGACATGGCAGCCCAAATCATCACTGACTGTGGAAACTTCACACTGGACTTCAAGCAACATGGTTTCTGTGCCTCTCCACTCTTCCTCCAGACTCTGGGACCTTGATTTCCAAATGAAATGCAAAATTTACTTTCATCTGAAAATGGGACTTTGGACCACTGAGCAACAGTCCAGTTCTTCTCCTTAGCCCAGGTAAGACGCTTCTGACGTTGTCTTTGGTTCAGAAGTGGCTTGGTACGTGGAATGTGACAGTTGTAGCCCATTTCCTAAAGACGTCTGTGTGCGGTGGCTCTTGATGCACTGACTCCAGCTTCAGTCCACTCCTTTTGAAGCTCTCTTAAGTTCTTAAATTGGATTCGCCTGACAATCTTCTCAAGCCTGCGGTCATTCCTTTAACTTGTACACCTTTTCCTACCACACTTTTTCCTTCCAGTCAACTTTCCATGAATATGCTTTGGTACAGCACTCTGCGAACAGCCAGCTCTTTCAGCAATGACCCTCTGTGGCTTACCCTCATTGTAGAGGGTCTTGATGATCGTCTTCTGGACAACTGTCAAGTCAGCAGACTTCCCCATGACTGCTGTTGGGATTACTTAAACCCAGTATTTATACCCTGAGAATGGTAATTTAATAGAACCGGAAATTAAATATTCTAATAATTTGAGATACTGATTTTTTTATTTTGATGAGCAGCAAGCTGAAATCCTCAAAATGAAAACAAAAAAGTCTGGAAATATTTTACTTTATGTCTAATAAATCTAGAATATATTTAAGTTTTACTTTTTGAATTAAATTACAGAAAAACAAAACAAAAAACTTTTTCATGATATTCTAATTTATTGAGATGCACCTGTACTCATCCTGGTTTTGTTCTAATGCCATATGTTGTGTTTTTGTTAATCTAGATTTCTCACAACTCGTGTGCTTTTGCTGGGCAGGACAGAGTAAACTGCAGCGCTTAAAGGGTCTCATGAAGGGTCATGCAGCCGTGCAGAGAAAACCAACGGCCTAGGTCAAGAATTTCTTTGTATAATACATTAAATTTTTATATGTTTTTCACTAAACCCTATCGTATACCCCCAGAACACCTGGAATATACGACGTTTTAAGATGCATCTGTACTAAATAAGAAAAGCATTTTTGCAGTGTAGAGTTTCCTTGGTTACCTCTGTAAACAAAGCAGCACTACTTTACTACTTTACTACTTTAATAGGCATCATACGGAGGTAAGATTAAAAGAAAATGTCATCAAAACTTTTGTGAAGTAAGTTCAGAAAATGCATTCATATAAGCCCCCACCCCAATTTAATATGTAGAATTGTCTTCCAATTTTCTGAGCATCGCAACAGTGAGCTTGCTCTGCTCGGTACAGTATTTTCTCTGCTCTTCTCTTTGCGTCCGTCTTCAGCGTGTCCCATCTCTGGCCTCTGTTAACGTCCACACAAATTACATTTTGGGAAATGATTGCAGTGCATTTTGTGTGCAAGTCCAGGACAAAAAACGGAACTGGCCGGTTCTGATTGATGGTCGGCAGACCGGTGCATCTCTACTACTGGCAACCCTTCACCCGAAGCTCTAATGAGGAGAACACGCTGCCATGTTAGGGAAAGAAAAGAAGAAAGTGGAAAAATTCTGGAATTTTTTTTTAATAAAGTAGTTATTAAACTACTACCATACACACGTTTTCACTGCGTTATTGTATACACACCAGCCACTTCTGACTTTTCATTTTTTCCGCAACTCTCACAGCTGGTGTGAACAATCTTGCGTCTTTTGCGTCATAAAAATGCAATCGGTTTATGTGATCGGCAAGCTGAGAGACCACGTATATAAAATCAAAGGAAGTGGATAAGTGGCCGATCAATTGGAGCATTCCTAGAAACTATACAAAAAGGTTTTTCGTATCCATGTTTGACCTCAAAGCATATAAACTCTCGCGCCCCCTAAGGGGGAACCACTGGTATAAACCATCATACTGCTTCTTTTTCATCATCTTTCTTTGATGTGGATTGATATACGAGCTTTGGGCTTGTCCTCCTGTGGCATGAAACCCAAAAGAGTCTTGACTTTAGGTCCTGTGGTCTTTCTGTAGTCAGAGTATCAATTTTAATGTTACTTTTGGCTCAGACTCAATGTTAAATGATGACTTCCACATATTCTTATGAATGAGTAGAGCTTTTCCCGTCTCCCCTGCTGAAATATAAATGCAACTGTAGTTACTTAAATGGATGAGTGGAAAAAGCCAATGAGCCGCGCTGTTGTTAAAAAGCTGAAGGAATCTATTTTAAGACCCTTAACAAATAACAAGGCACAAAAGACAAGTGAATTTGCCTCATTTTGCTTTTGTATTTCTCTGGAGTTCTGAGAATGTGCATATCTTGTATTTTAAGGCCTGTTTGCACCAAGAATGATAACTATAAAGATAACTATATCTATAGTAGCGTTCACACCAACACACTTTAAGTCATCTGCCGTTTCGTCTGCTGCGTTAAACGCTTGAAAACTTTAAAGTTTAAAGCTGATTGGCTGTCAATGTTCTTATCGTTCATCAGCTGGAAAACATTTGTTGTCAAAGTGATTCTGAGGATATCGTTTCATTAAAGTTGTGGTGTGGACTCATCTGTTCTCGTAGAATTAAGATGATTATTAAAACTTTACAGTTATGGTGATAGTTATAGTTATCACTGGTGTGAAACTTTACTGAAGTTTCATCTATTTATTGTTGTTCCTATGGTGACATGAATATCCAATTAGCAACTACACTGACAGTCCTTCTGAAAATTCTGCCGTCTCTTAGAATTATGTTTTTCTTTCCTTAAGTCAACAATTAATTTACTGTTCTCAGTTTGCGCAAACCTCTAAACTGAATATCATTTGAGCATGTCATTCTTCCTCCTATTTAAAAAAAAACTTCCCCTTTTTTGCTTAGTTTGGACAAAATGTAGATAGAAATAGCAAAAGATCCCTCATATGACAGAAACTGAATCCATTTGGGCTGGACCAGACCTCCTCAACTCCCACTGTTAATCTGGTCTTGACAGCTTGTGACCTCTGTGTGATACCACTGCGCCCAACAGTCAAACAGTAGTGGCCTTTTACAGTTTTGATCCATTTTAATTGCCAAGACCTTGGCTCTGTCACTTATCATTTGATACAAGTCTACCAAAATCTCCTAGGAGTACAAATGGTAAATCCTCAAGAACAGGGCGAGTGTGCCAGTTTAATTAATTTCAGTGTTTCATTAAAATCCTTGAAATTAATCTTACCCTGGTGGAGTATAGTCTTCTCGCACTCAGCATGCACAAAAAACCCTCATAAAGATTGCGAGCCAATATTTTTCCTCAGATGCACCATGCCTGTTCACACTGAGGCACCTGAGGCACATTGTACCACTAGATTAAAACAGTTTGCAATTATATGAAGAAGAACCACCATATATCATCTAAAGAACCATGTGACTCAGGACTTGCTACTTCCTTAAAAAAATACCCATTAGGGATTCACTGGAATTGAAATTCTGGTCCATACTGATAAGCCATTAATTATTTTGTCAGATATTACAGTACATTAAAATGTTATACTGTTTTATATATTAAAAAAATAAAAATATAAATACTTTCAAGAGTGAGTTTAGGTGTCACTACAATAGTGGTGAAAGTATGAAAGACTTTCACATATCATTAATAACAGTGTTATTAAATTATTTGTGATATTAAACAACTCTACATCATGTAAAATGTAAATATGCAAAAGTAAGCATAACCTATTAAATATTGTACATTATATATACAATATTGATGTCAGTAATACCAGCCGGAATATCGCTGGTTTTTAAAAGTGTAAAAAAAAAAAAAAAAAAAACATATAACTAATTTTGAAGTGTTATTAAGTTTAGTAAAATTATGTGGTTTTTATAATCAATTAATATTAACATTAAACAATAAACATAAAATTGCTTTTGTCATTATTTACAAGATGGACAAAATTTGTCACCAAAAAAGTCAATCAGTTTAACCAAAATTTCGGTTTTACTGAATGACACTTTTGGTTATACCGAATGACAATATTTTCAAACAATGCTAACAGGCTGATATCTAGCTTGCTAGCTAGCAGACAAAAAGACAATCAAACATTTTATATTTAGTACAAGTTTTTAAAATATTACAACATTTTCCATGTTTTATAGCGGTTGTACCGCATGACCTGATGTGAAAACATGAATTTTTCAAATAGTTAAGAGAGAGTTAGTTACTTTGCTTCATGACCATGTGGTCCTTTGCAGGTGCCTGAATGATGTCACATCCTGTCACATGATACTGACCGAATGACTTGATCCAAAATAGTCCCTTTGTATTGGTTACTCCAAATGACATCAATGAAATACATTTTTCCAGACATTCTTTCTCATAACAAAGAGAAACGACTTCTACACATAATTTTAATACCATTTTGCACTATGTTGATATATAATGTTATAAAATCATGCTACAATAAAAAATATATACATTTATTAAATTTTTAGATATTTTAATCACAAATAAAATGGCTGTATTGGCCTTTGGACGGTTAAACCGAATGACCTTTTGACACTTCTAAATCTTTAGAAAACCTTTATATTAGGGGTTGCACGACTACTGATTTCTGCTAGTCGATTTCTTATCAAAGCAATACTCAAGTTACTCGACTACTTGTGGTTCATGCTACTGTAAATGAAAAGACATGAAATAGTTCTTATCAATAAATGTTTATTAATTCATAGCCTAATGCAACAATTACATAAGTAAACAAAACATTATAATTATGACATATTTTAATGTTCTTGTAACAGAGTAGCCAAATGAATAGCTGCACGCAACATTTTAATCATGGCTGCATTTAATAATAACTTGCAATAATAACTTTAACATTTACCAAGTTTTCAACAGTAATTACAAGAACGAATAGAATCTTACTTCAACCGGCTTTAAAGTTTATAGACTAACAAGTCATCGCCGCTATCGTCCTCTGCCCACACGCAGTCTTTGGTCGAGCTCATGGATCGCTAGTTTGCATTTAGAAATACAAGCGCATCGAGAGATCAGTAGTGAGGGTGACATTCTTGTTTCATTTCAGACGCAATGTCCGCTTTTAGAGAGTCGTATTTGTTTACAGAATTCACCCATGCTCGTTTGCTTCATGGTGTGCATCTCACTAACATTTGCCTTTGTTGTTGTATGTTTTAATCATAGGTAGTTGTGCATATCTGTTGTATTTTAAAGTAGTCTTACAGAGTTGGCAAATTACAATATTTTTGTCATCTTTGATGAAATACTTCCACACATCTGATGCATGGTGTCTGTTGGTGACATTCACATTTTGAATTAATTTATGGTTGATGCACGCTCGAGTAGTTGATTGTTTCCGACAGCGCTGACTAGTGGTTGAAGTATTCGATCTAATCGACTACTTGATTAGTCTATGCAAGCCCTATTTCATATGTAGCAAAGTATAATTAAAACCTTTTGGAGTCAATAAAAGTGATCTAGTTGTACTACCTTATATACTTTGGATGTCATATCTTTGTTTTTATTATAATTTAGGCCTTTGGACAAAAAAAATTACCCGTCCCGCCCTTGACCCACATACATTGGACTTTTTCTCTGAAGATGCTACGGTATAAACAGCTTATTCTAAAACTGAACAAGCAACACACTCATTTTGTCTCTAGAAGAAGTAATATTAGTTGTAATAGTATTAGTAATAAATAGTAGTAAAGAATAGTAGAGATAAAGCAGCACACAGTTTCAGTCCATGCCAAGAGGAAGTGACTTTTGTTGTGGTTGCACAGATGTATCCTCATAAAATGTTATCCACATATACTATTGCAGGATAAGACCAGTTAATAAGACCATACACTTTTCTGAGAAGTACATCTGTGTTCTCTGTGCTGTCATTAGTGGAACTGTTTGCTCTACGGACATAAATCATACCTCATCTTGCAGTTAGAATGGTTATGGTAATGCTAGTTGGGTAATTTCCACTCAGTCTTCTTAATAAAAGGGAAGTCTAATTTGCTAATCTGCTCAGAAAACATTTGCACTTCTGTTTACAAATGTTTAGTGGACTTTATACCAAATAGACCCTCTTCCCAATACCTACAGTATAATGAGAAATGAGAGTGCCATTGCTCAGTGCAGCTGGTTGATTGGTTTCCGACTTTGATTTTCTGCACAGCAGGGAAATGGAAAGAAGGGGGATCAAGGAGGACATCTGAATTACTCACCATCCAGAAAAACATTTGCTTTTCTGTTCTCCAGAGGATGTGGGTTTTATTCTGCATTTCTACGTTCCCCGTTCAACCTTCTCCTTCCCAGAAACTGTAGAGCGGTTAATCACTAGAGACCAATCCTGTAATATTCAGGATTCTCTGACAGATAATAGATTCAGTTTTTAAGGTCAAGTTGGGATTTAGCAAAAGCTATATTTCAGATCTGCCTCGTAGGATGGCCTTGTTTGGGAGGATTGTTTTAAAAATGACTTTGGTGGCTTTGATATTAGAATAGATGTGTTTATATGAGAATGTCGATGATTATCGCAAACAAAAATGTCTGTGATCAACTGTCTCCTGGTGCAATATCAAAGCCATACTGAAAACAATGCATACTTGGGCTGCCACATTAGATGTGGTGTAATGTTGTTTTGACTGAACTAAAGAAAATCCTTGAGAAATATTTAGATGTGTTAGACTTTCAAGCATTGCGTTTTTTCATGCCATATATCTACCACTGTGCATATTTCAATACAACCATTCAAGTATAACATTTTGTTAGGCTTATATAAAATCAATTAATTTATCTTTAAGCCACTCTGCTTTCAAGATATCAGCATTGTCTATTGAAAAACCTTTAACATTCAACAATTTGTGTATGTGATCAGTTGAAACAAAATGCTTGATGACAAATGGAATACAGCAAACAAATATAACCACATTTATTTCTGAAAGTATAAAATATTACACTATAAAGGCCACTTTGCAAGGGTAAATTAACAACTTTTCCAAATATGTACACAGTTAATACCTTTCCCTCTTAGATATTGTCCAGCTCTGTGGCAAACCGAAATGTCATTTTCTCACATGACCACAGGAAGTAGTTGGCAAGAGTTTCAAATAATTTACTTGATAGCAGAAAATGAATGGCAGGAGTTTTGAAGGTTCCTGATTTTCTTTTTGTACATCCTTCAGAGGCGTCAGGTATTCTGGATGATTCACGCTCTCCCTTCAAAACCAGTGAAGAGGCACAGTTTGACATCGAATTGACAGGCACTATATGCCCTTGAACTGGGAGGCTTAAAAAAAAAACGAACGAACAAAAAAAGCGAAATTTTGCAGTTCACATTCTTTACAATGGCACCAGTCAAGCCTCCGGAGCTTTCTCTCGTGAAGCGAGCCTCCCGTGTTAGTTCGGCATGACAGACAAGTTTCACTCACTGTATTTATGCGCTTTATGAACTTTCCTCGCTCTGAGTTTACTTGCGTGTATGTACGTTCTTACTGTATCCATACACTACCGGAGATGCGGTGTCAGATTGAGGTAGAACCGTTGTACCAAAAACATAGCTAGAAGTTTAAACCTATGAAGTAACAGTCACATCAAATCAACTCTATAGAGTGGATTTAAAGAGCAAACTAAAGCAATAAATTCACATTCAACCACACCTACAATAGAGATCACTAACACACTGGAATATCTGAAGTGTTCCCAGAATAAATTCCTCCCTCTTTTCCCTTCCCTTTCTGGAAAAAAGGCTGCTTTGTTTTGTCTAGAGATTCGCTTTTTCACAGATACCAATATGCTGCCGCCACAGGAGAATTTTCCTCTTTCTTTGTTTCAAGAGGAAACCATCTCAAAAGGTAAAGTATGAAGGTGAGCCAAGATCACAAAACCTTACTAACCCCAACCCTCCCCCACCCCCACCCCCTCTCACACACACTCACACACACACTGCTACAACGCACTCTGCAGTCCAACAGAAAGGGAATAGACGCAGACGTACACATCAGACACGCACAAAGATCACACGCCGACACTTTTCAGTTTGTAACTGAATGCGTCACTCTTTTGCTGGGCTACGCTGAACTCCTTCTGCTGCATTCTGTGCCTCTTCCCAAGGCTAGAATGGAGGCAGGGATCGTGCTGGAGTCGGGTGACTCCAGTCCAGCTGGGGGCAGTCATGCTCTAGCTAGGCTCTGATCTCCCAGAGCCCTTTCGCAGGACTAGGACCATCCACCAGCTGCCATGCCACCCAAGCCCACTGGGCCTTTCTGGGTGATGATACTCTCTGTGGATTTAAGAAGTCTCTCAAGGCATGGCGCGTTAATCTTGGCCGGAGGTGGTCGACTGGGAGCAGACTCTGTCTTACACAGACGGTCCGTGCTGGATGACACAGAGTTGTCCTGTGTCGCGTCCCTGTCCCTGTGAGCCGTTAGAAAGTTCCGAACTGTCCCCTGAGCCTGTTCAGCTGTTGGGGAGCAGATGGGTGATGTGTGGAGCCATTTTAGGTTGGTTGCAGAGTAGGGCCCTGGGGGTGTGAGGTCGCTGACTCTCATTGCCTTGTTACCCATGGAAAGGGCACTTGTGGTTGCAGGGTTTGCAATGCCAGTGAGCAGGGGAGATGTAGCTGGAGACAACTGTAAAGTATTGAAAGAGGGAGAATTACTTAAGATTTCAATGAAAACCGAGGCAAACATTTCTCAAAGGGTCGCTTTGCAATTGGTTTGCTATGATTTAAAGGGTTAGTTCACCCAAAAATGAAATTTTCTGTCATTAATTACTCACCCTCATGTTGTTCCAAACCCACAAGAACTTTGTTCATCTTCAGAACACAAATTAAGTTATTTTTTATGAAATCAGAGAGATTTATGTTTATCTCCCATAGAAAGCAAAGAAATTACCGCATTCAAGGTCCAGAGAAGTAGTAAAGACATCGTTAAAATAGTCAACGTGACTACAGTGGTTCAACCTTAATGTTATGAAGCAACAAGAATACTTTTTGTGCGCAAAAACAAAACAAATAATGGACCTTGAATGTGATAAATGCTTTGCTTTATTTGTGTTCTGAAGATGAACGAAGGTCTTGCGAGTTTGGAGCAACATGAGGGTGAGTAATTAATGACAGAAATTTAATTTTTGGGTGAACTAACCCTTTAAGAAAATAGTTTTAAATAAGGTGAAAAGCTTTTATCTCATTTTTTTTTATCTGTGGTGTAACCATCAGGAACTAATAATACTAATAATTTCCTTACAAACTGAATTCATGTAAATATATACATTTTAATTTTTTTTTTTAAGTTTTTAAAATATACTTCAAAGTGAAAAGTTTTTTGTTTTTGTTTTTTTTAAATATCATGAATTAATCATTCATAAATATCATGGTTTTGTGTGAGCTGCACCACATGGCATTTTCCAATTATTCATGAATGAATAATTAATTAAGTAACTAATTTGTATGAACTGCATTTGTAAATGTATATTTGCATAAATGAACAGATCTAGGGGGGAAAAAAACAGCATCAGGTCATTGACCCCAGAAACTATTATAATAATAACTTGTGTAGGGGGTATGAAATCAGCATGAGAATATCCCTTTACTTTCCCGACTTTAATCTGTCCTGTGAAAGCTTTCCAAAATTACCTGTTCTTTTCCGTCATTGTTCTTAGTGAACATGAGATGTGTATTTTATACCTCTGTACTGTAAAAATAGATTTTAATCCCTTCTTGTCTGTCCTGTTCCTCTCTGGTCCAGTGATTACAGTATAATAGGTATTTCGGTCTCTTCTTTTCAATCAGCCTGTCGTCTTAACTTACACATGTTCATGACAGCTCTCATGACAGAGTCTTACCTTGGGTTTCTTAGATGGGGTCGTCTCTTCCATCAGCGCTGCAGTGTTGGCCTGGTCGCTTCGTTGAGGTTTTATGTGAGGGAACCAGTTCTTCAACATTTCCTCCATTTTCAAAATGATGTTGACATATCTTTCTCTGCATGGCACAGGAAGGACAATATTTAAGTCTAGTAATCCACAGATGCAGTAAAAACAGTTTGAGACTTAATCTGACTGACGTGACGGAAAATGAAAGTCTGCTGTTCTATAACCTTGTTTGGTGTCAGGAGATTTGAAAGAACACTTAACCGCAAGTACACTGCATCATGTGTACGTGTACACACACTAGACACACAAACGTGTTTCTCAAAATGAGAACAGATCCTGTGTTGATTCACACATGTTTGTACACACACGTGGCATGGAGTGCAACCGTTTCCATCGCCTCTAAATATAGACATAAGCCTGCAGCGGGGCACTGACGTCCACGTCACGAGGAAAATAAAAAAAACTGTGCTAAGGAGCAGTGATGCAGACACATGCACATGGTGCCCATTGACTCGCACCAGCCCCCGACAGATGGTTAATGGAGATTAGTGCAAATCACATGACCAAAGTCTCTGCTATGGCCCCATTCTCAGCATTTCAAATGGCTACAGTCATAAGTTACTTTTACATTCCTTATTCTGATGTGCCTTTGCATTGGGGGTCTCGCCAGCTGGCATGATGAAATGGGCGAGTGATAACGGGTGGTGAGGAGTCAGCCACGCCCCCACTTGTGTCAGCTTGGATATGGCTTGGCTCAGTGCCTCGTTCAGATGGCCTGAATTAGTACCACACCCAAAACCCCATCATCTATGTTTTTAGTGGCTGAATACCCATTTCAGGCATATTTATCTACCAGGCGTGTTTTCATGCCGCACAGGTTGCAACACTCCTGGATGCGGCCCAAAGTGCACCAACGATCTAGATGTTCTAGACTCTGCACTCACACGTGAATACTGGACTTCGTGAAGTAGCACAATGCAATACAATGAGCGCAGATCTGGGCTGCATGCCAGGTGCTGTTAAGAGGAAAAGTAAATGACGCACCTAAGCCCAGCCTGACCCATTATGAGCTCATTCGATACAACAGACTCCCCCAAATGACGACATCACAGACTTTACACAGTCTAGCCAGAGGAGGGCTAATCAATCGGATGACAGGCTACTCCCTCAAGGAGCTAGGACATTTTTAACGACCCGCGTTTGAGTTCTATTCTTGTCCAGCCATTTTTAGATTTGTGGTGGCAGGTCTGCCCAGCGGCCCCCCCCTTGCCGCTCTGGACCAAGCATCATGCTGCAAAGCCATGTGTTTTCACATTTCCTTGTCTCATTTCCTTATACTCTCAGAGCAAAGACATTCACAAGACTTCCAGACAGGCCAGAGGGCATAGAAGTCATTCACAAGTGACGTGGGATAATTTAACCTTGGCACCTAAGCAGCGCAACAAGATTTCCTCACAACGTTGCAAGTAGTGGATTGAGGTAGATTAAGTAAATGGACACAACATCTATCAGATCGATCGGCGATGGAGTGCTGTGCGGATTAAAGCCCTCCCACCCTCAATCTTCCCATGAGCGAGGTGAAAGAAACCGTAGGAAACTCACCCCATGCAGGGATTCTGCAGGACCCCCATTATCCTCTGGATGCGATCCATGGCCACACTTTCTTGGAAAGTGCTGAGGCCTGTGAAAGGAGAAGATACAGTTTAAACCTTTTCTTTTACGAGCAATGCCAGCCTATTGTCTCAGACAGGCTGCGCTACGTCTGCGAGGCAGATGGGTTCTTGTGAAGCACGTGGGAGGACAGACTTGCTGTCTCTGTGGCCAGGAAGTCCAGTGTCACCCAGAGCCCTTGAATTGACAGCAGTCCCAGACCGAGCACTCATGAGCAGGTCCGCAGCCTGTTTTCTAGTACATGTGGGGCTCTAGCCAATAAAACTTTTCTTTAAGTACCCAATAACACTAATACCATCTGTTGGTGTTTTACAGTAAGCTTAAACTTGAGAGAGTTTTCTGTGTTCCAACCAGCCGCCACGCAACATGATTCCAGTAACAAGTAATTTTCCTGTCTGCACTGAAAGTGAAAATGCTTTGCGACATAACAGTTAGTCAACCAGAATATTGCGTGGGCAGTTCTGCTTGCATGTGTAAAACGAAGAACGGTAATACCATGCTTATCCAAATGGCATCAATTTCATGGTTCTACATTTTATGATCCTTGAGATGTTTCTTACTTTTCACTTTTCCAATGTTTGAGGTTTAATATACATAAGGAATGAGATTTTAATCCGGTGTGGGTGGAACTACATGAGAACCAAGCGACCTAAACTCACATTTTGCCACCTTGTTAGGAAACTGTGACGGTGCAGATTTTCTTGTCATTACTTATCAACAGTTACAATAGCCACGTAAAAAAAAAACAAAAAAAAAAACGAGTCAAATATTTACATTATTTCATCCCACTACCAAGGACACAAAAGAAAACGGCTAGCCCAACCCCTTGAGCTTATCTGCATAGTGTCTTCTGTATTTCAATGAAGGCTCTGGGGTATTTTTGGAACCGTGCGGTTTGCACTGCTTTAGACATGCGTCTTACCCATACATTTTTTATTATGACTAAGCAAGGCAGAATGTGCCACCAGGAAATTACTGTGGTTGATTTAACATGTATTTTCATGACATATCTCATGACACGCTTCTTGTGCCATCGCCTGCCGTCTCTAGTTTGGCTGCTCTCTCAAGTTTTTGGATCAAGGCAGACTATAAGACTAATAAGAACGAATAAAGCATTACTCACGTTCTCTGTATCTGCCCGAGCGGAGGCCATTAAGGATTGAGGACAGTGGGTGAATGTAACACTGCAGCTCCAAGCACTGCAAAACAAAGAGCATCATTCAGTATTTCATTCATTTGTTGGTTATTATTTATTGTTTAGCATTCCTTATACAATTTCTAGAGCTTTGCTTTTTAAATTTCAGGATGCTGACTGCACAATTTCTCAATTAACATAAACAAACAACATTAAGTTAGGACATTCCTTAGTTTGTACAGCTCGTAATTTGCCAAGAACAATGACACGGATACAAAAAGTGACTCATCTGCTCTCTCACACATGTATGCAAATGTAATGGAATGAGTTATCATGGCATTTCTACAAGGCAGAGGAAAACAGTTTTTTCACTCAGTGGCCTCATATGACTCATTCACTTTTCACCTAGAAAGAACACATAGAGGAGGGGTCTTCCTGGAAATGGTTCTGCTTCGAGTATTTTTTTGATTTATTCTGCTCGGGTGGAGATAGATCATGTAGGAGATAAGGGTGCTTTTCAGAACGCTATGTCCCTTCCCTGGCATGCTGGCGAGTCAAAAGTGGCACGTCTCACCTTGCATGCGAACAGCCTGTCTTTCTCCATTTGTTCAGGTGTGAGCTGCCTCTCCCTTTGCTCCGGCACCATGGAGCTCCGTGTTCTTTTCAGCGCCTGCCTCTTTTTGCCTACAGGGCTCTCGGGACACCGGCTGTAATTGTTCCGATCTCCTTGTCCCAGGTGAGAATGGCTGCCGTCCTCACTGTAGTCGGAACTATTGCAGCTAGAAGGAGAACTTCCCCGAGAGCTCACGTTCTCTTTGTCCATTACCTCTCCATTCCTCTTTGGGAGCGACTGGCAAGTTTGGACCTCCTGGACGACCCCCGAGGTGGGAGATTTTGGCAAGGTGGTTTGTCCCTGCACTTTGGTACAGTCTGATTCTAACTCGCTATCGTTGTCCTCATCGTCACTGGCCAGCCAGTCAATGGAATAGTCCGAATCTGAAGCTGACATCTTAGGAAGCAGGGTCTAACCAGCATGGACCATCACTGACCTGCGGCGGAAACAGGGAGTACTTTAATCTCCAGTTTCAATAAACATTAATAATGAACATCATTACACAATACAACATGAGTTGGCATAAAATAGAGAAGGAATGTTCTCTCTTTCATTGTATTGCTTTGGCAGGAATATGAAAGCAAAAATTCCACCTTTTTCAGACCTATTTGCAAGATTAATAGTCTAGCAGATACCAGTGGTCCAAAATGACAACTTAAGCATGCTTCTTCAATAAAATCCAGTGGGATACTGAATTTATGCCAGCTCAGACCAGCGTGTTTTCCAGACACACCACCTGAGTCTCACACACAGACTAAAGATAAACAGCAGCCATAAAAAAAAGACTTACTGCTGTTTCACGAACAGTGCCGAGAACTCATGAAACTGACATTTACGGTTAATTCTTATGTTGTTGATGACAAAACTGATTCTTCTGTACATTTTCAGTACCAAAACAAACCCTAAAACAGTAGTATGCTTTTACGCATATACACGTTTTTGTAAATAGTCTTATTCATGTATAATATTGTAGCAACAGGAGGAGACAGTCTTTATTTGTTCAATAACTAAGATGTCTGAAATAAGATTTTATGCTGCAGCCTGTTAAGAACAAATTTGCACCCTGTGTAGCACTTGCATTTGTTTGTTCTGATTGCACCAAATTGAAAAACACTTGAAAATGAAGCAATACAAAACTAGCAAGCTGTGTTGAAGCAGGTGACACACACACACACAAAAAACGCATACATTCAAAGCCCTGTTTGTTTATTCAATGAGACCAGAACGCCGCAGCCATGGTGACCACCATTTAACACAGAACAAAGGCCCTAAAAATAAGCCATTCTTTCTGCACCCTTTTATTAATAAATTGCATTGATAATGCAAGTAATGTATGCTGGTTACATTTAAAAGTTAATTTGTTTGTGGGCTTGCTTTTAAAAGGAGGGTGATTTGAAAATAGTCCAGGGACACACAGATGGGACCAGATCTGCGGCCTTGAGCATTAGCAGTAATTTTTCTACTTGTATTATCAATTCCATCAGTTTTTGGTCATTTATAATAGACATGCCTTGAGGAATACACATAAAAGGAGTGTTTACAACATTACGTTTAATGAGCCAGGCCAAGAATATTCGCTAAAAGCGTCTATGTTGCACAGAAGCAACTGCTTTGTGCTTTCTCTAAGGGTACCGAGCACTCATCTTTTTATAGAGGCCAAGGGCTTCTTATGAATTAAAAGGGCATGTACGTGACACAGAAATATGTATTATGCCTAGATTAATAATAAAATAAAATAAATAAAAAAAACAGGAAACTGCCCACTCTGCATTGTCAGGTGACCTAAAACGTGCTTCATTTAAAATGATTTATTCATTACCGAAAATAGGTTATTTAATACAAAAACTGAATCATTCCGGTTACATTTTACATCTGGTCATTTTTAAGGGATCAGGTAAATATAGTGCCTTAAGCACTGCACATTTTTACTTTTTACAGTATAACATTCACTTTCAGTTAGAAGAAACAATACTTTTGTATTGTTTCTTCTTCTTCTTCAAAAAAAAAAAACGCATTCTAAATATAACTTTTACATAAACGAAAATAACTCAACGTATACAATATAAGTACTTAAACTTTATCAGGTAAGTTCTCGTCACTGTTCTCGTGCAGCACGAGATGTTTTATATAAGCTTGTTGCGTTGAACGTATATAGCCTAGTTACTGAGAAATATACAATATAACCTATATAGTATGTAACACGATATACATCAACATGTTTTCAGATTGCCTAAGCACATTCACATCTCTTGGGCATTTAATCCGTCCATCAGCTGGTCGGTTTCATTTCAAACAAATGGACTGCTGAGCCAGAGTTCTGCCCTGCCAATAAAGCCACATTATGTAATAGCTCTACCTCAAGCACGCGACTAAATGGCTTTATAACAGTCACAATAGCTCAGCCTTTCCAAATGGATGTAATTGCTGACCAGCTTTTTCCTGTCAATACTGGTTTCACCAAAAGTTGAATCAAACAAAACGCAGCGTTTAACGGTTAGCACGACTGCAGTCAACGAACAAACTCCTCATTCATATGAAAAACTGCCTACATCGGATACTTTACAAGTTTTGTCGACAGCTGGGGACGGGGATGAAAAGGCCCTTTATTAGTTTGTGGTAACAGGTAATTTGACAAAACAAAGAAAATCATTGAAAGGTTTATTTTCACAGTGTTTACGTTTGGTTGCCAGTTTAAAGACAAAGCAAGCACGTGACAATTATTTAATAGCGACATTTAGCGCAACGGCAAATGTAGAAAGTCATGTAACCGAGACCTATTTCTTGTACTCCTGTCAGTAATATCGGTTGTTATGGGCAACACGCATATTAATACTAAAACGACTATGGAATAAAACAAAACCCGTACAGAATTAATGCACCTGGCTGATAACTGAGGGTGGGGCCCTGAAGATGACTAACACCTTAATACACCCTTCCAAGACAAGACCACCGCAATCTTTGGCCTTTTTAAAACATATTACAGATTTGTTTTTATTATATAGGTTTATATTAAAACGCATACTGTCGCATAAAACTGATACGAACAAAGCCAAAAACTAATTTAAAAGACCAAATCTATCATATAGGCTACATTTAATACGATAAATACATAGTGCGCGTAAAACATAGGCTACATTAAATACACAAAGGCTGTGTATAATTTTCTTCATTTTATAATAGGCGGATGCCTCTGTTTACGCAGCGGCATCTTCTAACATATATTACATACATACATACATAAAGCCCTATATCTAACGGTTATTCCTATATGTGTATGCAATTTTACCCCATAAAAACGTTTTCGGACGCGGTCGCTGTTATTTAAATCGCGAATCCTACCTTTAAGCCGGATGGGACGAATGGTCGCACTGTCCTTTGTTTCGGCAGTATATCCAAAGACAACTGGAGCGCCCTATCGAGCCTCTGTTGAGAAGCGTACGTGGTTTCAGTGATGTAGACCTGCAGTTGTGTGGCCCCGTGTTACTTCTCCCAAGGCAACGTGTCTGAGAGGGCGGGTACTAAAACGCAGAGCGTTCCGATTTGAGCGTCCAGACCCGAATCTGACAAATAGAGTTTGCGTTGGAAGCGAGCTTCGGCTGATAGGGGAGGCGAGCTTACATATTAAGATGATATGCAAATTAACAAAACACGTGGACACGCGGATCGGTTTCATTCCAACAGGCGGACAGAATGTCAACTGCGAGCGTTTTTTTTTTGTTGTTGTTGCTCACAGTTACTAACTTTTTTATACCTCATTAGCTCGGATGCGATGACGCAGGATATGGACCTCCCTCTCATATGTTAGGGTTAGGTTGCTTTTAAAGTCACCATGAAACCAAATGGGACCGTTCTTATTATTTTGTAAGGAATATTGCAGTATTTATTATAAATGATTATAATAAGAAATAATGAACTCTAATGACGTGTTTACTACCATGAAGGAGGGGCAACCTGTCACTCACATGAGATCAACCAATAGCAAACCACAGCCATCTAATTAATTCCTGATGGACAAAATCAGGTCCCACTCTACATTTTTTTCTTGTTTCACACAGATATATGTCACAGTAGGGAGGAAAAATCTTTAAAACGTAAGATGTTTGATAAAAGTACATATATTTTTACATGTTTTGACAAGTTAGATTACAAGTTAAAGTGCATATTTTTCACCTGTCTACAAATAGACTTGCTTAGTGGATAACCACAAAAACAGATGTTGCATCTGTTTCAAGAGGTATGTATCATTATGTCGTTATGTGTCACTTTATTGTAAATTTGCATATCACAAGTACATCATAAAAACTTTAGTGTTTTGTTTAAAAATCTTTGGAGGATTGATGTTTAGCGCTAAAAGGTCTGTGCTAAATCTGTCGGCAAATTTAAATTTTACGACCTTAAATGTTTAATCTCAGGAAACCTACCAAGAAAATGTCTAGTTTATATTTTAGGCATCTTCATCATATATGTGTGTGTGTTTGTAGATGTTATATAAATTTCATGTTATATAAAATGTTATATAATTTTTAAATTTAAAAAATGGGAATTACAAAATATCAAGTAATATATCATGACATGTATCAGTAATGAGTAATCAGGGATGAAGGTGAACAATAACTGTCACAAAACAAATTTTGGTCCTTCATTTTCATAGACATTGATATATTTATTAATTAGATTTTTCATTTTTTTTCATGATATTGACTGGGCATTTATGACTCCTAGCACACTTTTAGATCTATCGATCATTTCGCAACTGTAAACAGACCAATGTGGAAACATTTGCATGCACCACGAGCCAGTGACACATGTTTTAAAGGAGCAATTCTATTTGCACATTGCTACTGTTGCTCACTGGATGCAGGAGCCCCGTTGCTGGGTTTATCCTTACCTGCCCTCACCTGACTGCAATGTGCACAGCTGGTTGTATGTGGAACAAGCCGAATGAATGAATGAGGCTGAACGTGATGGGCCACCACGTTCTGTTTCGTGTCGAGTTGCGCACGTGATGCCTTTACGCTCGCACTGTTTTTACACAGCCTGTGGAGTTTCCATGGTGAAGGGGGAAGGGTGGAAAACATTCCAAAGTAATTCACTTGCTGTGTTAAGAATGTTGCACCTTCTCTAAAAGCCTCACAGCAGGTGAAGTCGTGTAGCTATATTCCGTCACATGTTATTCAGCGCAGTTTTTCAAACAGCCCGAATGGGAGGAAAATGGCATGCCAGGTGGTCTGTGTCCACTGGTATTTTCACGCTCATGCTGTGGTGGTTGTTCAAGTTGGTGGCTGTGACGGTGAGAGAGCAAATAAGGACTCGCAGTCGCTGCGTCTCTCTCTGGGGGGTGGGATTTCTGGTTGGAGTCCAGACAAAGATACAACGGCTGGAGCCAATGAGTCATAGTCCTCCTCCCCGGAAAACGTGAGCACATGTGAAAAAAAAAACCCACCCATCTTCTGTCTCTCCTTTCGTCTTTGCACAATTGAAAATCATAATTGATGTGAACAGAATGTTTCTTCCATCTTTCTCCTCTCAGTTCCTGTCGGTATTTGACAACCATGAGAACATTAACAAAACATTGTGGGTTCTCAACTGAGCCAAAGACGCCACCCAGATGGATTAGCAAATGGGTACAAACCGGTCTGGTTTTAAATGCAGACTGTCTTCTGGGAACGGGCCCTACTGTGGCCAGTAATGGCATGTTCGGGACAATTTATAAGGTCTTGCTGTGACTGTTTCTCGATAAAGGCCCATTCGCAGCAAGGACTATAACGATAACTATAATTATAAAGTTTCAATATTGTTCTAATTCTATGAAAATTAAAAAATATACACCACAACTATACTGATAATGGCACAGAAGAGTGATGGTTGGAAATGAAAAATGAAATATCTGTCATTAATTACTCACCCTTATTTCGTTCCAAACCCGTAAGGCCTTCGTTCATCTTCGAAACACAAATAAAGATATTTTTAATGAAATCCGAGAGCTTTCTGTTCCTCCATAGAGAGCAACGCAACTACCACTTTCAAGGCCCAGAAAGGTAGTAAAAACATCGTTACAATGGTCCACGTGACTACAGTGGTTCAACCTTAATGTTATGAAGCAACAAGAATACTCTTTGTGCACAAAAAAGCAAAAATAATGACTGACCGTGTCAGTCTCCTGTGCTGTGGTGAAAATCAAGTTTTTAATGTTGTTTATATGTCTATGTGGTGTTTTTAATATGCTTTAAGACAAACCATGTGTAAATTCATAGGTCAACAGCATTTTCTCAGTATTTTCTGAGTACAGATGTAAAAACGCGGTTTGAAATCGCTGGTGTTTGTGATTTCACAAACTACCTTGAAACCAATCACGTCTCAAGAAGCCAGGTTATCCTAGTATATTTTTCTGTTGATATAAATAATCGGGTAGATTTATCAAATTAATGGGTAGATTTAACAATAATTATGTAAATTACAATGTTATGATGAACTATATGCCTTTCTCCACTGTTGTTCAAAGCGTTTCTAACACGTGTCCTAACCAAAGATTCTAGCGACACAAGTTTTTCTGTCCACACCAGACGTGATGCGACTACGAGACGCGACAAAAACCACAGCCAATCAGAGCGTGAGGGCGGGCTCTTTTGGGAAGTGCACGGAAGTCACAATGAAATGGAGAAGTACATAATCAAATTAATAAATATTACTCAATTTAAACATTATTTAAAGTACATCCTAGGTTTCTGAAACAGTCTTTCATAATACACTTGTTTGTTCACAATGAGTAGACAGTTTGAATGTTCTTGTGCCCATTTATTTATTTTCACGGTCTGAGGTGAATTATCCATGGTTACTTTCCGTACGGCTACAACGCTGAAAACACAAAATGAAATGCAAATGGGAATTAGCTTTTAGCAGTAAATAAAGTACATAAACATTACCTGAGATTATCATCGCCATATATTGTGTTGTTGTTTCAGCCGCGATGTCGCAGAAAAATAGAAACCGTTTCTACAATAGAATCGTCGCATGTCGCTGTTGCAGCTAGTTAGAACAAAAACTCTGATTAAAAAGATACCTTTTATCGCATGTCGCGGCGTCGCATTGTGTCTGGTTAGGACACGGTGTAAGGATACTGATTTTTAGAAGGCAGACTCAGATGGAGAACTGGAACATGGTTTGTGTAACATTAGCAACAGTGTAGAAGTTCTTCGACATTAGCAACACATTATTAGCAGCTGTTTGATAATGTAGTCAAGCAAAAGGCTAATCATATTAATTACTGTCATGTGTCTGATGATACCATTGTGCAGCTTACTGTACCTCAGTAAGTTGACAGAGTGGATCTCTTGAGCTCGTGCGAGTGAGTGGAGGCGGGGCTAATTAGCATATTCATAGATCCGCGTATAATAAATGAAGCAAGGGTGTAGAGTTACATTCAAGCTATTTTTAAGGCATGAAGAATTTTTTTTCACAGGAAAAATTTTTAAATATATGATTTGGTGATCAAAGATGAGTTTTAACGTATAAACTTATTGACTACAGGGCTTTAAGGCTCAGACATATTTACCATTGCTTGGTGAAATTTTGCAGACAAAATACAGTCATTTCAATAGGAATCTGTGTGCTCTGGAGTTTTGCTTGAGGACCAAAATTTCCAAAAAAGATTTAAATTTTTTTAATATTTCAAGATGTTCAAGTATGGCAAATTTGCCACACTGTCCAACAGAAAGTTGCTTGGTTTTGAAAGTGTAAGCAGTGCTTCATACATACGCTCTTGACAACAGATAATTAACCTTTTTTTGGCTGCAATATTTTGTTGAAATATCACTTATGTGACTGTACTCTTAGAGAACAGTTCTTTCCCAGCTGATGAACGATAAAAACATTGACAGCCAATCAGAATCTACCCGACTTTAAAGGGTTAGTTCACCCAAAAATGAAAATGATGTCATTAATTACTCACCCTCGTGTGGTTCCACACCCGTAAGACCTTCATTCATCTTTGGAACACAAATTAAGATCTTTTTGATAAAATCCGATGGCTCAGTTAGGCCTCCATTGCCAGCAAGATAATTTCCTTTTTCAATGGCCAAAAAAGTACTAAAAACATATTTAAAACAGTTCATGTGACGACAGTGGTTCAACCTTAATGTTATGAAGCAATGAGAATACTTTTTGTGCGCCAAAAAAAACAAAATAATGACTTTATTCAACAATATCTAGTTATGGGCGATTTCAAAACACTGCTTCATGAGGCTTCGAAGCTTTACTAAACTTTTTGTTTCAAATCAGTGGTTCGGCGCAGTGCCAAAGTCACGTGAACCATTGATATTTCAAAACACTTACGACGCAACAAAGCTGAAATCACTTTTACTGAAATCACATGACTTTGGTGCTCCGAACCACTGATTCAAAACAAAAGATTCGTAAAGCTTCTTTAAAGCATTTAAAGTGCAACACGCTTATAATAGACATAGCTGTAACAAACACACGTCATACACATGCTTATAATAGACAGAATGTCCATTGAGGCTAATAAGGTTATCATTATAGTTATCTTTATAATTCTTTAGAGGTTTTTTAAAAGGACATTATGGTGCACAGATCACAGGTGCTGACTTTTGTTTTATGTCTCACCTTCATTGCAAGAGGGGAAGTGCAAGCGAGGCCATAGGTGTGGCTCAGCTGTGTTGATCCTATTTGAGCTTACAGCGAGAGGAAAGAAATGATAACTATATTTCTCAACATCATCCACTTCAGTTGAGAAGACGGTGTGTTGCAAACACTAGACATGCTGCTAAAAACAGCAGCGGTGGCCCTCCCTTTTGGGCAGGAGGCAGCAACCCTGATAACCTGCACAATATGCTATTGGCCGGCGCAATCTTTACTCTCTTATTCTTCCCTTTGTTGGTACACAGTGCAGTCACACATTCTCTACCCGTTTACGTGTCCAAAACACCCCACAGAACATCACTTGAAAGGATGGAGAGCAAACAACTGGATGCTATTTGCAAAGGGGGTTTTCTCAGAGTGCTCAGTTTGGACACTTTACAATGTGCAATACGATGAGAACATTGAGTCCTACGCTGAACCATCATCACAGGCTAAGCAAATGACACAGCAGTTAAGTTTGCAACTTCTGGGAATCCAAAAAAGGGAAGCCTGAAACATCAGTGATGATGATTCCTATTCTCTCAGTCATTTCTCTACCACAGTTAGGTAATCAGGGATGATGCGTTTCTCTCAAATATTTATTGAAGACATGTTCTAGTTTCTATTCGACCTTATCAAAATATACATAGTCTGTAGAAACAAACTTGTGGTGAATACGAGATTACAGTGTAAGTGGGAGATAATTATTGGTTTATTGCATTTAATCATAGACCATGAAGATCTGCAGTCACCTCAAGATAATAAAAGCTTCTATGAGAAACATATTACAGATGTTACATATTGAAGTAATTACAGAAAAATTGATCAGGCGAAACTTGTGAAGATCAGAAAAATTAAAAATATGAAAATATGGTGAGGAAGAAAAAAAAGTCAATACCCTGATGTGTTGTGGTAATGAGAGAAAATGTGCTTAATTATAATGAAAATAATATCACAATGAACAAAATGAATGAATGATCCTAAAAATAGTGTTCAGTTTCTTTATGCAATTTAAATATATTATTATTATTTAAAGGATTAGTTCACTTTGAAATGAAAATTAGCCCAGCCTTTACTCACCCTCAAGCCATCCTAGGTGTATATGATGAACACAATTGCAGAAATATTAATAAATATCCTGACGCATCCGAGCTTTATAATAGCAGTGATAGGGTTCAATGAGTATGAGCTGAACAAAGTGCTTCCATCCACATCCATCCATCATAAATATGTACTCCACACGGCTCCGGAGTGTTAATAAAGGCCTTCTGAAGTGAAGCAATGTGTTTGTGTAAAAAAAAAATCCATATTTAAACAAGTTATGAAGTCGAATATCAAGCTTCCACCAAACCGTATACAAGTTACGAAGAAAGTGTAAACTGGCACTGCGTCAGTTACACTTTTTTCATAAGTTTAATAGGGAAGGCGCATGACGTAGCGTAAGCTTTGTGAACTGCAAGAGGTTTAGACTTCCATCTGGCAGAAGCTCGATATTCGACTTCATAACTTGTTTAAATATGGTTTTTTTTATTACACAATCGCATCGCTTCACTTCAGAAGGCCTTTATTAACCCCCCCGGAGCCGATCCTTCACTTCCTTAATCATTAATCCTGCTACACTACACAAGGACTCTTGCACACTTCAGCATGTTCTAGCACTTGTATCGTTCTCGCTGCCATACATATTCATCCAAGGCATTGATGCTAAGCCCATCGTCCTTGTGTCTGGCCTGCGATGAGTCACAGGTGAAAATTGGCTTGGTGATTTAGAAGCGCTGTCTGACGGACCCTGATGATTCATTGGGATGGAGGGTTGCGGGGGAATGCTGGATTTCTCACTGGCTTTCTTTATCTCATTCATAAAAAAAAAGAGAGAAAAAACACTTGGGTGCCCACATCGCCTCCGTCCTGAATGTCACCTCCACAGGAGGCTGGAAATGAATCTCTACCTTCACTCTGGAGGAAAAAATGTGATTTTGTGGATAAATACATGACGGAATCTCACAAAAACATGAATCTCCCATCAAAAACAGGTCTAGGTTACATTTCACCAAAGCATCTGGAAATATTACAGTACTGTGCAAAAGTCTTAGGCACGTCAGTATTTTCACTCGTTATCTCTCCCTTATAATGGACTCACTCCCTGCACTCCCTTGTCGGTTCTATTGTTTGCTTTATGTTATGTTGTAGCTCTCTTTTGGTGATTAAACCCCTTTTATGTTGAAGTCAGTGTCCTTGTCTGTGCCTTTGCTAATACAACCAACTGTAACAGAAGAACCAACCAAAACCGACTGGACATTGCGGAGGACCGCCTCTGGATTCTCGGACAGGACGGCCGCCCGCTGGAGAAGTATGTGGAGGAGTTTGCTGAGCTTTCCTGCAAGGTGGTCAGATGCTATTCTTAACACCTGTTTTCTGAGGGGTCTGGACAAGGATACGATCCGGTATATTGAACCTGCATGTTTCTTTTCCCTAGTCGAGTCTATTAATCCGTTTCCCTTTCTAAATTGTTCCGAGTTCGAAATTGAAGAGGTCAGTACACCAGTCGCCGGTTTCCTCCACATGCTCCTCCAGTGGGTGTTCCCCTGTGTTCCTGCCTGATCCTAAGTCCAAACCGCCCAAGAGGAGAGCAACCACGAGGCCCAGACGGTCTAAGAAGACGGCCGCTGCCTCACCAGAGCCTCCAGTGAAGCCTGCCGCCCAGCCTGAGCCCTCACCATGGGAGGCTGATTGACTGATCGACTTTTGGGCGGAACCAGCCGCTCTAGTCCTCTATGAGCCCGCTCTAATTCTCCTCGAGCCAGCTCCTATTCTCCACGAGCCCGCTCCGGCCTTCGATGAGCCCTCTCCAGACTCCTATGAGCCAGCTCCACCTTTCCACAAGCCAGGAAAGGTGGGTTATAGGCTGGTTGTTTACACACACTGTAGACACACATCAGTGTTCAAACGCCATGTAAAAGTGAATTTTGCATAATAGGTCCCCTTTAAATCCTTCCCCGCCATTGGTGGAATTTTCTGTCATTTATGACACACTACTTCCTCGCCATTGACGGAATTTTCCAGCAATCCATGTTTTCACTGATATACAGTACTAGGGGGCGCTATTATGCATCTTCTGAAATAGTACAGAATCACTTGATCAAAACACAGGCGAAGAAGAAGCAGAAGCAAGCGATAGAAGCATTAAAAACGCAGCACAAAAACAGTTAAAGGTATTTTTCATGTATAAAAAATGGATACCTAAGTAGGAACATAGTATACTTAAAGTGCAAAACTAATATATAAATAGTAAACTATAAGTATGATGTTAAGTTCTATTAATGAAATCTTACAAGTATTCATGTATAAAAACTAGTAGTTTGCTGGTAGTATGCTTCAAAGTGTACTTTCATGAACTAAACAATGTGCTACAAGTATTTGACTAGTAAACTATCAGTATAGCAATAAGTTCACTTTTAGTATAGTTGCAGTACAAACTAAAAACACAGTTGTAAAGTAGTTGTGTACTCAAAGTTTACTACTTTTGCACATAAAGTATACTTTTGTTTAGTAAAAAGTGGGCCAATTTTATCCCAAGTAGTATTAAAATAATAAACTTACAAGTATACTACTAGTACATTGGTATTAGTGTACTTACTAAGTATACTTAAAAATATACTTGAACTTTACTTCAGGATACTTATTTTTGGTAAATTATGTGTGACTCGGTAAAGCTCCTTTGAGTGTGGCCAGCAGAGATGACTAATCTTTAATGGCCATATCTGCTTTGTGTTACACACTGAACCAGAGTTCTGTGTAAACGTGAGTGATAGCAGATGAGTATGCAGCCTGTGCCCCACATTATAAACACTTTTAAAACACATTCAGCCCACACCTTCATAGAAATAATGCATGAGAAAGTGAAATCATGGGTTGATGGGTGAAAGAACATGACACTCTGAACAGAGTTTTGCGGTCAGCAACAGGCCGATTCTAAATCTAACAGGATTATTCCAGACAGAGACATTGTTCGGGGTGGAAATCCATGTGCTGTGTTTATTGATTATGTAACTAAGTCAGCTGTACATAACAGGCTTTGAGATGTTCTGCTCTTCTGCTTTTACTCCTCCTATATGTTATATGTTCTTCAACTTTAAGCACTTTTCTTTTCCAGGGATTGGTTTTTTTCTTTATTTTTTATGTGAAGGTCACATTACAACTGGAAACTTCGAAATGCCTCCATCATTTATTTTTGATACTTTTCAAATACCTTATATATATATATATATATATATATATATATATATATATTATTGTTTTACCCTTGACTTTATCATATTACATCAATATGTTACACAAATTATGACTGTCAGCTGTGGATTAGTTTCCACAATTATCTCACGATTTTGGCAAATTGGTGATGAATTTTTTTAGCATTCAAACAATCTGATTTAAATGAAAACATATGAATTTTAGAAAAAGATGTAAGCATCCATTCCTAAACCTAAGCAGATTGTACGGAAACATACAAATGAAATCGCTCAAATTCATATGAATTTGCCAAAAAATTCATATGAATTTGCCAAAAAATTCACCAAAACGTAAAGGTTATATGCTTTGTCTCTAATAAAGTTTAATATATGAAGCTCTAGCACAAGTTCTGCCGGGAAGACTCAAATGTTACGTCACTTATTAGTTCAGATCTAACCAATCATTATCTATACTTGGAGTATAAAAGATCGGTACTTACATGTCTGAGTTCGCAAATGCTGACGCCAACCTTCACCTCCATCCTCCCCACCACCACCAGGTTGGTCCCTGTCCATACTTCCCGGGGGTCGGCTATGCCCCTGCCTTCATCTTCAGGCAGGAAATGCAAAGTCCGCAACCCTCGGATGGGGCCTACGCCAAAGAACCTTATTTTGTGATATTTCGCTTGCTGATTGGTAATAAATATCTTTGTTTCGTTATCTTGCCTCCCGAGTCTTTCTGGTAGAATTAAGATACATAAAATGTTAGCAATGAAATTAGCTTTAGGAAATCAAAAAAGTCTTTCCACCACAAAATGCTATTAAATTACATTAAATATCATGATAACATTCTGGGCTGCGTCTCCGAAAAGCATCGTAAGCCTAAGTTGATCATAGAGACCACTGGTGGCAATTGTTCTACGATCAACTTAGGCTTACGATGCTTTTGAGAAACGTAGCCCAGTTTATTATTAGTACATTCTGCTGTTTTGTCGTCTGTTGCTTTAAATGTTCAAGCTCTTTAAAGCAGGATGGATTCTGATTAGCTGCCAATGTTTTTATTGTTTATCAGCTGGAAAAAATTGTTCTGAAAATGACTCCAACGATATCGTTCCTCTGTATCATTATTGTTACAGTTGTGGTGTAAACATTTAAGGCCTGTTTACACCAAAAATAATAACTATAAAGATATAGTTCTAAAAATCATTCTTAATAAAAAAGAATAGCACTGTCCACACCACAGCTATAACGATAATGATATAGAGAAACTATATCATTGGGATCACTTTCAGAACGATTTTTTTCCAGCTGTTGAATGATAATAATACTGACAGCCAATCAGAATCCAATCTAATTTAAAATGGCAAATGATATTGTGGAGAAAAAGCCATACCTTCTGAATAAATGGTGAGAAGGATTAACAATGAGATCATTATGCCAGGCAAGCAAACAATGTAACATAAAATTACCTCAGTAATCCAGTGCTAATTTCGACAACATTGTCTTGCTTCCTTTGATGTTGCAGTGAAAAAGACTAGGCGTTGATTTTATTCCACTATATTGACTTCGTCAGCTAAATTCACTGTTAGATTAGATCGATTACACTAGCTATTCACTCAAAACATAGCACGCTGAGGACATCTGCTGGTTAACGCCATGTAAATGCAACAAGAACAGCAAAAACATGTTGTACACACTTTAAAACCGCAGCAAGTGAGCTTAGAATAAACAGACCGTTTTTCGTTTGTTAGTGTGGACGCAAATATAGTTATTCTTATAGTTATCTTTATAGTTATTGTTCTTGGTGTGAAAATTTTTAATGCTATATCTATATCGTTATCATTACAGGTATCGACCTTGGTGTGAACAAGCCTTTACGGTTAATCAATTTACAAGTTTTTACTGTTGCATTTTACTTTTATTTTCTGCTCGCAAAACGTAAAACAGTTATGTGTTTGTTTTGCCTGTAATAAAGTTCTATATTTAAGATACATAGATTCTAGCTATGAAATTAGCTTTAGCAAAACAAAAGTCTTACCACCACAGAATACTATTAAACGCAATAACTTGTGGAAATGACAGTGTTGTGGAAATGATCATGACCTTCAGTTTTCTTCTGTGATGCATTCACTAGCCCCTTTTACACAGATATTCCAGTAAAATACAGTAAAATTACCAGAATGACCTTTCCGGTAAATATGCAAATGTGCTGTTTACACAAGCAGCGTTCCGGTAAAATACCGTTCACACATCAGTACCAAAATGCCAGTAAACTCTGTGATATCAATCATCAGGAAATGACCTTTAAACGATGAGCCATTTTCTTATCCACCTGGATGAGAAGCGCTTAAGTTTTATTTTAGTTAGGCCTAATTTTTTAATAAGAAGATGATCACACAAAATGCGGTTTTGCTCTTAAAAACACGAGACGCATAATAGTTCCCAGTGTTGGGGGTAACTCATTACAAGTAACTTGAGTTATCAGATTACTTTTTCTAGTAACTAGTAAAGTAACACATTACTTTTTCAATTTACAACAAAATATTGAAGTTACTTTTTCATATAAGTAATTTGCATTACTTATGAAAAAGTAACTTTGATATTTTGTTGTAAATTGAAAAAGTAATGCGCAATTAGTTACTTTTTTAGAAAGTAATGCAATAATGTAATGCATTACTTTTAAAAAGTAACTTTCCCCAACCCTGTAGTTCTTATAGTAGCCTACTGCAGTTACTATAGTACGCAATAGTACATGCAGAGCCGTAGCGCTGTTAAATAATAAAGAAGGCAGGGTCTTTGAGCACGAGACATGGCCGAAAGGACCCACAGCACCCATAAACGACCCTTATTTATTCAATGGTTATTAATATTTAAGACACTTGCATAACTAATAGATCTGACCATAGAATGACCAGGTGGTAATGCTGCTGAATTGGTGATCAGGCTCATATTGTGCGATGGTTTGTGTGCTGCCCCAGATGGTGAGATTGCATCTTTTCAGACAGCGCTGGCCAGATGTACCCGGGTGATTATGTGGTTTTTCACGTCAGCTCAGCTCAGTCAAGAGATCAGTCATAGTTGACTTTTTCCAATCTGTTAAAGTTATGTTGAAATTGTGTATGACATGCCCGTCACCTATTAGCCAAACACTCACAGCCGAAATAAAAAAGCGGTGTTTTAGCTGCATTTAGAGGGCACGAGTTGCATGTGCTCAGCAAGAAGTGAAACCCAGCATGCTTTCAGGAAGCCTGCACTGTGACTTTAAAGGGCTGGACGTCCTGCCCATTTTGTTCTGTCTTTAAGTGTGTGTGTATGTGTGTTTTCTCGTAAGACTCCACACAGTCACATGTGCTCGGAGAGAGAGCTCTTGGCTCATTTTTCCACAGACAGTTCACATGCAGGCAGGGCACTGAAACTCTGGCAACGAATCACAGTTGAATCTTTAATGGCTTTGTGTGTGTGCGTGTGTGTGTGTGTGTGAATATCTGAACAGCTGCCAGCACAGCCCTAGCGGCAGTAGGCTCTCTCTCCACAGGGCTGAATGCTACATGTGACTGGGGGTGTATTTTAACTGGATTATGTAAGTGCTCTGGCCGAGTCTATGCACAGTGCACGGATAAAGATGGCTGTACATGATTCAGAGGCGTGCATGCTCTCTTACCGGTGTTCATTTCCAAACAGATTAAGTGATTCCTGCACAGAGCCGTCGGTTACGACAGACTTCAGCCCTTGTGTTTGTACACCTGTCCCTGTGCATGTGCACGGTATATTTATGGCACTGTATTTTGAGACTTCATGAGGAAATCAACTTAGAAATGGCTTACTTATAGTTGACTTACTTCTGGTTAGACAATAAATAGGGATAGAGGGAAAGAAAAGGAATATCCAAAAAAGTACACTATACATAAGTACACAAAAAGTATATATAATGTTCTACTGATCATTGCAAACTAATAATAGTTACATATAAAAGATGTATTATTTCAAGAGTATAAATGAGGGAAAATATATATTAGTTAATTTTTTTATTAGTGCTGACAAATCGATTAATCATGATTAATCGCATAAAAGTTTGTAAACATATGTTTACAAAGTTTTATGTTAGATGTGATTAATCACGAATAATCGATTTGACAGAACTAATTTTTTCGTGTTCACAATTCATAGCTTTTTTATACTTAAATTTTTGTTTATGTTTTAGTTTTGTTATGTACTGTTGTCATTTTTTAATAATTTTTGTAATATATAAAACAATTATTACTATTGGGCTTTAATTTATTATTATTTCAGTTTTAGTTTTAGTAATTTTATTACTTCAGTCAAACTTATTTGTTTCAGTTAGATGCCAAGCCAACATTTCACTTAAGTTTACACACACACACAGGTTTGTTTTCGTGAATTGTGGGGACATTTCATAGGCGTAATGGTTTTTATACTGTACAAACCATATTTTCTATCGCCCTATACCAACCCTACACCTAAACCTACCCATCACAGAAAACTGCACAGTTTTACTTTCTCAAAAAAACTCATTCTGTATGATTTATAAGCCTTTTGAAAAATGGGGACATGGGGTAATGTCCTCATAAATCACCCTCTCCTTGTAATACCTATGTCATACCCATGTCATTATACAAATTTGTCTCCTGATATGTCACAAAAACAGACAAAATTGTTGGTACCCTTGGTAAATATGATCAAAGATGACTGTAAAAATAAATCTGCATTGTTTATCCTTTTGATCTTTAATTCATAAAATTAGCAAAAATCTAACCTTTTGTTGAAGGAAAAGAATTGAAAGTGGGGGGAAATTACATTATGAAATAAATGCTTTACTCCAAAACACGTTGGCCACAATTATTGGCACCCCTAGAAATTCTTATGAGTAAAATATCTCTGAAGTATATTCCCATTCTTATTTACATTTTTGATCAGGGTGATCATGAACATGAAATTGTCCAGCCATGACTTTCTGTTCCACAGGAAAACATGAGGAAACACAAAGGCCAAATCCCTTAATCATTCATCATAATGAGTAAAACCAAAGAATATAGTTCTGATGTGCAGCAAAAGATTGTTGAGCTTCACAAAATAGAAAATGGCTGTAAGAAAATAGCTAAAGCATTGAAAATCCCCATTTCCACCATCATGACAAGTTCCAATCAACTAAACATGTTACAAATCTGCCTGGAAGAGGACGTGTGTCTAAATCGCCCTAATGCGCGGTGAGGAGGAAAGTTTGAGTGGCCAAAGACTCTCCAAGGATCACAGCTGGAGACTTGCAGAAATTAGTTGAGTCTTGAGTCTCAGAAAGCCTAAAAAAAAAGATCAAAAGATCTACAATCCACACAAGTTGTTCGGGAGGGTTTCAAGAAAAGTCCTCTGCTCTCATCCAGAAACAATCTCCAGCATATTCAGTTGTCAGACACGACTAGAACTTCAAACAGGACCTGCTTCTATAGTCAGATGAAACTAAAAAAAAGAGCTTTTTGGCAGCAAACCCACCAGATGGGTTTGGTTCACACAGGGATAAAAAGTACCCCATGCCCACGGTTAAATATACTGCTGGCCTATTTTTCTGCTGGAGGTCCTGGACATCTTGTTCAGATACATGGCATCATGGATTCTGTCAAATACCAACAGAGAAAAAATTCAAAACCTGACCGCTTCTGCTAGAAATCCAATAATGGGCTGTGGTTGGATCTTCCATCAGGACAATGATCCAAAATAAACATCAAAACCAACACAAAAATGTGTCACTGAGCACAAAATGAAGCTTCTGCCATGGCTGTCCCAGTCCCCTGACCTGAACCCTAAAGAAAATGAGTAGAGGGAACTGAAGAGAAGAAGCACCAACATGGAGCTGGGAATCTGAAGGATCTGTAGAGATTCTGTATGAAGGAATGGTCTCTGATCTCTTGTCAGTTGTTCTCCAAACTCATCAGGCATTATAGGTGAAAACTCAGAGCTGTTCTCTTGGCAAAAGGAGGTTGCAAAAAGTATTGAATAAAAAGGTGCCAATAATTGTGGCCAACATATTTTGGAGAAAAACATTTATTTCATAATGTGATTTTTCCCCTAATTTCAATTCTTTTCCTTCAATGAAAGGTTAGATTTTTGCTAATTTTATGAATTAAAGATCAGAGGATAAACAATGCAGATTTATTTTTACAGTCATCTTTGATCATATTTATCAAGGGTACCAACAATTTTGTCCATGTCTGTATATACACGCATGTGTGTGTATATTTATATATACATAATAAATATACACAGTAGAGGTCTGCATAAACCCGATAAGATTTCTTGCTGCACGGGATCAAATTTTGAATAAAAGACGGATTGCGGTCAGTAACTATAGTGTAGGCCTACATTAGGCGGGAGCGGGCAGTCTGACAATAACCCAATTGCTCCCAAGATGCTTTGACATCAGCGCATCTGTGCTTGAACTTGAAGTGAACAAAACTTTCTGCAGTGCTGGCGGTCACACAATCCCCAGTTGCCTGTCCTGAGAAACCTGGCAAGATATGTTCTTTGCATTAGAGGTCTGCACGAGTGTGCACCTTCAGAGAACATTCAACCTTTGTGATCAGATTTTGGAGAAGAGACGTTCTGAAACGGTCGTCAGTCAGCATCATTCTGTTCTTGTGTGGATGTTAAAATAGATTTAATTTTGCAGTATAGCTAGTAAGCCAACAGTTTTCGTTTATATGTATTTTTGGCTTAGCCTATAGTTTTGAGGGACATGTTGTAGGCTATTTAATTTAGTCTATTTTTCTCTGTGATATTTAGCCTATTATTCTTTGTGATATTTTTTCTCTGACATTTTTTAGGGTTTTGACAGCATCATAAGACAAATAACAAATAAAAATGTATATGCTATGCAACCTTTTATATTTGTTATCCCCAATCACTCTCTTTCTTTAGGAGAAGTTTATATGCGAGATTCTGGAAAAATCTAAATTGAGCGGGACCCGTCGGGTCGGGAAGAAAATCACTATATGTGGGTGATAGCTGGTGAACACAGTGAATTCTAGACGGGAGCGGAAGCGGGTGCGTGCGGAATAGAACCTTGCGGGAGCAGGACGAAAAAAACAGTCCCGCGCAGACCTCTAATACACAGTACACACACATATATTATGTAAACAAACTTTTATTTTGGATGCGATTAATCATGATTAATCATTTAACAGCACTAATATATATATATATATATATATATATATATATAAATTAGATGCACCGTTGTATCGGCCAACAATCAGTCTTGACCGATAAAAATTATTATTGTCACTATCGGCCGTTGATAATCAATGATAATCAAAAAGTTGATTTATTTCACTAATTCCATTCAAAAAGTGAAACTTGAATATTATATTCATTCATTACACACAGACTGATATATTTCAAATGTTTATTTCTTTTAATTTTTATGATTATAACTGACAACTAAGGAAAATCCCAAATTCAGTATCTCAGAAAATTAGAATATTACTTAAGACCAATACAAAGAAAGGATTTTTAGAAATCTTGGCCAACTGAAAAGTATGAACATGAAAAGTATAAACATGTACAGCACTCAATACTTAGTTGGGGCTTCTTTTGCCTGAATTACTGCAGCAATGCGGTGTGGCATGGAGTCGATCAGTCTGTGGCACTGCTCAGGTGTTATAAGAGCCGAGGTTGCTCTGATAGTGGCCTTCAGCTCTTCTGCATTGTTGGGTCTGGCATATCGCATCTTTCTCTTCACAATACCCCATAGATTTTCTATGGGGTTAAGGTCAGGCGAGTTTGCTGGCCAATTAAGAACAGGGATACCATGGTCCTTAAACCAGGTACTGGTAGCTTTGACACTGTGTGCAGGTGCCAAGTCCTGTTGGAAAATGAAATCTGCATCTCCATAAAGTTGGTCAACAGCAGGAAGCATGAAGTGCTCTAAAACTTCCTTGTATATGGCTGTGTTGACCTTGGACCTCAGAAAACACAGTGGACCAACACCAGCAGATGACATGACACCCCAAACCATCACTGACTGTGGAAACTTTACACTGGACCTCAAGCAACGTGGATTGTGTGCCTCTCCTCTCTTCTTCCAGACTCTGGGACCTTGATTTCCAAAGGAAATGCAAAATTTACTTTCATCAGAGAACATAACTTTGGACCACTCAGCAGCAGTCCAGTCCTTTTTGTCTTTAGCCCAGGCGAGACGCTTCTGACGCTGTCTGTTGTTCAAGAGTTCAAGGAATGCGACAGCTGAAACCCATGTTTTGCATATGTCTGTATGTAGTGGTTCTTGAAGCACTGACTCCAGCTGCAGTCCACTCTTTGTGAATCTCGTCCACATTTTTGAATGGGTTTTGTTTCACAATCCTCTCCAGGGTGCGGTTATCCCTATTGCTTGTACACTTTTTTCTACCACATCTTTTCCTTCCCTTCGCCTCTCTATTAATCTTAGTTGTCAGTTATAATCATCAAAATTAAAAGAAATAAACATTTGAAATTTATCAGTCTGTGTGTAATGAATGAATATAATATACAAGTTTCACTTTTTGAATGGAATTAGTGAAATAAATCAACTTTTTGATGATATTCTAATTATATGACCAGCACCTGTATACTGTCAGTCAAAAGGATGCAGAAAAACGTATTCAGACTATAAACTCAAACTCATACATACTGTGTGTGAAGAAAATCCCTCTTGTGTTGAATTTTAACGCATTAACAGTTTAAAAATAGTGATGTCAAAGCAGGCTCTTTTTGACCCTATGAATCACCCCATAGTTCAAGCCAGGGTTGCCAGGTCTGTGTTTTTTTGCTACATCAAATATTATTTGTAGTGCCTCCCATCCAACAAAAAGCTTTGTGCTTTGTTACTTCTGATAAGAATAAAAGTTTCAGTTTTCAAATTCTGTCCATTTTATCATGAAATTTAAACAATAAATGGTGTTTTGACGCTCTTAAAGGTGACGTGTCAGATCGCTTTAATGCCTCGGTTCAGGCAGCAGCTCGGAGCACAAGTCTTTTCTTCCTCTTCAGTACAAGTTATATCTCAAAAAACATGTATGAACATCAAAGGTATGTTGAAAGATATAGTACAACTTACCAGAATGTATCATGTCTCATGTAATCACTTTATTTGTGTTTCAACCACAGAAAGACATCAGTAAAACAGCTTGTGAACAATGTCACGTCATGTCACATTTACCTCAGGAATGTTTTCCAGTGTTCACAGTTCCTTAGCTATTTACATATAAAAAATAATAGAGGAGCTTATTTAGCTACTGTTAATTTTATGTCTGTGTAAATTTGCCATGAAGACAACAAGTGCTTATGAAAACTATCTTATGTGATACTAAGTTTTATACAAACATTTCAGTTTTCATTTGAGTTTATTATATCTGAAAATAAACAGCAGCTGAATATAATACCTCAGTTGTTAATTGTAATATTGTAGTGTACCAAATGAGAGGGTTCCCTGTATAGTTTGTAACATTATTTGGGAGAGATTTTTTACTATCGGTATCGGCATCAGCTGATATCATTCTGAATAATCGGCTATCGGCAAAGAAATTCAGTATCGGTGCATCTCTAATATATATATATATATATATGTATATATAATATATATTTTGGATGTGATTAATCGCATCCAAAATAAAAGTTTGTGTATATGCAATATATGCACACACTTTAGGTATGACATTTTTAAACATACCTTCTACAACAGGTTATCTTTTCAAGCGTTTGCCCACATAATTATAATGCAGTGCAGGGCCTGTCCTGTAGTGAAATGGTGAACTCTTGTGTGAAAACTGCAGAGTCAAGTGAAATGAGCCCAGATCAATTAGACGTGTTTATGGTTGACTGCACCCTGTCTCGCCATGCAGAATGAATGACTTAATGCTATCAGTGCACAGCACTGAGCTGATCACCCACAATCCTTCTGCCCCCTGTAATTCAATCACAATGACACCAGCCTGGACCGAAGGCTTCATTCAAAGGTCTGGTGGAGTGATATTAGGGGCTGTTGTGGAGACCAACATAGGAAGGACTAGACAAGCATTAAGAATTGTAATGATGCTAGCATAATTTGTTCTGCAAAAAGGACAGAATCTTTTTTTCCAATTATTCATTATTTGTATAAAATAGAATATGTCACTGTCAAACATCCAGTTATTCTGTATTACTCATATTGACAGCAAGTCTCCTGGTTTCATCTAAGGATGAAAAAACAAATACTAGTTTGTAATACTAGTTTACTAAATACTAAACTAGTATACACTGTATACTATATACTAATGAACAGAAATACTGCTATCACATCACATTATTATTTTGCATGACAATTTAGTGTTGAGTTAAAATGGTACCCAGGTAAAAAAAAAAAATTAAACTAAATTTAAATTTAAAAAAGTTATTTTGTGTTAAATTTGTGTAAATTAAATTATTAGATTAAATCATTTAAAATATATATATTTTGTATTTTATTTGCATAACATCTTGGCAGTCCAAGAAATATATTTTAAAAATTGTGGATGAAATCAAACTGGAAATGATAGTTGAGCACATTGCATTGTGGGATATATTATTTTATGCAGTGTGCTTTGATGCATACTGTAGATTTTGGCAAATGTAATCAGTCATATTCCATGTGGACTAAAAATTCACAGCATATATACTACATAATGCAGAAATACAGTAAATACAGTATGCTATTCTGAACATATGCATTAGCATTTAGCATTATCTTCACTGTCAACTAGGCCGTCCCCTAATAGTCGACTAATCGCTAGTCGACTAAAAGAGGCTTAGTCGAACAAAAATGTTACTAGTCAGTTAGTCTCAGAAAGAAAGAAAAAACTTAAAAAAAAATTTAAATTTAAAATTTTTTACATTTTTTTGTCATACAGATAAGAGTAAAGCATCATTCGAAACTGTACAATTTCATTTGTGTAAACTCACAATAACAAGAAAACGTTGTGCTTTTGTAAAATAACGAAAACGCATATAGGATGCACATTCTGCTGTCTCCGTGAACTGGAGCGTGTCACAAAAATAAACCGAAACTCAGCATATAGGCTACTTGTCTCGCAGACATGAGAAATCTATCTATAGAAAGCTTGAAATGTGTTTTTAAACAAACCAATTCAAATACTTATGATCTATTTAATACGGATTATGATGTAATCTGTATGAAAGGTGCATTTTTCTCTATAGAAATGTTGACTTTACTCGGTGGGCAGCCCTACTGTCAACACAGACTGACATTACTGTATCAATATTCTCACACGACATCCATTCATGCAAAAATGTTTCATATTATATAACAGTTTCATTCCATCCATATCTTTCTCAGTTCCCATAGTTATTCTGTTCTCAAGCAGGTCATCTGATCTGAACATCACAGAGTTGTTTATAATGCCATTATGAAACTAGATCTGTCAGCAGCAGAGTGAAGAAGTACACAGAGAGACGATATCACACTGGTTCTTCCTCTACTCAGATCAGAGCCAAGCTGCATCGGTTTATCTGACATGACCAGCAGGCAGACGTGACCATGTGGATTGGCATAAGGTGGCACCCTGCGTTCCCACAACCCTGAGCTTCCAGCAGTCTCCACAGGATGCAGAGTAGGCATTAAAGGCTCATGCTCACGATGCTTACTTGGGTTTACAGATGGAGAGAAAGAGAGAGCTCCTGCAGACTTTGCAAAACTTTCCATATTGCTTCTTAATAAGCATGTTCTCAAAAGAAATATGGCTTCAGCCATAATGTGCCATCTTGTTTTAACTTGAGAGGGTCATTGTGAGTAACAAAGAAATTGCTGGCTCCTTTTTCCATTTTGGAAAGATCATTTTTAAAGAAAATTTCTGTAAGAATTTAACATTTCAAGTTACGAGGGCTGATCCTCTCCCTATTATGAAGGCCTTCAATCATTACCCTTCAAGAGTCAGCAATTGACAGTTGACTTCTCTATAACTTTTTATAATTTTTTTTTTTTTTTTTTTTTTTTTTTTTTTTTAAATTTGAACTTCTTTCTGATGACTGGACTATGCCGGACTTCTCTAGTCATTCTGTCCATTTAAACCCAATTCCTTTCTTAGATCTGCCTCCATCCAATAAACAACCAGTGGATTAAACCACAAAACCCTTTGTAAATTTAAATGGTTAGTTCAGCCAAAAGTGAAAATTCACTCATTAATTACTCATCCTCATGATGTTACAAACCCATAAGACCTTCATTCATCTTCGGAACACAAATGAAGATATTTTTAATGAAATCTGAGAGCTTTATATCCCTCCATAGAGATCCAACGCAACTACCACTTTCAAGGTCCAGAAAGGTAGTAAAGACATCATTAAAGTACTTAATGTCACTCTAGTGATTTAACCTCAATTTTATAAAGTGACATGAGTGCTTTGTTTGCGCAAAAAAACAAAACAAAACATAATTTACCACTTTATTTACAAAAATATTGATCTGCAATGTGCGTTCACAAGAGCATCACGACATTTGTTCAGACATGTTCAAACTTGCGCGTCAACAGCACACGTTCACGAGAGCATCATGCGTTTTGTGTTCACGCGAACACACTTTGGATAATATTATTTTGTAAATAAAGTGGTAAATTATATTGTTGTTTTTTTGCGCAAACAAAGCACGTTAAACCACTGGAGTCACATGGATTACTTTAATGATTTCTTTCCTACCTTTTTGGACCTTGAAAGTGGTAATTGCGTACACTGTAAAAAATAAAGTAAAGTCATTATATAATTTACAGTTAAAATGTAAATTGACATTCCCATAATTCCCTGCGTGGCACTTCACATTTGATGTATTTTCGATGAAATAACTGTTTTTTTTTTCTTTGTTTTTTCTAATCAGTTATGTACCTTAGGGTTTTATGTTACATCTAATGTTGTTAAATTAATGTTTATTGCATTTTTTAAATTTCATGTGTGTTACCATGAAGGTGTTTAGTGTTTGTGTGAATGACACTGTGCACCTTCTATATATTAGTATTGTCCTTCTGAGCTTAAGGAAAAGCTGCTTGTGCTGAACTTTGATTCATCATGTGACTCTCATCACCACTGTGTTTAGTGGTTGTCAGTGTATTACAAAGGTACAAAACAGATATTAGTTCTTCAATAGGAGGTAAATTAAAATTATTTCAGTTAATGAAATAAGGTATTTTACTGTAAATTTAAGTTAAATCCGTAAAATCAAAACGTTGCTACCGTATTTTTAACGGTAAATTTCTGGCAACCACAGCTGCCGTTTTTTTAATCATAATTTTAACAAATTTTTTTAGTGTAGGATGTCTATGGAGGGACAAAAAGCTCTCAGATTTCATTAAAAATATCTTCATTTGTGTTCCGAAGATGAACGAAGGTCTTACAGGTTTGGAACGACACGAGGGTGAATAATTAATGACAGAATTTTCATTTTTGGGTGAACTAACCCTTTAATCTGGCAAAATACTTGCATATTTTTGTGTTTTGTGCAATGTTGTGGACACAAATGGCAGTCATTTCATGGAATGCCTCACAGCCCTAGTAGAACAGCTCCACATCCCCTCCTCACTGGGCACGGCAACAGTAATGAGAGCTTTACATAAGTTTCTACTGTTTTTTTTTTTTTTTTTTTTTATTGGACTGTTACTCTCATAGACTTGCATAACTTTAAGAGGCCTATACCAGGGCTGTATTTCTTTTGTTTGGATTCCATCCCAAATTTCAAACATTAAAAATCGCCTGGCTCATTTCCAGTCCTGAGTTCTGTGGGACAGCCTTGAGACTTGGTGGCGGAGAGAAACCAAACCGGAGTTTTCTTTCAAACGTGCGTCCTGCTGAGTGAGAAAAAAACAAATTTTTTTTAAGGGATGTGAACCGGCTTTGTTTACGAAACCCTCAAGATTGTCTCAACCTTTGCTATCCCTGCTTCACACACAGTGTTTTAGATCTTCAGATCCTGTTTTACACATTTTTTGAATAGCTAGTTGTATTTAAATAGTTGTGAAGTTTCCTGCAGGAAAAAAGAAGATCTCTTTGATTTCACATAGAGAGCAATGAGAACAAATGTGCAAATGGAGACTCCTGCTTACTGTAGGTCTCCTGAGATGTTTCCCATACAAGAAAAAAACCCATATAGTCTTGCAATGTCTCAAACTGTGTGTGCCACAGCATTCAAATCTCATTCATGTGATGTGAAAATGTGCTTATTTAAATTTGACACATCGTGAATGAAGTCAGTAATGATGTGACACATTTTGACTTAAAGTCGGCATGAAACAGAAGTTGCGATAGTCTTTTATTCCCTATTGTGATGTATACCTGAGTGAAACGGCTTCTCGAGCAAGAAAAAATGTAGGGCGGGACTTGATTTTGTCCATGGGGAATTGATTAGATGTTGTGGTTTGCTATTGGTTGATCTCGTGTGATTGACAGGTTGTCCCGCTCTCGCACCAGTAAAGACGTCATCAGAGAAGAGATGTAGCTGCAAGAGGGAGGGGAAGTTATTTTAATTGAGCATGTGTATGCTAGTATATGTGAAAAAAACAAAACAAAAAAAAAACAGTATACTTTGGGCTTTATGTATTTGAATATGCACAGATGTGAGGAGATGTTTATTACCGAATAATGATTTAAATTTTGGTCTACTCCTCATTTAGACCTGTCTTACGGGTTCAGCATACTTGAAATTATTTGCACAAGTCGAATCAACTACAGTTATGAAGCTTTTTGTCCTTTTTGGAGCCCAGTCACCATTCAGTTTCACTTGGAAAAGAGTATCATTTTAGGAGAAACATTTGAGACAAAGTCTGATTCCACAGTAATTTTCTTCAAGGAAGTTAACTAAATAAGACGAAACGAGACAGAGGGAGGTGTTGGGGCAGCAGCACACGCGAAGAGACGTGACAGACGTGTCTGCGAGGTTCTGGCTCCACTCCTGCGATTGCTGTGTCTAGGGACTGCCCTGTGAGGGGTTATGCACTTTCTTCAGCATACACGTGACGTGTTGTCCCTGTCTCAGTCATTCCCCCTGTCTTCCTCCCCCTGCTCTCTCCTTCTCACCCTGGCTTTTTCTCATAGTTTCTTATCTGTTTTCACTGTCTTTCTCCTGACAAATGAGTGCACACATGCATACAAAAAGATGCATGCTACGCTAGCACCAACATACTGGCGTCACTGGTGTAACCACACGAGAGGCTTGAGTTAAGAGAGGGAATGTTAAACTTTTACAGCATGGAAGAAATTAGTCCACTTAATGTATACCACATGTGCTTTACCTACCTGAGATGCTAGGCTTTGTTTCGCCAGTCTTGTACATAGTGTAGATTATTATATATTTGTGTGTGTGTGTGTGTGTATATATATTAGGGGTGTGACGAGACAGGTAGCTCACGAGACATGACACAAGATTGAGGTCACGATAACGAGACAAGATTTTTACACAGTATTTTTAAGAAATATTCAATGACGAAATACATGACTAGAAAAATAGTCTGCAGGTGCATTTGAAATGTTTTAACTAATAATTTTGTAATTAATGTCATTTCAGTTCTACTTTCTGAGCATGAATTATCATATGCAGTAAAAGACAACAATACTCCAGCACTGTAAAAGATTTTGCCACAAACTCAACTGACTGGCTTCTTTCCTGTATGATTTCAGTCTCTTTAGACCTTAGAACAGTACATGATTTATGAGCTTTTACAACTTTTGACCTCCTAACTGAACTCCTTTCCTCAAATTGATCATAGAAATAAAAATTGTATAAATAAATGAATAACACAGTTTTCTCTTGGTCTTATTAAGTGCAAACAATAAGTGCAACCAAAATCAAAGTACTCTCTCAATATTCAAAGTGCATAAAGAGACCAAATTTTTCTTCAAGCATGATACAGAGCTAAGATAAGGTTACAACAACACAGCCCAGCCTAAGATAACTTTCATATTTAGAAATATTTGCATGCATCAGGGAGCCGCTTTCAAAATGCGGGTTATTGAAATTGCGTTTGAATGTGCGATCGCGTTTTACTTTCGCTTTCTATTTTGCGATCACTCTGTGAATAAGGAGTGGCGGTGTTGAGCACACATTCTGTAAGATCAGTCATTTGTCAGACACTTTTAGGCTCTGTTGCATAATGAATCCTCCGCCATTGTCTCCTCAGTCACTTACTCTCGTCACATGATCAGTGAACTCTGATTCCTGTTGAAATACGTACGACTCTGCTGCTCATGTTGGATGAGCTGGATGGATTTGAAGCGACCGTTATCCAACTGAATTAAATGTTTTTTATTTCTAGAAAAATCAAAACGACAGTGGAGGCGTAATGTAAAAACGTAATATATAGAACATATACCAAGTTCAATCATAAAACTCTAAGGGGGCTTTCAAACTGGCAGTTTAGTTCGAAATGGGGCACGGTTCGCATGAAAAATCGCTAATGTGAAAGCTGTCATGCGAACCCGGGTGCGCACCGGGGTACTGAACCTGAGACTACCTGAAGGAGGCGGTCTGAGTTCAGTTGCACTCAAACTGTGCCGTGGTTCGCATGAATATGAAAGCAACACGGACATGGGTGCGCACTTGTTCAGGAAGTAAAGTAACCTGCGCATGCGTTTTCGCCGATTGTAATGTATTTACTTAAATGAAACACATGTAAGAGATGACGGTGTTGATGATTTACCTTGGATTCAAGCAGGGTTGAGCCTGCAGTGTATTCGCGCCTTGCAAATGCAATTAGAGTGGCAAATTAATGGCAATCAGCTGTCTCCTCAAAATAGGCTGCTTGCAAACAGCGGAAAACCGTCTACATGCGGCGCACATACAGTAAACACAAGTGTCGTTTACTCTGCTGTACATAATAGCACCACATTAATAAAAAACACAATTTATTGTCATGCGCCGTGCACATTTGTGATGAAGTAAGATGAACGCAAACGCACCAGGGTTCGATAGAATCAATTTGAGTGTGAGACCAGACCAACGCTGCGGGGGGCACCGGGAACAATTGCGCTTGGGCTTGGACCGCGGCAAACAAGTCCAGTGTGAAAGCCCCCTAAATGGCACAGGCTGATGGGTCCTTAACGCAAACCTGCTGACAATCACACTGTTAACTACACGGCACAAGCTGATTGGTTCCTGTTGCATCTTCAGCCAATGAGCTTGCTGATCAACATTTAAATAGTTGGTCAATATTTGCGTAGCAGTTTGCAGTGCGGTTTAAAAATTTCTCTGAAACCCTCCACCTTCCCCAGCTCCACTTGTATAGATCTGCTAAGGGTAATTTCATATATGCTATTTGTGCAGCAGCAGCATGCTCACAGCAGAGCGTTTATGTATTGGCAGTAGCAAGTCTTTGTATTTGCTCTGCAGCAACAGCAACATTAATCAACAGCAGCAGCATATTCGCAACAAAATCTTTTTGTTTAGTTAATGTTTTGATTTGAATCACTCACTCGCAACAGCAAAAGTTAGACTACCATTCTTACAACTGATGTAAAGCAGTTCCTAATACAGTTGCTTGTCAACTGGAGTGTTTATTTTGAACCCAGCTCTTCTCAAAACACTACCCAACCTAGGAATTGCAGATAGAGCATAAACAAAAACTGAAGGTCATGGGGAAGGGATGCCTCTGCTGATGGGGTCTGGTCTTGCTGCCCAAGGTGAGGACAAGCTCCCTTTTCTGTGCCTAATTTTATCCGCACCCTGCACCCTCCGGCACATTAACCCTTCCATCAAGTCAGCATTCCTGAGCTGTCTGCCGAAACTTGCCATGCACATGGTTTTACGCTACCAATTAGGCATCCGCAAACCAAGCAGGAATGCTTTAGCCAACAGTTAATCATAGAGGACTTGAACCGTTAACGAAGCTTTGGTTTTCCATCCATATAAAGTTTGAGATCTGCTTAAGTTTGTTGTGCATAAGTTTGTGTATCCTATTGAGGTTTGGTGTAGGGAGGATGATGACTGGGTTGGTTTTTGATGGACTGTGGTTCAGTTTGGCCCTAGTCATTTCTGCATAAGCCTCATTTCTGGAGAAGTGTTGCATAAGGAGAATTCAAGAATCAGTCATTTGGGATTAGGAAGCATCTGTCTTCAGAGTGAAAAAAGACTGATTTGAGCCAGTTAAAGCTCTGGTAGGATTAATCAAGACTGCACCACAAAAATGTAAAAGAGTTTTGAAAATAAATTTAAAAAAAAAATTATACTCTTACATAATGTTTGAACATTTGGAAGCCATTGTGACTATATCTCACAATGTGACTTTAAATCTGGCAAATTATGACTGTTTCTTGTGAATTTAGTCTTTATATCTTGCATTGTGTCTTCTTATAATGGCAGCTTCTTCAGGAATGATGAGAGAACATTGTGCTTGGTATGTTTTTCATCTTCAACCCAAACTTGGGTCTTCAGCAAACAAAGTTTAAATCCCATCTGGCTAGCGTGTGTACCATAATGTTTACACGTTAGGTCGGTAGGTGGAGAGTATGCGGCCTTTAGTGGCCGTCCGAACCCATTCGACCCCATGATCGTTTACATTAAGAAAGCAGTCATGTCAAATGTGTTTCCGACTACCTCTGGATATGGTCGAAAGTGGACAAGCTCAAAGCGTTTTAGACCCTGTTTACACCTGTATTTAGCGTCATCCGCTTTTAATCCAATCGACGAAAACACTTCTTAATACCAGGTGTAAATGGTACAAGTGACTTCAAATTTCACAATTGCGAGTTTCTCGTAAATTGCCACTGTATATCTTACAATGTGTCTCTTTTTATTTCATAATGGCAACTTTTTCTCTTGTAAATTGTGACTATTTATTTATTTCTGTGTCTTTAAATCTCAGAGTGGCAACTTTCTCTCATAAATTGTGACTAATTCTGTGTGTGTCTTTATGTCTCATTATGGCAACTTTATTCTCGTAAATTGCAGTGTTATGTCTCACAGTGTGACTTCAGATTTCACAATTGGAAGTTTCTCATAAATTGCAACTGTATATCTTACAATGTCTCACTATAGCAAAACACCCAATAGCATTTTCAAAATTGTTTCAGGGATGAAAGAGAGTCATATGGGTTTGGAAAGACATGAGGTGAGTAAATGATGTGAGATTATCAGTTTGGCCACTTTTATGATTGAAAGACATTAGGGTGAAGTACTTTGTATCTTGTCTCTTCCACTTATCTTGAAGTGGCAGAGGGCTGAGCTGAAATCATAAATCACGTGCACTAACATTCCAAGCTTCAGTTCACTAAATGTAAGAAATGAAGTGTGTGAGAAAGGCTGAACTTTAACTTTGTAATCTGATACTTTTAGCCTAATTATGGGGGGCAGTTCAGCTGGGTCAGGGTCACTATTCAAACCAGCACCCAAAGCTGCAGATGACCCAAATAGCCAGCATTGCTTTGTAAAGAATGGCAAATACTGGAGGAGTGATGGGGGATGGTGTTTCTTGACGTCAATGAGCCCGTGCCAGAAATGTGCTTGTGCATGTGTGTGTACGTGTGTGTGTAGGCATAAAATTGAGCGAGTGTACTGTTTCCATGTGAGTGTCTGGGAGAGATAACACACAAATGAACCATTCTGTGTATATGTGTGAGAGAGGGAGTGTGTGAGTGTGTGTTTGCTCTAGAAGCTGCAGTCTCAGCAGGGAACATGGTCAAATTTTAAGTACACCCTACTGGAATTTGAGCAGACAAAGCCCATTTTTCCTGTTCTAAACAAAACCTGTGTGACGCAGGATTACACGAGACACCACTGGAAAATTCAATTGTTCAGAGGGATTGTTGTTACACTAGATGTGCTAACACTTCATCATAAGCTTAACTGTAACTGTACACCACTGTGCACTAACCTGTATAACTGTGTGATACAATCCATCTGATAACAAAAACACACAACATTTCTTCTGTAAACATCCCCTGAAAAATGAAACATTTAAAAACATTTTTAATATTTTTCATTTATATAAAATTAAAATATTATTTTTAAAATATACTGTATGTAGAGTAATATTATATATTTTAATTATAAATTATATATAAATGTTAATTATAGATGTATATATAAATATATAATATTTTAAATAAACAATATATATGTAAAAAATAATATCAAAGTAAATAAAAGTAAAAATATTGTATGTAATCAATATATTATATATAATTTTTAAGGGAGAATTTTTGCCTTATTTTTTCAAATATTTTTAAACATTTGTTTTCAACTGTATAAACATTTAAATATACAAATATGTGATATAATATTATAAATATTCATGTTTATTTATATAATATTTTAAATAAATTATATAAATGATGTAAAATCTTTGTTGTTATTTACAGAACCACAGATTAGTGTGGGAAAAAGCACAGGAAGCGACGACGGCTAATTACACGGAGATAAGGAGTATCTCATTTCCAGAGGAAATGTGTGGAGGCTGTTTGTGAAAGGATCTGTGCATTCACACAAAGAACAAAGAAAAAAGTATTAAACCAATCTGACTGCTGTGTCTTTCATGCATTGTAACCGTGCTTTTGTGTTTGTTAACTCTTCCATATACATAAACATACAAAAGCATAGTCAACTAAGTCTCCACTAAAACCGAGTTAATGATAAGAAAGATGACTATTACCCTCTTAAATGGTAGTTCATGGGAGTTAGGATCTGGAGGTCAAAGGTTGAGGGCCTGCAAATCTTGACACAATCAAGACAAATGATGCCTCCATTCAGCCAAACAACTACATGAAAGAGGCACTTGTATGAAGGGAAAGCAGTTGTGGATCATGACTCACCTACGGCATCCGTGTCATAATACTTGGAATACAGGATCGTTAAATCACAATAAAAGGAAATTTTTTTTTATTTTTTTTACCATGAATTTTTTTTTATCATTTAGAATATTTGAAAGAAAACTAAAACAGTTTCTGGGATTAAATGCCTTGTTTAAGTGATCAGTGGTGAAACTGACTCTGTTTCAGATCTTAGCGTGCTGCCTGTATAGGCTGCATTGCAGACACACTATCAAATTATGCCTTATTTTGTCTAAATTATACGGCAGCATTACATATATCTGTATATATCATTACATATTCTAATCCCAGAATGCATATTCCATATATTTCATTTAGTGCTGAAAAAGTATCAATAAAGTCTTTTTAAAACTTTAGATGCTATTATTTTGATATTAATTAGAGTATTGTGTTGTTAGCATAGCAACATGCTAATGTCAAACTCTATTGGAATAAGTGGTAATTCGAGTCTCCTGTGCGAGTCAGAGATGCTCCCTATGAAGTGTTACTAACAAGGTTTAATGATAATTAGGATGCTTTATAAAGGCATGTTTACAACAAGAACGATAAATATAATGATAACTATATGCTATACTACCTAATAATTGTATGATAACCGTTTATAATAAGCAGACTGCAGTTTTGTCATCTGCCGCATTAAATTCTCAAGCTCTTTATAGGGGACCTATAATGCCCCTTTTACAAGATGTAATATAATGTCCTCAGAATGTGTCTGTGAAATTTCAGCTCAAAATCCCCCACAGATAATTTATTATAGCTGGTCAAATTTGCAGTTTTTGTATGTGTCCCTTTAAATGCAAATGAGTTGCTGCTCCCGGCCAGCTTTCCAAAAGAGGGCGGAGCTTTAACAGCTCGCGCTTCAGTTGCTTAACAACAACAACAAAGCAGGAAAATCTCACGCAGCCAAAATGACGATTGTCAGTATCGGTATTCAGCCTTACATTGTTCAAACCGGAGTCGGACACTGATGAAGAGACTCAGGAAGAAGTTACAACTTTTAGAATGCATCTGGACGTTTCTGAATGGTTAGTGGATAAATTTATGTAGTTGCTCATAACTCATCGACTAGCATGTGCTGTCATGTTAATCTTTTGTGCAGCGTTGAATTGACCCTCGTTTGTGAAGCAGTCCAGCATAAAATGACGGCATGGTAACATCACTCTACTACAACAACTCTTCCTCGTCTCTAAAGCAGCCCAACATGGCCTCGCCCCCTTTGTTGCATGTTCTCAGGGGCAGGGTTTATGTAAATTTTAGGGTTAGTGATGTCACTAACCCAGGAAGCAGCTCGTTGTAGTCCCTACCAGCTGTTTGTTGTAGTTCTTAAACAGAGAATTCTTTAAAAGAAAATATATTCCTTTGCATTGAACTTTGAGCGTTGTAACTTAGCAGATGTTGTTTATACTCAAACAGCAACATTACACACTAACTAAAGTACCCTAACTACTCCTTTAAAATTGTGTGGATTTTGAATGGCTGTAAATGTTTTTATCATTCATCAGCTGAAAAAAAAAATCATTCTGAAAGTTATTCCAATGATATTGTTACTCTGTGTCATTATCGTTATGATGTGGACTTCCCTATTCTCATAGAATCAGAATGATTATTAAAACTTGATGTGAATACCCTAATAAGTGTACTCCCTATGTAGACAGTCACGTTTTAGAGCAGAGTTAACAATAGGACACCTTTTATAGACTGATACACTTTAAACTGTGAAACAGGAACTTCTTGATGTCATTAGCTTAGCAGCATGCTAACATCAAACTCTATTGTAATCAATGGAAAGTAAGATCTGTGTAGGACATATGAAGAGTAATATTTTTGCCACATATAAGATTCCATGATGGTTGGGATGCTACCTCATAAGTGCTAGCAGTAGGGCATCTTTTAAAGACTTTAAACAGCTTTAAAGCAACACCAAACCTGACAGTTTGCATGTCCAAGCAATATCTATTTTAGCGTTCCCTGACCTTTGACACAATCCCTGACGTGTTTGACAGTAACTGGATACAGTTGAACTCACTTGAACTGTAGCAGCTTTTTGAGGTTACTTCTAAGCAGAACATGTTCAGTACATATAAAGAATCAGGGTAATGTTTCACTGAACATCTAAATCTGTTTCCTGTAAAACAACTTAACCACCATAGTATGCATCATTGAAGAAATTGTTTTCCAAAACCGTAGTGACATGGTCACACCTCCGTCATTTGTGCACATGCGCATCTTCAAAAACTGTGCTGTTTTTTAACACGCTAAAATATATGTATTTAAATGGGAAAAAGTACTGCATGTTACCTTTTGCCCAAGAGCAAGTCCACGTCATTTTAACACAAAACTGTGCTTCTGTTGTTCCAAGCACACAAGTTTGCGATGCTGTTTGCGAATGTTCGTTGTAACTATGGTTTCAGGAAATCGTTGAACTATGTTGGTAATGACGAAACTTGCATATCTGATTAACAATACCCCTTTACCCCAGAACGGTTCCAATGGATTGCACCAGTTTAGTCAGCATGGCCTCGCTAAAATGACATTGACTTAGCTTGTGCCCCACTTCCCCTGCCCAGCCACTTCCTTTCCTGTCACCCACAAGCTTACGGGAACAGCGTGACGCAAGACCAAACAGAGCAGTGCTAAATGTTTTAGCAACTCATTGCTTGAATATCAGTCAGTCAGCTGTATATCACATACAGATTCCTACTTCTGCTCTCTCACTCCTAACAGAAACAATCATCCATCATGTTCAGCCTCAGGCTGCTCAGAGACAGATGCAGAATCCACCCCTGCAAACCACATCAGCACAAAGCAGCTTTACACTGGAATACGTTCACGATCGTGTTTGAAGAGCAACACTTAATTTTAGTAATTGAGGATTGATTGGGTCATGAGTCATTTGGTTGGGTTCAAGGGGGTGTTGACATGAAAGGAAAGTAATTTAAGAGGCAAAAAAAAAAAAGAAGTAAATTGGCCAAAATGATTTCATTTTGACTTTTTACTACACCGGTATTCTAAAAGAGATTGTTCACACATGTACTCACCCTCACGTCACTCCAAACCTGTATGTCTTTCTTTCTTCTGCGTAATACAAAGAAGATATTTTAACAAACTGTTTTTTGTCCACACAATGAAAGTCAATGGGGTCCAAAACAAAACACTGGACCCCATTCACTTTGACTGTATGGAGAAAAAAAAAAAAAACATAAGCTGCATCTGAAATTGAATACTTTCCTACTAAATAGTATGCCAAAAACAGTACGCATAGCATAGCATTCGAAAAACAGTAGGTGAAAAGTACCTGAATGACCTACTAGTTCCACCGATATTCTCCATTAGGCCACTGGAAAGGATTTATGAATGGAAGTGAAGCAACGCAACTGACGCTGGTAGGTCACGTGACAGTAACAACATGGCGGATGTAGTACTTCCGAATTTCATTCATACTACACAAATTCATACTATATAGAACATACTTTTTTAATGGTCATAAAGTAAGTTCAAATTCAAACGTAGTACCTACTCAGTATGCGATTTCCGATGCAGCAATAGACATTTTTTCAAAAGTTCACCACACAAGTTTGCGATGCTGTTTACGAATGGTTATTGGAACTATGATTTTGGGAAACAGAATCGTGAACTATGTTGGTAGCTACAGAACTTGCGACCATAGTTTCTGCAAGGAAAAAATTACAATAAAACCTATATGACTTTCTTCGTTTTGGATTGTTCTGGATTTTTTTTTTTTTTTTTTTTTTTGTAAGTATTGTCACATTCTAAACTTGCATAATGAATAAAAAAAATGTAATGAAAGGATATTTTGACTAACTGTTTTTGTCCACACAAACATTGAACCTCTTCTTTGTTTTTAGAAGAAAGAAAGTCATACATGTTTCAAACAACATGAGGGTGAGTAAATGACAACAATTTTCAATTTAGGTCTATTTTTCTAAAACTGTCTTTCATTCATGAAAATGGGTTAAATGGATAGTTCACCAAAAGAGAAAATTATGTGATTTACTTACCCCCATGTCATTTCGGACCTGTATGATTCCCTTTCGAAAGGGAACTCTACTCTGCGTTTACCGCATATGGGGAACGTCACACATGAACCGGTGTCTGAAAGCCAAGGAATCAAAACACTCCAATCCTATTGGCCGGCGACAGCCTATGACATCATCATAGCGCGACCTGGACGTATATAAGGAGCGCCTAGAGAATCAGTCAGTATCTTTTCGTCTTTCGGGACTGTTTTGTCTGACGGCGATGGTATCGAATCCGGTAAGGGGATCTTATATTATGCCTTACAAATGTTTCAGACAGTGTGGTCATCCGTGTCCCAGGTTTTGACACTTGATATACACATTCTGGGCGTTTTCTGTCTGGGAGAGGAGCGCGCATAGACAGTGCTTGAGGGTGCTGTCTGTGTTTTTCTGTTATTTACTGTGAGCGTCTCCCTATCGGGACGCTCCATTCTCGTTTGGCACTCTTCTCGAGGGAAGAGGTGGTGGCATCTGAGCCTGGTGATTCTGGCCCCGTTTGTGTTGAGGCAAAACGGCGGCTGCAATCATGGGGCTTGGTGAGCCCGTTGGGAAGGTGAGCCCGTTGGGAAGTTTGAGAGAGGTGTATTCTCTCTCAACCCCCTGGGGCTGACGAGGATGAGTTCTTGGATGACGATGACGTCCGTGTTTAATGTCATCGCGTCCGGCAGCATGCGCTCTTCTGGCTGCTAGGTATGCGGAGCTGCTGGAGTTTGTGGGACGCGCTTCTGGCAGGCTGCAAGGTGACTTATTAACCTCCCTGTAGTTCAGTTATTTGTCCTTCCTGGAGCTTGAAACACTGCCACGTGTCTGACTGAAGTTGTAGGCCCGGTTTTTTGGGCCTCCTTTAGTTCATGATGGCGTATGTTGTACTCCTCTTGCTTTAAAGAGTAAAGCGGTTCTTTTACCGAGTACACTGCTTGTTGGATTGTGTTAGGTGGACTGTTATGTGGGCACTTTACAGTCTTATCTGCTGTTACTGAAGTCATGTGGTTTATTCTTGCTTCCAGCAAGATAGATGTTCAAAATATGCGGCCTTGTCAGGCTGCCCTTGGAATTCCCACTGTTGTGACTTAGTATATTAGCATAAATATGTAGTTTCTACTCCACATAGAACTTTTGTCATGTTGTAGGCCCTTCTCTGGCCTCCATGATTATGTGCCTACAGTATGGTCTATCTGTTAGGTTGAGCTTTATACTCCCCTGCTAGGGTTGTTTTTGTAATAGTGCATAGCTCCCTACGCTGATCACTGGTTGAAGGCTTCTATGAGGCCTCCCGTTGAGGATCAGCCCCCAGGCTGGTTTGTGCTCCCCTGTATCAGGGTTTCTTAGCGCACAGCCTCCTCAGTGCAAATAATCAGGCACTGAGTAGATCCTAGGATTGAGCAGAGTATACTCCTCTCAATAAGAGGGTTCATAGCATTCAGCTGAGTACTGATCTCCAGGATGCCCGTCTCTACGCATGGGTTTGAGTTTCTTACTGCCTTTTTGCAGTCGCTTTTACTTGCTGTCTTCTCTGAAGAATGCATTTGTTGAGACTCTGTATTCAGACAGGGTTGGCCAAGACTGAGTTTATCCTATGTCAGGTTAGGTCAGCCTCCCTGGTGGCATTGGGGTGACTATGTCCCCCTTCTAGTGACTGGCTGGGGTTCCCTTCGGTTCCTTGGCCACAATCCCTTAAAGGGACCTTCTTTCTGTGGAAAATTTGGTCCCAGAAGCCTTTGAGCGGCCTTGATAGGCTTTCTACGGAAAGCCTCTTTGAGGTTCAGCTTGGGCTGTTGGCCGTAGGGAATGCTGTCACTGACGGCCTTTGTGTGACCCGAGGGCGAGTTGCTATCTGGCATTTCTCTCAAAACTGTTGGATGTTTGTCTAGCCATCTTGGCATGCACTCTCCTCAAGCATGGCAGTGTGGGTATTTCATTCCCCATATACAGTAAACGCAGAGTAGAGTTCCCTTTCGAAAGGGAACGTCTCAGGTTACGTATGTAACCATGGTTCCCTGAGAACAGAAACGAGACTCTGAGTTGCTCTGCCTTGCTTCCGGGCTGCCTGCTGAACAGTCTCTCAAGACGATAAGATACTGACTGATTCTCTAGGCGTTCCTTATATACTTCCGGGTCGTGCTATGATGATGTCATAGGCTGTCACCGGCCAATAGGATTGGAGTGGTTTGATTGCTTGGCTTTCAGACACCGGTTCACGTGTGACGTTCCCCATATGCAGTAAACACAAAGTCTTGTTCCCTGTTCTCAGGGAACCATGGTTACATACGTAACCTGAGACATTTTGTTTCTTCAGTGGAACATAAAAGAAGATATTTTGAAGAATGTTGGTAACCAAACAGTTTAGAAAAAAAAAAAAAAAAAAAAGGAATTTGTCATTTGTCAAAATATATGCAAAGTTCTGTCATGAAACTCTAGATGGCGCAGGCTTTATTATAGGACCCAGCTGATTGGTTCCTGTTCTATCAGTAACCAATGAGCTTGTGTGCTCAAACTTCAAATACTTTGGCAGCATTTGCCTTAGCAGTGCAGTGCACTTTCAGAAATCTTCCTCCTTCCCCAGCTCCACCTGTATAGATCTGCTATGGGTAATTCATGTATTGGCAGTAGCAAGTCGTGTACTTGCTCTGCAGCAGCAACAGCAATACAAGCAGCAGCAGCATAGCAGATCTATTCCGCCAAGACCAAACATATCTACAGTGTCATATCCATTACCATGCCAAACACTCAGAGAGTTGTCATGACAGGACTTCTTTTATGTTCAACAGAAGAAAGAAAGTCATACAGGTTTGGAAAATGATATGAAGGTAAATAATGACAGTAATCGGTAATTTTCATTTTGGATGACTATTTTTCAATGTAAAATTGTGCTATAATATATTTTACTCAGTAAACGTTTTTTTTTTAATGAAAAATAATTTCCTGTAAAAGGTCATGTCTGAAAAATAATTGTGTTTAATCTCAGAATGGCTACCCTGAACCCCTTGACGGTCACAACCCACCCTACCTCCTCGCCTCTCACCCCGTGTCCTTCAGTTTGTTATCATCGCTTCTCATTACGTTCAGGTTCCCGTGTGCTTGTGGCGTCTTGGCCATGTGCACTTTGTACTTATCCTCCCACTCTCTTTTTCACATGGCATCTGCTATGTCCTCCTCCTGCACCGAACGCGTCAGCAGCGCTCAGTCATCCGACCGGCATGAAGCACTGGAGGCGGTCGCAGAGTACACCAAAACCCCCTTTCACCCTCCTCTTTCCTCCACGGCTCCTGTAACAGCCCGTTCCTGTGCTAAACGGCTCTTGGCACCTGTGTAAAATCTAATGATGAATAATGTTATTCATTCTTTTTATTGAAAATATGTCTTTTATTATGCTGTTCTTGCCATAGTTTTATAAAATCACTGTAACGCATGGCCTTGAGTGGGTTATTTTTTACTTCAAACCCCTCTTGTATGTGTTTGAACTGCATCTGGGCAGAAATTATGTTAGATGCAATGACAGACGCTTTGAGAAACAGGTCCACAAATAGACCCGTTTTCTGGATCCACAGGAGAATTAGAGCCCCACTTTACCACAAGCGCCTCTCATTTTGCCTGTGCCCCAAGCCAAAAGAACCACTGGGAAATTAAAACAAGAATTATTAGATCACCTACTAACACACACAATGTAGAAAGACACATAAATAAATACATATTGTTTAAAAAAAGTTACAAAAATAGGTTAATTTTAGGTAAAACGTTTGGGAACTTGTTCATAAACTTGAATCGCAAAAGAGAGACAATAAAAGTTGTAAGACTTTCTTTCTTCTGTGAGACACAAAGAAGATGTTTAACAGATTGTCCTGGCTGCTTTTTTATATACAGTGAAAGTGAATGGGACAGATGTTATTGAGATTGAAAAATGCAATAATAATAATAATAATTAGTCTACACAACTTTTGCATCTTTAAGCCATACGATAGTTATTACCAGAAAATCTTCTCCTTTGCACTGTAAACCTGAGGTAATCAGTTAAATTCAAAGTTTAAATAAGCAGAACTGGCCCATACATTATTTTTGTACTCATACATTTTAATTGTTCTTAACTTGAAATACTGTATATGAGTAAGCTAATTCATACATTTAACTTAAAATATCATGTAATCTCAACTTAAATATTTTTAGTAATGGAAAATTGGCTAGCTTAAACTAGCTAATTCAGTAAATGCTAACTTGCTAATTGGTAACAATTAGCAATTGGCAATGTAAAAAACATTTAAAGGGCTAGTTCACCTAAAAATGAAAATTCTGTAATTAAATTTATTACTCACCTTCATGTCGTTCCAAACCCGTAAGACCTTCATTCATCTTTGGAACACAAATTAAGATATTTTTGATAAAATCCGATGGCTCAGTGAGGCCTGCATTGCCAGCAATGTCATTGAACCTCTCAAGATCCAGAAAGCTACTAAAGACGTATTTAAAACAGTTCATGTGACTACAGTGGTTCAACCTTAATATTATAGTGTTGAGAATACTTCTTGTGCACCAAAAACCAAAATAACGACTTTAATCAACAATATCTAGTGATTTCAAAACACTGCTTCATGAAGCTTCGAAGCTTTACAAATTTATCGTTTTGGATCAGTGGTTCGGAGCAACAAAGTCACGTGGTTTCAGTAAACGAGGCTTCGTTACGTCATAACTGTTTGAAATTTCAATGGTTCACCACTGGGGGGCGTGACTTTGCCAGTTTGATTCACACTCCGAACCACTGATTCGAAACAAAAGATTTGTATCAAACTGCCAAAGTTACGTGAACTATTGAAATTTCGAAACACTTATGACGTAACAAAGCCTCGTTTACTGAAATCACGTAACTTTGCCAGTTATACGCACCGAACCACTGATTCGAAAACAAAAGATTCGTAAAGCTTCGAAGCTTCATGAAGCAGTGTTTTGAAATGATCCATCACTAGATATTGTTGAATAAAGTCATTATTTTGTTTTTTTGGTGCACAAAAAGTATTCTCGTTCTATTAAGTATTAACTTTGTCACATTAACTGTTTTAAATATGTCTTTAGTAGCTCATTGAAAGTGTTAATTATGTTGCTGGCAATAGAGGCCTCACTGAGCCATCAGATTTCAACAAAAATATTTTAATTTGTGTTCTGAAGATGAACGAATGTCTTACGGGTTTAGAAACGACATGAGGGTGAGTAATTAATGACAGAATTTTCATTTTTTGGTGAACTAACCCTTTAAGTTTAAATTAAAAGAAAAAGAAAGTTCATAAAACTCAAAACAAGGAAACAATTCAGATTACTTAAAATGTGTCAGTTTTGTGAACTCAAAAGAAAAGGGAAGTTCTAAATACTTTACAGTGTGCCACGAAATATAGTGTACAAGATGTATGAATTTTTTATTTTATTTTATTTTTTTTTGTAGTTTTACATTTTTTAGCTCAATAGCTCTAGTCCCTATTTACTTTTATTGAAAAGAGCAGCCAGGACACTCAAAGTTTCTTCGAATTCTACCGTATTAACGACATAAGAGTAAGTCAATTTTAATTCTGAATAATCTACTTTTTAACCGGTTTTAATATTTTAGGTGCACTATCCCTTTAAATTTTGTCTTTGTGTAACAAAAATACTACAGGTGAAAACATACAATTTAGTAATCCATCTTTCGCTCTGCTATCAAAAATAATGTCCTTTCTCTGATTTTAGTTTGGTACAGTATATCAGGTGCACAGTACAATATAAGTGCAACTTACAGCAAGAACAAAGTCATCATGTATTTCAAAAGAGCAGAGATTGAGCTACAAACAAAGATGTGGCCCCTCACTCCTTCAGGCTTCAGATAACAGACAGCGCTGAGATTACATTACCACCCTCAGTTTCTCACAGGAAGCATCATGCGTCACACCGATCTAGGCTAAACCTTTCCTAACCTACTGTATATCTGCAATCTCACAGAAAATGCAGCTCAGATCACCACACAAGGAGGGATTAGTACAGGTATATAGTTTCCAAGTTCTAAGTATCCAACTGAAGCTTTCTTCATATGGATGTAGAAGCAGCTCAGACTGGTTGTGAATGATAGACCAAAAGAGATTGGATTTCAGTGTTGTGTACTACTTTGAGCTCGAATCAAATTGGAGTTTGTGGCTTTGTACAAGAGAATAAAAAACTGAAATACCTTCGCTTCCCCAGGGATAATACTTGCTGTGGGTAGACCTATTTCTTATTGCACAAGTATATACGTGTTCTTATTTTTTTATTTAAAGGAATAGTGCACCCAAAAATTTAAATAGTCATAATTTGCTTTCCTTTACAGCTCAACACCCTAGATTCACTGAACTAGATTAACATTCAATTTAATTTTTTGTAATGATTATGTAATAATTAGTAATAATTATTTTGATTGGTCGACTCTGCTCTGATTGGTCAGATGGCACCGTCTGTTGCAATTGGTCAATACTACTTTGATTGGTCAGATGGCCCACTTTGTTGTGATTGGTGTGCTCTACTCTGATTGGTCCGATGGCACAGTCTGGTGTGATTGGACTACCACTTACTGTGCATGTCAGATGATATTACCCATACACAGAACATAGACACAAAACAACTGAATTTGCACAAAATTATGCAAATAATTTTTTGAGTGAACTGTTCCTTTAAGATCCTCTGACGTTGCTCTTTTTGTGAGTTTTATGATAAATTATGTTTGGTCTTGAAACGTAATGCTGGTTTTCAGAAAAATAATACATGTGTGCGTTGTCTGTCGCTGTTATGTGCATATGTGGTTGTTTGTGAGTGTGAATCACCGGGCCGTCTGTGTGTTTCTCCACTTGTTTTGTTTAGCAGGCGGATCACGTTTTGTGGCAGACGGGCTTTTCTGCCTGGACGACACAGCTGGCCTGTCCTTGAGACGACCTTGTGCTCACACACATACCTGTGTGTACTCTTTGTCCACTCCTCGCCCACCGTGTGACTTCGCTTGCTTAAGTGAGCAGGCTTTGTGTGAATGCGGCACCTAGTTAGTGTCTGACTTTCATAAAGCAGAATCTGTTGTACAGGGGAGGATAAAGCCTGTTGAGGGTCGCGTCTCAGATTACCACGAATAGATTAAAAAATAAACACTGGATGAACTTGAGACAAGCCTCTCTTTCAGGGGATACACACTTTGGCAAAGCTAACAATGCATCCTTAAGAAACTCTGCAATGATACTGCGGAACAGTGGTTGACTTAATCCAGCACTAATACTTTTAGATATTATTTTAAGGCTGTGACTCTGCCTAGGGTTTTTTTTTTTTTTTTTTTAAATACACAAAAAAAGTTATAATGACATCTTATTATTGTTATTAAAAACATAGTTCACCTGAAAATGTAAATTTTGTTTTCATTTACTCACCCTGATGTCATTCCACCATATACGTTTTTTCTTTCATGAAACACAAAAGGAGATGTTTAGCAAAATGTCCTGGCTGCTCTTTCCATACAGTGAAAGACAATGGGAACAGATGTTGTCAAAAATAACAAAAACTATATATATTAGGGCTGTCAAGCTATTACAATTTTTTATCTAATAAATTACACAATGTGGTGATTATTTAATCTTATTAATCGTAAATAATCGCACATTAAATTTGGCTGAGAAATTACCCCCAAAAGATTAAATGAGAAAAGCATCAAATATACATTACAAAAAGTAGCTTTTTTACAAACAACTTTTAGGCTTCAGCAGCCATTAGGATGAGTAAATGATGACAGAATTTTCATTTTTGGGTTAACTATCCCTTTAATGTTTTTTTTTTTTTTTTTTTTTATTAATATGGAAATATGAATTTTTAAAATAAAATTATACTCTAAATAAGAAACTTAAACTGCCATTAGGTGGCGGTAAATGTCTTAAAGGGATAGTTCACCCAAAAATGAAATTTCTGTCATTAATTACATTGTGGTAATTATGTCGTTCCAAACCCGTAAGACCTTCATTCATCTTCGGAACATATTTTTGATGAAATCTGAGAAGTTTCTGAACCACACATAGGCAGCAACGTCATTGCACCAGAAAAGTAGTAAAAACACAATCAAAATAGTCCATGTGACTACAGTGGTTCATCCTTAATTTTATGAAGTGACGAGAATACTTTTGTGTGCAAAAACAAAACAAAAATAATGACTTTATTCAACAATTTTTTCTCTTCCCTGTCAGTCTCCTACGCAGCTGACATTGTGAACGCAGTGCAGAGCTTCCGTGTTTACGTACGAACGCCGGCTCAGTATTGGCTGACGCTGTTCACGTGAGCAGCACGGCACATGCGTGTGATGCTGGCACAGGAGCCGGCCAATAATGAGCCAGCGTTCGGACGTAGAATCTGGAAGCACTGCACTGCGTTTACCACTTCAAATGCATAGGAGAATGACAGGGAAGAGATTTTTGGGTGAACTAACCCTTTAATGAATAAGTCATTGAGTCATTTATTCGATTTGTTCAAACAGCCGATTCATTTATGAATGAAGTAAATGGCTCTCTCTATGAATGGGCCATTGAATCATTGGTTCACCTGATTGATTCACTCAAAACATGGATTCATTCAGAAACGAAACACTGTGTTGCTTGGAGACATACAATAGTTCTGCTCTGGCGTCACAGGTAATATTTTTGTTGGCAAAATTGAGCAAAAACAGACAATATTGTGTAAAATATAGCATAATATTAACATTTATTGAACTGTTGTATAAAATCAATATCACATTTAAACTCATGCTATTAGGGACAAATACTCTTGTAATATTACTTAACTCTATCATATGATGTAAATATGAGACAAAAACTAATCGCGATTAATCGCATCTAACATAAAAGTTTGGTAACTACATGGGTTGAGGAGGTGCGATCTGATGCTAGAGACTGCGATGTTTAGCTTCCTTGTTAGAACACCCGACTCCCATGTGGCGGACCCGGGTTCGAGTCCCACTGAAAGCGGGTGGTTTGAGCAGGAGGGGTTACGTTGGTGCCGTGACCCGGATGGAAGTGAGGTTTAGGGGGGTGAGTGTAATGGACGTAGGCCGGTAAGAGCTGTGCATGTAAACCTCACTCCCCTGATCTCAAGAGGTGCTCTAGCGACTGATGCTAGAGATTGTGGTCTTTAGCCTCCTTTTTAGAGTGCCCGACTCCCATGCCGGTGGACCAGGGTTCGAGTCCCGCTGAGAGTGGGCGGTTTGAACAGGAGAGGTTACATATATAAATATATATATATATCAATTACCAAAATAGATTTTTTTTAATATTATTCATTGATATTCTCTTTCTTTCTAGTACATTCAAATGGCGCATCAAGATGTCAAAACTCCATAATAAAACTGCAAAAACTGACAAATAGACAGACAACACTCTTTTCTTTATTATTTGAAAAGTTGTACCCCTAGTTCGGAAGAACACAAGGGTGAATTTCCGATTAGCATCGAAACACTTATGTTGCAGAATGTCTATTGCAAATAAAAGTTTTATAAACCAAATCTCATGCGTGGCCATGCAGGTTTTGTGCACCTATGTATACTGAATGCCCTGCTCTTTAATTCACACCCTGTGGTGTCTGCGTATTGCTTCATCAGGAGAGTGATTGACAGTAGAGCTGATGGCTGAGGCAACACGGCCCCAGGCAGAGAAACTGGCAGGGAGATCCATGGGGAATGAAGGAATATTGTGCACAGGAGCAGTCAGCTTCAAAGCAGGCTTACTGTGCATTATTAAAAGCCTCCTCGACACCTGCACAGTCGGCAGGAGACACAACAGATGCGCAGCGAGGGCAGAAACACACTCTGGGGGCGAATACATGAATGTATACGTCTACAGCAGGCCGAGCGCACACACTGTGCAGGTGCGAGATGATAAAGATCAAGCCAAGATAGAGGTGCAGATGGAGCCGCAGGTAGACAGAGATGGTTATTTATATGCACCCATGACACTGGCCAGTTTATAATGACTATATCATATAATTACTATATTTTTCAGTAGTCTTCTAACAGAAGCACATGTTTATACTGCAATGAATTATGGGGAATTATGTTACGTTGGGATTTTGTAGTCTAGACATGAAGGTTTCCTCACTCAGCCTGATGTAGTCTACTGAAAATAAAGAACAGGGGTAAATTTAAGTTCACTCTTGTGTTCTTGTGTCTGCTACATTTTTGCTACGTTTGTACATGAAAAACTCACTGCTACTGTATGTTGCTAGAGTGGTTTCCAAAGTGTTGTTATATGGTTGCTAGGGTGTTCTGGTTGGTTGCCAGAGTGTTGCTATGTGGTTGCTAGGGTGTTCTGGTCGTTTCCCAGACTGTTGCTATGTGGTTGCTAGGGTGTTCTGTTTTTCTTTTTTTTATAATTTTCTTTTTTTTTTTTTTTGCCAGACTGTTGCTATGAGGTTACTAGGGTGTTGTGGTCGTTTCCCAGACTGTTGCTATGTGGTTGCTAGGGTGTTCTGTTTTTCTTTTTTTTATAATTTTTTTTTTTTTTTGCCAGACTGTTGCTATGAGGTTACTAGGGTGTTGTGGTTGGTTGCCAGAATTATGCTTTGTGGTTGCTAGGGTGTTCTGGTTGGTTTCTAGATTGTTGCTATAAGGTTGCTATGGTGTTTTGGTTGGTTGCCACAGTTTTTTTCTAAGTAGTTGCTATGTGGTGTTCCGGGTGGTTTCCAGACTGTTGCTGTGTGGTTGCTAAGGTGTTGTAGTTGGTTGCCAGAGTGTTGCTATGCGGTTGCTATGATCTTCTGTTTTTTTTGCCAGAATGTTGCTATGTGGTTGCTAGGGTGTTCTGATTGGTTTCCAAAGTGTTGCTATATGGCTGCTAGGGTGTTCTGTTTTGTTGCCAAAATGTTGCTGTGTGGTTGCTAAGGTGTTGTAGTTGGTTGCCAGAGTGTTGCTATGCGGTTGCTATGGTGTTCAGTTATTTTATTTCTTATTTTTTTGCCAGAATGTTGCTATGTGGTTGCTAGGGTGTTCTGATTGGTTTCCAAAGTGTTGCTATATGGTTGCTAGGTTATGTGTTTTTGTCAGAATGTAGCTATGTGGTTGCTAGGGTATTGTGGTTGGTTGCCAGAACAATACTTTGTGTTTGCTAGGTGTGGTTGCTAGGGTATTGTGGTTGGTTGCCAGAACAACACTTTGTGTTTGCTAGGTGTGGTTGCTAGGGTGTTTTGTTTGGTTGCCAGAGTGTTGCTATATAGTTGCTAGGTGGTTCTGGTTGGTTACCACAGTTTTTTTCTAAGTAGTTGCTATGTGGTGTTTCGGGTAGTTTCCAGACTGTTGCTGTGTGGTTGCTAGGGTGTTGTAGTTGGTTGCCAGAGTGTTGCTATGCGGTTGCTATTGTGTTCTGTTCTGTTTTTTTTTTTGTTTTTTTGGTTTTTTTTGCCAGAATGTTATGTGGTTGCTAGGGTGTTCTTATTGGTTTCCAAATTTTTGCTATATGGCTGCTAAGGTGTTCTGTTTTGTTGCCAGAATGTTGCTGTGTGGTTGCTAGGGTGTTCTGGTTGGTTTCCAGACTGATGCTGTGTGGTTGCTAAGGTGTTTTGGTTGTTTGCCAGACTGATGCTGTGTGGTTGCTAGGGTGTTGTGGTTGGTTTCCAAAGTGTTGCTATATGGTTGCTAGGGTGTTCTGTGTTTTTGTCAGAATGTTGCTATGTGGTTGCTACGGTGTTGTGGTTTGTTGCCAGAACATACTTTGTGTTTGTTAGATGTGGTTGCTAGGGTGTTCTGGTCGGTTGCCATACTGATGCTGTGTGGTTGCTAGGGTGTTTTGGATGTTTGCCAGACTGATGCTGTGTGGTTGCTAGGGTGTTCTGGTTGGTTTCCAGACTGATGCTGTGTGGTTGCTAGGGTGTTTTGGATGTTTGCCAGACTGATGCTGTGTGGTTGCTAGGGTGTTCTGGTTGGTTTCCAGACTGATGCTGTGTGGTTGCTAGGGTGTTTTGGATGTTTGCCAGACTGATGTTGTGTGGTTGCTAAGGTGTTTTGGTTGTTTGCCATACTGATGCTGTGTGGTTGCTAGGGTGTTTTGGATGTTTGCCAGACTGATGCTGTGTGGTTGCTAGGGTGTTCTGGTTGGTTTCCAGACTGATGCTGTGTGGTTGCTAGGGTGTTTTGGATGTTTGCCAGACTGATGCTGTGTGGTTGCTAGGGTGTTCTGGTTGGTTTCCAGACTGATGCTGTGTGGTTGCTAGGGTGTTTTGGATGTTTGCCAGACTGATGTTGTGTGGTTGCTAAGGTGTTTTGGTTGTTTGCCAGACTGATGCTGTGTGGTTGCTAGGGTGTTGTGGTTGGTTTCCAAAGTGTTGCTATATGGTTGCTAGGGTGTTCTGTGTTTTTGTCAGAATGTTGCTATGTGGTTGCTACGGTGTTGTGGTTTGTTGCCAGAGCATACTTTGTGTTTGTTAGATGTGGTTGCTAGGGTGTTCTGGTCGGTTGCCATACTGATGCTGTGTGGTTGCTAGGGTGTTCTGGTTGGTTTCCAGACTGATGCTGTGTGGTTGCTAGGGTGTTTTGGATGTTTGCCAGACTGATGTTGTGTGGTTGCTAAGGTGTTTTGGTTGTTTGCCAGACTGATGCTGTGTGGTTGCTAGGGTGTTGTGGTTGGTTTCCAAAGTGTTGCTATATGGTTGCTAGGGTGTTCTGTGTTTTTGTCAGAATGTTGCTATGTGGTTGCTACGGTGTTGTGGTTTGTTGCCAGAACATACTTTGTGTTTGTTAGATGTGGTTGCTAGGGTGTTCTGGTCGGTTGCCATACTGATGCTGTGTGGTTGCTAGGGTGTTCTGGTTGGTTTCCAGACTGATGCTGTGTGGTTGCTAGGGTGTTTTGGATGTTTGCCAGACTGATGCTGTGTGGTTGCTAGGGTGTTGTGGTTGGTTTCCAAAGTGTTGCTATATGGTTGCTAGGGTGTTCTGTGTTTTTGTCAGAATGTTGCTATGTGGTTGCTACGGTGTTGTGGTTTGTTGCCAGAACATACTTTGTGTTTGTTAGATGTGGTTGCTAGGGTGTTCTGGTCGGTTGCCATACTGATGCTGTGTGGTTGCTAGGGTGTTCTGGTTGGTTTCCAGACTGATGCTGTGTGGTTGCTAGGGTGTTTTGGATGTTTGCCAGACTGATGCTGTGTGGTTGCTAGGGTGTTCTGGTTGGTTTCCAGACTGATGCTGTGTGGTTGCTAGGGTGTTTTGGATGTTTGCCAGACTGATGCTGTGTGGTTGCTAGGGTGTTCTGGTTGGTTTCCAGACTGATGCTGTGTGGTTGCTAGGGTGTTTTGGATGTTTGCCAGACTGATGCTGTGTAGTTGCTAGGATGTTCTGGTTAGTAGCATAATTTTAAAATTCACATTCTGTATTCAGAATCTGTAACTAAATAAAAAACTTCAGCTAAATAAAAATACTAAAAAAAGAATATCCATTATAATTATTGATCTAAACAAAACCAAGTGTTTTATGCAACTCCCAGATCTGGCCATTGAGAAAATACAGAGGGCCTGAGGTCTAGACAATATTACATTATGCATTCCAGTGAGCTCTCAGATGATATGTGGACCATCCTATTCAGACACAGAAAAAAAGTATTCAAAACAGCAGGCCTGGTATTGATGTTCCCTCTCTGTGGACGTATGAGATTACAGAAAGGATCAGATAACTCACCCTCGCTCCATCCTCGATTCTGGGTCGAGGAATATAAAAAGACTGTCCGACCTCCACCCATCTCCATCCACTCACTCTGTATTTTTCTCATATTGCTACACAAATGTGCACAATGAAACCCAGCACTTCAGGAACTGTAGCAGACCAAAAAAAAAAAAAGGGTAGCTCACATTCAAACCCACTCCCCCATTAAGAAAATCTATAGTGGATGCTTGTATACTTTGACGATGAGACCTTATAAATAAAGCAGGAGGTGGCTCATCTTAATGGCTTACTTTCTCAGACACTGTCACACAAACACACAACTAGACATATACACACTTAATCTCTCCATTACCATCAAGTTCCTGTTCTTTATCATTATCCACTGAAGGAAAGAATCCGTTATCGCACAGCCATCATAAAACACACACATATTCACTACTATCGGCTCATTATGGGATGGTCGTAATGTATGGAAATGCATTTAAACCTGCACAATGCTCTCAGACAGGCATATTGAAACATATCTATCTAAAAGACACTAACCCATTCAAAGCAAAAGAAAAAAAGCTCTCTCATATTGTAGCAGGCAAGTGAGATAATTGGAAACCAGATATTGTAAGACTGGCAGCTCTTTGTGTTGTGAACGTATAGAATTAACCACTATAGAGGAAAGCACATCTACGGACCTAGATACCTGGCCTAGCTCAACAATGTCTAATTGAAGTGGTGTTTTTAAATATTTAGTACTAATTTTACCTGAATTAATCACATAATATGCAGATTCATTAATTAAATTAATCACAATGAATACACTCTTAAAGAATCCTGGGTTGTTTCAATCCATGTTTGGGTCAAATATGGAAAAACACAACCAATGGTTTACATTTTTTAAAAACATTGTTAAAACATTGTTGGGTTTGTCCATATTTGACCCAAACATGGGATGAAACAACACAGGATTCTTTACAAATATATCTATTTGCCAAGAAAACCCCCAAATTAAGATAATTCAATACAGACAGTTTTGGTCCTGAACAATCATTAGATAATTGACATTTAGCAAACTGCGCTAGGTGCACCAAATTTGTATCACACAATACAAAAAATCATTTTTGAAATATAATCATTTACACATTTACTCTCATAACTTGTTTTATTTTAACTTGACAAATTTATTTAAACGTATATTAAATGAGACATTACTAACAGGTAAAGTAAATATAATGAATATATATAAGCTAATGTATTGCATATATTTAGAGTTCATTTCTTTAGTGAACTAACATGTGGACACTAAATGACTTGCCTGAGGTAAATGTAATGCTATGTGAGATATTATTCTTAACCTGTTTAATTGATGTCTTTCCACGGTTGAAACACTGGTTGAGAGATTACACATCTATGCATCAGGCTATGAACAGATCATCTTTTCAATGCAGTTAGCAAACAGCATTGCATTACTGCACACGCCCCCTTCTGGTTTGGAGTGTGGATTGCCTGTGGCTGACTGTATTCGTCGTCTGACTGCATGCACCATGATATATATATATATATATATATATATATATATATATACACACTGATTAGGCATAACATTATGACCACCTTCCTAATATTGTGTACTGCTTAAACAGCCCTGACCCATTGAGGCATGGACTCCACTAGACCCCTGAAGGTGTGCTGTGGTATCTGACACCAAGATGTTAGCAGCAGATTTTTTAAGTCCTGTAAGTTGCGAGGTGGGGCCTTCATGGATCGGACTTGTTTGTTTAGCACATCCCACAGATGCTCGATTGGATTGAGATCTGGGGAATTTGGAGGCCAAGTCAACACCTCAGACTCATTGTTGTGCTCCTCAAACCATTCCTGAACCATTTTTGCTTTATGGCAGGGTTCATTATCCTGCTGAAAGAGGACACAGGCACCAGGGAATACCATTTCCATGAAAGGATGTACATAGTCTGCAACAATGCTTAGGTAGGTGGTACGTGTCAAAGTAACATCCACATGGATGGCAGGACCCAAAGTTTCCCAGCAGAACATTGCCCAAAGCATCACACTGCCTCTGCCGGCTTGCCTTCTTCCCATAGTGCATCCTGGTGCCATGTGTTCCCCAGGTAAGCAACGCACACACACCTGGCCATCCACGTGATGTAAAAGAAAACGTGATTCATCAGACCAGGCCACCTTCTTCCATTGCTCCATGGTCTAATTCTGATGCTCACGTGTCCACAGTTGGCGCTTTCGAACAGGGGTCAGCATGGGCACCCTGACTGGTCTGCGGCTATGCAGCCTCATATGCAACAAACTGCGATGCACTGTGTATTCTGACACCTTTCTATCAGAACCAGCATTAACATCTTGAGCAATCTGAGCTACAGTAGCTCGTCTGTTGGATCGGACCACACGGGCCAGCCTTCACTCCCCATGTGCATCAATGAGCCTTGGTCACCCATGACCCTGTCGCCGGTTCACCACTGTTCCTTCCTTGGACCACTTTTGATAGATACTGACCACTGCAGACCGGGAACACCCCACAAGAGCTGCAGTTTTGGAGATGCTCTGGCCCAGTCATCTAGCCATCACAGTTTAGCTAAATCTCTCTTCAAACTCGCTCAAATCCTTACGCTTGCCAATTTTACCTGCTTCTAACATTAAAGTTTGTAAATACAGTATATACATACAGTATGTGTGTGTATATGTTTGACAGCACTAATGAAAACATATATATATACACACAACATATATATTTTAGCAGCAGACCAATGTTTCTAGACTAACTTACTTGCTTTAAAACCCAGCCAAAGCCTCAGCAGCCAACATTTAAACTCAAATGTACCAGAGTCATAATAATTATGCAGTCTTTTTTGCATACTGTATAACAACTGATTTAGAGTGATTAGACTGTTCATAATTTCCTAGCGCCTGGAGGCTTGTTCCCGCTCAATTTGATTTTCAAATGAAGAGCCCGTTGCTGGAAATAAGTTCTGTAAAATGAGCAGCCATGAACACGGCCAGGAGGCTTGAACTGCCATTTCGCACAGAGGAAATCCAAGGGGAAAATGTTCTAAATGAAAAATGTGGCTGCCGTGGTAAAATGACCTCCAAGTAAATCTGAGTAAATTGGATAACGACTGGCTGTTGTCAAAACTTGTTTGCTTCAATTCATTTGCGAATAACAAGAGGTAACCGTTTCAGCCGTCTGTTAAAGTGCATTAGTTCTGTTTGTCTTCTTACAGCTTGCTGCCCTTATAACTGACAAGTTGATATACATGTATAAACTCCAATAAGGTAAAATCATTTACCTCGTTTTACAATGCTGTGGATAGGACCACTGTTCCTTTATTGAGTTTTACTGATCTGTGCCTGATCTTAAAGTCAACATGACAGCGAAATTGACTTTACTTTGATTTATTTCCTTAATACACATTCCTGGTATTATTGTGAACGATTCATCATTGCATGCAATTTGAAAGAAAAGTATGTTTGTCTTTGTACATTTCGTCAAAATGTATTAACTTGTTCTGTCTCTGAAACGACTTCAATCGACATCAGATTTTTCAACCCCTCCTCGCTAACCTCCTGGCTCTATGCTGGTCAAAGAGTCAGAGTTTGGCTGGTTAGCATAGCACCATTAGCGCCTGCTGGCACATGGCGTAATTATACTATCTGGGACCAAAAAAAGCATTAAATCATTTTTTCTTGCAAGCAACATATAAATCCCAATTATTTCATTATATTATGTACTTGTTTCATTATAATCTCATGCCACAGAACAGCTTTAGAGATGAATGGGAATTAGAGATGTGTGGATCAGCTCTAACGTCACCTGAATCTGCTATTAAAAATAAATCATCCACCCACCAGAACCTATGATTTTCTCTGATTTAGATATCCACACCCAACCTGTACAACGAATAAAGTCTGGTTTTACGTTAGTGTCATGCGAACTGCCGCATCATGCACACAGTCTGCTCTGGTCTAGAGACACGATAGCACAGAGCGGATCGGTGCAGACCAGAAAATACGATCGAACCCATTTGAATTCTGAATAGAATACTATTTTAAAGCGATATGGAGGAGATTAGGAGGAGAAACTATTCGAGAATAGGAAGAAACTGAGGCTTTACCAAGCTCAATGGCTCTGGCCGAGCTGTGATATAAACAAAATGCTATTGGCTATTTTAAAAAAGGGAGGAGCTGTTCGATATGTCCCACACTGTCTTCCTGTTTCAGTGGGAATTACGTCAACACATTGAATAATGCTGCACGTTTCAAGGCACATCAGTGGGCCTTTAAGCATGTTGATATGGTAACATATTACACTGAAGTAGGCTGCTTTTAAATGTACATTAAGTAAAAGTTCTTTTTTGGCAAAATTACATTTCCTCAAAGGGTTAGTTCAGCCAAAAATGACAATTCTGTCATTAATTACTCACCTTCATGTCGTTCCAAACCCGTAAGACCTTCATTTGTCTTTGGAACACATTTGATGAAATCCGAGAGCTCTCTGACCCCTTCATAGATGGCAATTTAATGACCACTTTCAATGCCCAGAAAGGTAGTGAAGGCATCGTTAAAATAGTCCATGTGACTACAGTGGTTCAACCTTAATTTTATGAAGTGTCAAGAAGATTTTTTGTGCGCAAAAACAAAACAAAATCATACAGTTTTGGAACCACTTGAGGGTGAGTAAATGATGACAAGATTTTCATTTTGGGTGAACTATCCCTTTAAGAGTAGTGCCTGAGTAGGAAAACTAAGTAAGTAGAAGTCTCAGTGTCTGAAGTGGCAGTAAAAAGTGTTTATGGAAGTATATTGGGTTGCGCATGCTGTTTCATGTAGACTTTTAATGGTAAGAACTGATCCCTCATTAGTTTTGTAAAGGTGCTTTATCAAAATGTGCACAGAGAGAGAAAAATATCTATGTAAATATCTTAATCCATATAGATTACTCTGTAGCATATAAATTTCCTCAGAAGTTCCACTGGACAAAGGAGAAGTGTCTGTGGAGCTCTTGTTATGTTTATATTGGCCAACGAAAAAACCTGCATAGAGCTAACGTGGAATACGTCTTTAAGGACAGATAGACGCCTGTTTGATTTACATCAGTTTTCCTTAACTAAAATGGAAAATAACAGGCACTCTAATCCTTCTTGATGTTTTCAAATAAATGAGATTCCTTGAAATTAGAATGTTGCACATTAAACACCTTCTTCAACTCTGTAGCTTTCCGAGAAGGCCATCTCAGTTCATGTGGTACTAAAACGCTCAACACCAACCCACAGCCTCCAGACTGCAGACATAACGCGTGAAATAAGCCACAGTCTGCCACTTAACAGTCACACTTTTACCAACAAAAAAAGTCCTAACTAAACAACTAAAAGACATTTGAAGGCTAACACTACATAGCAAAGCTGCTAAGTACTGTGTTGGGCAGTGTATAATACTGTGGAGTAAACTTAAGCAAGCATTTGCTCCACTTGAATATTATGAGAAATTATAAAGCTCTGTTTGTTATACGGGTCTCTCCGCAAATATTTCACAAGCATCCTTATGTAATGCCCTCTCACTAGGTCTACTGCCCAATCTCAACCTATCACAAAGACAAACCACGTTGCGAACACGTGCACTAAATCAGAGCACTACATACATTCTCACTATGCTCAATTCATGTATGAATGAATGACAGGAATCAAAATTGGTTTGATCTTTTGAGATAAAAAGAGTTGATTGTACTATAAAAACATAAAAAAAAACTTGGAAAAAACAAAAAATTGAAACCAAGCTGCAAAAACAGCTCGTTCTGAAATCCTTGGGGGAAAACAATAAATTGAAAGTATTAAAGGCAGGGTAGGTGTTTTGTTCCAGAAACATTTTTTGTTATGCTGATTGAAAGTCTCTTCACATTCTGATAACATTTACTAAGTTAAGTGGTTTAAATGTATTTGTATGTATATACAGTAGTCATTTGAAGTGGATCAAAAAAGTTCATCAAAGTTGTCCTAAGAACTGAGTTGTCCTAAGAAGAAGGTCTTAGGACAACTTTGATGAAAGGTTTTGATCCACTTCAAATGTTGACTAGTGCAAATACAGTATATCATCTGTGGAAGGTGTAGGACCATAAAATAATCATTTGGTCCAGATGCGATGATACGATATCCTACCTGCCTGTCAACGTATGTATTTTCATACTTCCGCACACCCTGCTCGCGCAGACATCACACGTCATCAGTAAGTTTCATGCTTCACAGAGTTAGACAGATGTCAGTCGCCGAGCAGTGCAAACAAACAGCAGCTGCCTTTACAGTTCCTCCTGAACCAAAACAATGAGCTTATGCTGCTTTCATGCCATAACTACCGTAATTTGGAAGAGATGGAAACCTGTGATGTAATACTCGGTTCGTGACTCGAATTTATGCATTTCAGTGGCAACGCCATCAACACTGAAATTAATCTACATTCATTATTATTGTAATGTTATGTGCTTTGAGACATGAGGTAGTTTAACGCCCTCTCTCGTGACGTTTTTGTTTGCTCCCTTCTCTCAGGTGTTCATGTGTTTTGGAGGAGGCGTGGCTTTGGAGACGCTCCGAAGGGAGGGTGGGATCCCCTGCTTTCAAAGCTAGCTTGCTATTGCTAGCCTTTCTGAAAATTGCCTTTAACATCTAACCACACAAATTTACATGTCAATGTTCAATCGATTTTCAGAAACTTTGCCCGCCCCTTACTGTGATGTAATACAAGTAGGATAGATGACCAACTTAAAAAACAAGTACATTTTTAACAAAGTCTGCAATTGTGTATTCATTTTTGAACTATCACAATCTAAAGGCTGATATACTTCAAACGAAATCGAAGAACGAACTGATGTGACGTCATTTCGAACAAAATCAGGCCAAATCAAAGTTTGTTTTGTGTTTGTTTTGGGAGTTCAAAACAGCTTGCTAAAGCGAAATCTCAGGAAAAGTTCGCTCCATCTGCAAAACATAATACCATTGGTTCGTGACGATAGCGTAATAGGAGGTGTGCGTTGAGGCTCTGCCTTCTTTCATGCTGAACCTTTCTCTGGCTCATTTTCATCTGTTGAGTCCATCAAGGTAAGATCTCCGCGGGTGAAAACATGAACACACTGGGTAGCCACTTTATAGTAGGAAATTAAGTTGTGCTTCTGATGAAATTAGGCACTGACACTGTTTTACATGTTTGATACTGTAAAGCTGCTTGCTTTTAAGCAATCTATTGAATAAAATGCACAAGTGAACCACAGAAAATTAATAAAATAAAATACAAAATGTACAATATGACCCCTTTAATGAAGATCCTTCAGGCACAGCAGCTTAAAATGCATCTCACATTTTACGAATCCCAACAGACCTGCTAAATCCCTAGTAATGTGCATTGCAGGACATGAGAGATGCCGTAGGAGTGGCTATGGATGAGTGCTGGGGTCTAAAAGAGAAGCCAGCACACCAGCAACCATTCCTGGATGACATAAATCAACTCCCCCTCCCCTTCTTTTCCGCTCAGCCTGTGAATTTCACTACAACGTGACTTCCCTCCCACAGTTTTTACGAAACAGCTCGTGGCCTGAGCTGCCTTTGCATTCCTCCACCCAGAAGGAGAGAAAGAGAAGGAAAGAGGCTGTATGTTGTACATGTATGTGCATATCTTATGTCACAATTTGCCCATGTGCTTCAGTCTATCCAATAAACATCCTTAGTAGAATTTATCACCCTCTGCAGCTTGTTTTTTTTTTTTTTTTTTGCTTTCCTCATAACCTTACGCTCAGTTTATATGGCATATGAGGACTAGCAAGCGAGGACAGGCATATGTACAACATGTGATGTTCTCCTCCAGAAATGCGGAGATGTCTGGGTGGTGCTGTGGGTCTAAACGCAAACATACATTACAGGCCAAAAACGTGAGGGAATGGAATTCACCCGAGGCATTTCATACGGTATGTATGTCAATGTCATAATTTACAGCTATTATAGTGACCAGTCTTTCTGGTTTCCTGTCAAATGCATACATTTCTGGCTTACATATACACAGCTGTTGGTCAAGAACCAGATTAGACATTGAGAACTGACACGTGGAGACACTTACAGGTTGATGCAGACTAATAATTAATTTCTATAGGCGGCCTGGAGGATACTAGCTCTTATATGGTTTTATAAGGATCTGGCCCAACCTCATAATCCCACATGAATGACTGCACCTGGGAAAAATGGCTGTGGTGCATTTTAAGCAATTTGCTTTGAAGTTTATCTAAATTGCTGTAAGGCACTGAAGTTCTTGATCTGAGAACAAATTGCGGTTTGGGCTTTTGTTTGACTAAAGTCCTTTATCTTTTGACAAAAATAGGTGCATCCGATGCCACAACAGAAAACAAACTCAATTCTTTCATTTTTAAAGTAACTTTTAAGCTCATAATTGTACAGAGAAACAAGAAAAAGTCCTGCATACTGCTGTAGCTTGCAAAAATTAATTTCCTAAGAGTTTTAAAATGGCAGCGTATTGAGATGGCAACATTCGGTCATTCGTAAAAAGGTTGTAAAAGGCGACAATGGATTGAGGATTAGTTCACTTCAGAATTGATGTCATCCTGATAATTTACTCACCCCTATGTCATCCAAGTGTATGTCTTTCTTTCTTCAGTCAAAATGTTGAAAGGTTTTTGAGGAAAATGTTTCAGGATTTTTCTCCATATAGTGGACTTCAACGGCTACCCACGGGTTGAAGGTCCAAATTGAAGTTTGAATGCAGCTTCAAAGGACTCTACAAGATCCCAGCCGAGGAATAAGGGTCTTGTCTAGCGAAACAATTGATCATTTTATTAAAAAAATTAAAGCTTATATACTTTTTAACCACAAATGCTCATCTTGCACTGCTCTGCGATCCTCCATGCAAGTGTTACTCCGAGCAAGTGTTTAAAAAGCGAACATGCAAAGACTAAGTCAAATGGCTTGTACAAAAAAAACCCGATTTCGGACGATTTTTTTCGCACTACCGTGGTACTTCCGCCTACGTCACACATGACCTTTCCAACATGATTACGTAATGCGTGGCACATCGCAGAGTAGTGCAAGATGAGCATTTGTGGTTAAAAAGTATATAAGCTTTCTTTAAAAAAAAAAAAAAAAAAATGACTGATCGTTTCGCTACATTAGATACTTTTTCCTCAGCTGGGATTGTGTAGAGCCCTTTGAAGCTGCACTGAAACTGTAATTTGGACCTTCAACCCATTGGTAACCATTGAAGTCCACTATATGGAGAAAAATCCTGGAATGTTTTCATCAAAAACCTTCATTTCTTTTTGACTGAAGAAAGAAAGACAAACATCTTTGTGAGTAAATTATCAGGAAATTTTAATTCTGAAGTGAACTAATCCTTTAAGACAGACTATTTAGTCTTATACAAACTTGATCAGGCAACATATTGAGGAAATAAGATTTCAGTTTTTTGAACTTCAGGCATTTGTACAGTAAGCATGGTGTAAGAAACCGCTACATATTGAGACAGCGACTTTCAAACTCACAGTCTTCATCAGGCATTTGTAAGAATGTCACAAAAGACAGCAATGTTAAAGACATTAACCTTGTCTCAATATATACACAAATATTTGTCAAGATCTAGCTGCATGTGTTTAACTTTTTGTTTGCCATTACCAATGTATAACACACCTTGCCTACAACATTTCAGGTGTGATTTTTTTTTAAACAGTGTTAATAATTACAATATCTTTACATCAGCTTTCTGATACTGAAAAAATAAAACTCTTGTAATGTGGAGCATGCTTTATGACCTCCTCAGAGATTGTGTTTGCACATAGTAGACTTCACAGATCATATGCTTCACAACTGTAACCTCAGCAACACAAACCCGTGTAGCTTCAGGCAAAACACACACATTAGAGGCCCATTCTTGTCTACAGCCAATCAACACCAACCTTAAAGTTGCCCCTGGGTGTTAACTAGTTCTCAGTTTTGAGAAAAAGAAGGTCTGCTGTCTTTTTTTTTCTTTGAAAGGCTACTACAGTTTCTTGGCTTCACTTGCTAACTGCTTACACATGATTGTGCACATAAATAGTGCCTAATGTTTTCAGCCTTTCAAAATCTGTTTGCTGGACCCTTGATGTTATCAAACGCTAACTGGATTGCATAACCACTTGGAGTGGATTGGCATCCACAACAAAGAAATACCTGATTTAGGCAATCACAGCATGCAGATCGTGTTTTGAGGCTCATTTGACCTTTTTAAAGTCTTACGAAATATCACAGCCAGTTTGATTTGCTTGATTTCATGAAGCCAGGGCCAAGAGTTTTATGGGTGGGCCATGAGTCACAGGCCCTCCTCATCGTCCTCCGCCGATGATGGTCCTGAGAATTATTTCAAAGTATTGATTAGATAGATGTTATCTAACCATGTCCATTACTACACTACACAACTACACAACAACAGACATTTTTTACAACGATAACTGATTTTTTTCCAGACATTTACTTATGTAACTTGACAAGTACAAAACCTAGAGCAAAAGAAAGAGAGCAAGAGTTGGAAAGAGATACAAGAAGAATGATCCCAATATTATTTCACCCTCCAGCCTTCAATCCATTGCGGGGAACATCCTGTGGAGAACATTGGATGTAAAACAAGGGACTTTCTGTTAAGACTCATTACAAATTATTTTGTTTTTCTAAATTTATCTCCAACAATATTACGGACTATTTAGGGACAGAATGTGCGATTGTTCTTCAAACAGTCTTGATGATGCCCTGAGGGTTTGAGGAACTTGCTGGATTACATGCACTTGAAAAAGGTCAAACAGGCACAAGAAAGGAAGAACAAATTCTGTAACCCCAAGCAGCAAGAACGACTATTTTTGCTGCAATTACGATGCAAAATAGCATAGTCACGTGGACAATGCAGACACTGGCCAACCTACTTCCACACTCCACAGCTCTTACATAATACATTTCTAATCACAACGCTGGAAGACGTCCAACGTGGCCTCAAATAACTCTGTGCAGGCTTTAGGTCATAACTCACTGTTGAGGCAGACAAGATAGCAACAGCTTCTCTCCTTGCTTCCTCTAAAAAAATATATATAAATAAAATAAAAAAACATATACATTAGCTCCTTAAACTATATCCGATCCTCTGCCCTAACACTGCAAATATAAAACAGATAGTTCCGGGTCTTGGTACGGTGTTCAAGCTGCAATAAAATATAACTATAATAGTTTATTGCTGTTATATGGTAAAAGGCACCAATGTTCAATAAATGTATTAATTAACCTCTAAGCAATTACCAAATCAATTTAGCAGCTTGGTAAAGAAATATTCCCTGTGTCCAAATATACGTACATATTTCCTTGCAACCCAGTAAGTATTTCAAATGAGTAAGATGTGTAAAAAAAACTCATGATAGGAAAACGATACCCAAATTGCCTTCTGCATCCACTGAGTTGAATATACGGGTCAAATAGCAATGCCAACGTTCCAGAAATGAATTTATGACATACCTGCATACCTAAAGAACATATTTCTTCAACGGTCAATGTGTAAGTTCTTATATTGAAGTAAACAGTCTAAATGTACAGAAATGATAACAGTACATAATAAAAAAATTATTCAAAAAGAAATAATAAATTCAAACATGATATTATTAAGCAAATTCATTGTTACGTCATTCTGCTAGAAAATATAATAAACTGAAGTTTGGTCTCTATAACCCTGTATACTTCGTTTTTTTACGCGTATGCTAGTGTACGACTGTGAATCGACGCCCCTCAGGGCATGGCTGCCACCTTGTGGATAAACTAATTTCTGCAAAAATTAAATGTGACCTGCGTGTACAAGTACGCACATTTACAAAAATACGGTGGTGCGTGTATATTACGCATGTAATCTTCTGATGACAAAATTTGCGTCACGCGCATTGTACTCTGACCCTTGTGTACGCGTAAAAAGTGAACTATACTTTGGGCTTATGGGTAGCTATGTTTTGTTTATACTGTGTGCTTTAGGCCCTGAGTGTATTTGGTTTTTTTACACGTATGCTAGTGTACAGTCACAGTCAAATGCACAGCCTTGCAAAGGATACTTCATTTTACTCGTACGCATACACAGGCGTTCGACGCATGCGCAGTTTTGAGCAATCTCCCGCCACGAGTTAGAACCCATGTAAAAATCTTTGTATTCTTTCATGCTAGAGTTGTACAAATGAGGGTACTTTATAACCTCTTCGCACAATCTCTCGTCTATGTAGACCTCCATTGTCGCTGTAGCTTGCACGCGTTCTGGTCTGTTCAGTGTTGGAAGCCCCCCGGGCACGGTTGCCACCATGTGGATAAACTAATTACGGCCAAAAAAATAATTAAACGTTTATGTGTGACCTCCACATGCAAAGTACGCGCGGTTACAAAAATCTGGCGGTGCGAGTACAGTACGCGCATACTCTTCTGATGACGAAATTCTGACCCTTGCATACGCGTAAAAAGTGAAGTATACTTTGGGCTTTAGTATAGCTGAAACGCTGTTGACTAATCAGCAACCAGGACTGGAACTGTTTTCTAATACAAGATTAATGAATGAATTTGCTTAACAATAAGGTTTTATAGGAGCAATAAGGCACTCAAGTCCATGCTGTATTGTGAAAATAGTCCCTCAGGCATGTTGTGACTAACATGACATGATTCATAATATGACTATATTCACAAGTACAGCCTCTCACACCTTATTGCTTAATAAAGTCATGCAGCAAGGCTGTAAACCTGTGCTTGGTCAAATATTGTTCTTGCATAACTAGGAGGAAGTCCAAAACCCACAATGAGAATAACCAACTTTGACTTGTTCCAGAACAAACCTTGATTATGCAACCAAAACAAGCTGTGCTTTTAAAAAATACTGCCCTTCACAGAGTTCACAATTGTTTTATAATCAAAACCTAAGATTTGGTTGAAATGTGTGGATTGGGCCACTGCCCTGCATATTGAATACTTAGTCTTTGTACTGTTTACTTGACCGGTAAGTCATTTTATGGAGCCAAATAGAAAAAAACAAACGAAAAGCAACCCATGACAGCAAAGGTACAAAACATGAGTTTGAAATGAGAATGCTGAACAAATAAAATGTTAGAAAGGTTGTAAGACTGAATGTAAACACAACAAATTAAAATGAAATAGGAATGTAAACTTCATAGATGAAGAGTGACTGTCACGGTAATTTCTGAAATGACAAAATTAGAAATGATAGAATTACAAAGAAGTGTAATATCAATAGTGAAATTAAAAATAAAACATCTGTAATAGTACTGGACAGTGTTGTGAACCTCAATTTGACATGAAGTCTCTAGGTAGCTTCTAGCTGTCAGGAGAAGATCAAGAACTTCTGCAGAGCTCTCCTGATCTGTGTTTTCTCCTCAGGCTTGCTGTCTGGAATCATATCTGCACTGTGTAATGCGCTCAGGTGCACTTCTGGTCTCTTGTCTCTGACCTCCTGCAGCCCTGCCTGGGTCACGTTGCGGCAGAAGTCCACCCTCACCTCTGTGAGACTGTTACCGTGGTTCACCACAGCCTGGAGGACGGAGTCAGTCATCCGAGCGCAGTTTTCTAGACTAAGGCTACGTAGCCTCCTGCAACTTTGTAGCACATTGATGATGTTGTGATCCATAATGTGTCCGCATCCAGACAGAGTCAGCGAGACTAGATTTGGACACCTAAAAAAAAGGAAGCAGAATTTTTCATGCTATATGTCAGAAATAAGCAATATTTATAATTTGATAACATGCAGTGCATATAGGGGCTTTCATACCGAATAGTTCTAGGAAATCAGTTATAGGAACTAGCCACTAGGACAGTTTCCCGAGAACTAATTTCTGCCCCGGGCCATGTTTCTGGTTGTATTCGCACCAGGAATAGGAACTCTGAAGCAGCTGACAGCAGCGTCTTTAAGCGCGGCATTTGCAAATGCTAAAAACCGGTGGCTGGAGGATGCCAGGATCGGAGCTGTGTTTATTGTGTGTCGTGGGTTTCGTGTTAACAGAGAAGGAATGTAAACGCATAATTTACGCGACTGAAAGAGCAAAAAGTGGGGCTCTTACATAATTATCATATTACATATCATCGAGGCGGAGAAAAGAACAACCCTGCAGACAACAGGTAAATACAGTTATCGCTGTTTTCCATGTACGTGAAGTAAATATGTTTACACAGCTTTTTAAAAATGCCGGGTGCCGGTGTTTGACATGTGTTTGACCAATCAACGTACACTCACGTCACTGATAGTTCCTATAGTGCTGGTTTAGACCCTACTCTGAAGTAGGAGCTAATTTAGTTCCCCCAAAAGGAGTTCCTAGAACTAAAATCACTCCTAGTTCTTGCGGTGCGAACACTGCAAAATCCGAGTACTTCAGCCAGTAGTTCTAGGAACTATGAAAAGGTTACTCCGGTGCGAAAGCCCCATGTGTTTGCTTGCTATTTGTCTGGAAAAAAACCAGATTGGAATAGTGAATTGTAACAAACAGGTGTCTGTTAATGCTGAAGTGTGTCATTTCTGTGCTGCTGTTTTTCTAAACAGGTTTCCCTGAACACTCCTCCTGTATGTGGCTGGCCAATTAAACTAATAGCCCCGCCCCCAGACTCATGTTATTGGTTGGTCCCGTGATGCTATGCAGGCTGGTCAGGATTTTCAAACAAAGAGCAATGGGATTGAACATACAACTGACTAAATTTCAGTGGTCTCTGCATATTATACTTGGATAGAAGAAGGTAATTAAAAGAAAAAATGCACACTTACAAAACGCTGCATTGTGTGATATAGAACTAAAGTAAATTAATAATTTGCTACGCTCAGAAGCACCAATAAAATCAAAACAATTCAAACTGGTTTCTGAATGCTCCCCTGTCATGCCATTGGTAAAACAAACACTTAGCTCCATGCCAAAATCACCCAATTGGTTGAGTCAGTGTTGCCATGTCATGCTCAAGAACAATGATTTAAAAATGACAGAGATCTTTCGGGGATTCAACAATGACTAACTTACACTGTACACTGCATAGAAGTGTACACTCGTATAGAAGAAGTAATTTAACAAAAAACAAAAAGCTGCATTTTGTGGCATAGAATTTAAGAAAATGTTTAATATAATCTGTTATGATCTTATTAAATGCATCAATAAAATCAACAGCATTCAAACAGGTTTCCTAAATGCTCCCCCATCAAACAAACAGATAACTCCACCCCAAAATTACCCCATTGGTTGAGCCAGTGTTGCCATGTCAGGCTGGTCAGAATTCTCAAACAACAAAGAAAGGTTTGAAAGTGACAACTTTTTTTTATTAGTTAACAAAACAGCTTAGCTAGTATTGGCATATTAATCAGCTTAGCAAGTCTTGACATATTAAAGGGTTGGTTCACCCAAAACAATACAACAAATTAAGATATTTCTGATGAAATCCGATGGCTCAATGTCACCGAACCTCTCAAGATCCAGAAAGGTACTCTAAATTTAAAAGTTTATGTGACTACAGTGGTTCAACCTTAATATTAAGGTTATTAATAATATAAGCGACGAGAATACTTTTTGTGTGCCAGAAAAACAAAATACTTTTCAACAACATCTAGTGATGGGCGATTTCAAAACACTGCTTCATGAAGCTTCGAAGCTTTACGAATCTTTTGTTTCAAATCAGTGGTTCGGCGTGCCAAAGTCACGTGATTTCAGCAGTTTGATACGCAATCCTAAAAGTATTCTCATCACTTTATAATATTAAGGTTGAACCACTGTACTCACATGAACTGTTTTAAATGTGTTTTGAGTACCTTTCTGGACCTTGAGAGGTTCGGTGACATTGCTGGCAGGTGTGGAATGACATGAGGATGAGTAATAAATTACATTATTTTCATTTTTGGGTGAACTAACCCTTTAATCTGGAATAAAAAGAAAGTATTGTCATCAAAAAAGACAGCTTTAAGTGAACTAGACAGTGAGATAGGATATGACACAATATGCACAAATATAATCATTGCTTGTAAGAAAAGCAGCCGCCAGTGATTAACTGGCTAGAAAACACTAGTTTACTGCATTGCGACTGCTTTTTATTCCTCAGGGGACACATGAAGTGGTAAACTGTATAATAAATGTGCAATGCTGTCAAAAACCGTAACCCAAGACTGTTTAGGCAGTAATTTATGTGGCCCCACCAGGCATTTGCATGGTATTATACTAAGCATACCTGTAGCATAACAAAAACCATTCCCTAAGTCAGTGTTTGCTGTATCAGCTGTTTTTGCCACATAAACACAGCTGGTGCTCTTGCTAAATCACACCAGCTGAAAGCCGAGCCGTTTCCCATGCCCACACCAGTGAGCTCGGGCAACAGGAACCTTCTGTACTGGCGAGAGAGTCTCCCTTCTGTGTGTCCATGTTTCTCCTCTGCTGCAGCCTGCTGGTCGGCTCACACTGGGTCAACACTCACACACGCTCACATGGAGCGAGCTAATGGCTGTAGCTTTGAGATGTCATTCACGTTTACTGATGCAGATTATATAAACTCTTACATAATCTTACCACTTAACCACATGTGAGACCGGCACATTCCAGCCGCCTGTAAGTGTTATGAGCCCTGTCCCAATAACCCTGGCCATGGGGCAGATCTCACGCTACACGTGCCATTGCTTTCATTATCACAGACGGCCATCTGTGACACAGACAGTCTGATAAAGGGATCAACAGGAGAGGAAGGATGAGAGAGGCTCACAAGAATTCAAAGCCTCGGGGATCGGTTGGTTAGATAGTTTCTGCTGGAGCAGCTTTCAGCCATTGTGTTTGAGCGGGAGGAGCTTTCAGAGCTGGCCAGATGAAGTAAACACGCCATATATATGCATCGCATCATCTCCGGTTACATAAGCAAGCCTTCCTCACGTAGCTCCGCCTTTCTCTTGTGCAGATGTTTGGTTTGGTTTGGTTTGGCACAAGCAATTCCACCAAACAGGCTATTTTTTAAAGACTTAACTAAGTCTTATTTTACTTTGCCTTACATTGAGGCTGGGTGTGAGGCTGCAAACCCTAATAATATAATCCGTAACACAAACCGTGAAGGTTTTCCCATGTGGATGTGGCCTCTATAGACATCCCACACGTGGCAGGATGTACGTCGTATGGTAATTTAACAATAATTCAATTTAATGCTTTTTCTTTTAACTCAGAGTCATCGCAGTGACGGTAGTCTTTCTAGGCTCTTGGGACACTGTGGAGGGTGTGTCTAGGGCCGTAGGATTGATTCTAGAGACTTATTTTCCCTGAAGCGGCCATAATGATCTGTCTGTGCCAAGAACGTCAACAGAAGAGTCTCACACAGCAAATGGATGTGGTCAGATGTAGTTGTAGTTCTTTATTTTCTTTCTTTTTTCATTTCTAATAGCCTGTTTGGAGAAATGGTGATATTCATCATGTGCAATATCAATAACAAACTCATTCAATTCTTTGTAGTGGAGCCAAAAATCTACAGAAGATTAAGCTGTCAAATCGTTGGCTATTTTAAAGTGATGGAATATTGTAATCGTCGGGATTTCTTAATCTATAATTCATGATTTTAATGTAAATATTAGTTCAATTTGTTAAAGGATTAGTTCACTTCAGAATTAAAATTTCCTGATAATTTACTCACTTTCTTTCTTCAGTCGAAAAGAAATGAAGGTTTTTGAGGAAAACATTCAGAGATTTTTCTCCATATAGTGGACTTCACCAGGGTTCAACGGGTTGAAGGTCCAAATTGCAGTTTCAGTGCAGCTTCAAAAGGCTCTACACGATCCCAGCCGAGGAATAAGGGGCGAAACAATCGGTCATTTTCTAAAAAAAGAAAAAATTATATACTTTTTAACCACAAATTCTCATCTTGCACTGCCCTGCAATGCGCCGCGCATTATGTAATCATGTTGGAAAGGTCACACGTGACGTAGGCAGAAGTACTGAGCAAGTGTTTACAAAGCGAACGTGCCAAGTCAAACGGTCAAAATGGCCGTAAAACAACGATGTCAGACAATTTTGAAGTTGGAGGAGAAAATGAGATATGAGAAGTACCTACCGTGGTACTTCTGCCTACGTCACGTGTTGAAGTATACTATAAGAAAAATCCTGGAATGTGTTCCTCAAAAACCTTAATTTCTTTTCGACTAAAGAAAGAAAGACATAAACATCTCAGATGACATGGGAGTGAGTAAATTATCAGGAAATTTTAATTGACCCTTCGCAAAGACCCGCCCTCCTTAGTTACTGTTGCTTTGTCTGACAAGCTATGGCGCTGTCAAGCCACACAGAGTGAAAAATACATTGCGGAGCAAAGAGGACACTGACAACACGTCGACAGACAAGACAGAGCAGGTTACTTAGGATATTAAACAAAGTCCCAGCTTTCAAATTGTGTAATTTTTTAAGAAATCTGAACAATAAAAACCGTTTTGTGGCTCTTTAATGTGTCGTGACAGATTGCTGTAGCGCCTCAGCTCAAGCGGCTCGTGAACTGATCATCTCTTCCTACTAGTTAATTTATAGTATCAAATAAACATGAATGAATGAGAAGGAATGTTGTTTCAAACGCGGAAAGACATCAACACACACCATTTTTCAAGTGAAGGCCACCGAGGTTAAAATCCTGACTACTTTGTCGGACAAAATGGCGGATTTGGTGTTATGATTAGTTAGATCGCTTGTCAATCAAACCCGGCGAAGAGTCAATTCTGAAGTGAACTAATCCTTTAAGCTATATGATGGTTTAAGCATCAATACTATTCCATTAAAAATATCAGAATATATAAAAATATCTAAAGATCCTTTAACATTTTGTTCTATTCTTCCTTTTTCTCTTAATATCTTTTACTATCGTAACATAATTCTTGAGTAAATTTATTTTGCTTTAAATATTTATAGATATTTTTTATTAGAAAACCTGACAAAAAAAATCTTGGTATGAAAAAAAAAAAAAAAAAAGTTAAGTGTATGCATTTGAGGCCATGAAAATTTCTGAATTCAGTTCTGAATTGTAGTGGATGGCAACAGTAAGTTGCACTAGGTGTTCAAAAAAGAGAAAGAAAACAATGTTTTATTTGAAGAATAAAACTAGATCCCTATACTTGAACTTAATGATACCATCTGAGACCGTCTCTTCCCTATATACTCAGTGTTTTGTAAAATTTCCTGCAGCTGAAATATATTGCCACAATGGCATCAGTCAGTGTGTGTGTCTTTGTAGGAAAGTCAGACACACACACACACACAGTGCGCAGTGACGCACATGTGCAGTCCACCCTCATCAACAAAGAACCGATTGTAGGCTCCACCTGCCAATGCAAATCATGAGAGGAGAGCTCACAAGGGAGGGACTTCTTTCTGCTTCTCTCCAATGTCATCATGTGTTGCTCCAATTTTCTCTGGTCAAGGAACAACCATCATTATGCTGATGGACCCATAATATAACATCTTTTTTTACCCCTAAAGAATCCTTTCAAGAACCCTCAGCAACCATCTTGAGTTGGCATTGGATCTTAGGAGAATTTTGCACCCTGATGCCATAAGAGAATGATCAAATTCTTATGTTCTGATTCTTTAGACCAGAAACTAACATGCTGATGTGAAGAACCTAAAATAAACATCAAGAAATTAATCATCAAAAAGTAACCATACAAAAGAACCCTACTGATTTCATTGTCGTTCCAGATATCTCTATGCCTTTCATTCTTAAAAATAAAGGTTTCAATTGGTACCATAAATGCTACAAACATTTTCTATTTTAGTTCTTGATGAAACCATCTATACTGGTACCTTAAATAACCTAGAAACCAATACACTGACCTGAGGAACCTATAATCTAACACCTCCAAAAAACCTTCAACAACCACCTTGAGTTCTTGATGTTTCATAACACATTCTTCAAATCAGTAAATATAAAGTTCGGCTCTTATGAAAGTGATGCAGAGAATTACTGAAGAACCTTTTTTAAAGAGTGTTCTGCCAAATCACAGAGTTTCTTTTTTTTTTTCTCATAAGTGAGTTTACAGTGCAAAACAGCAGCGGGAGAAACCGCAGAGCTCCATCATGTCTCCCGTTATTATTGGCTGCCTGGAAGAGGCTGTACAGATCTTCTCTTAAAACTCCAGAGGGTAATTCAGCTGTGCACTGCATGCTACACCGCAGACCTTGTGTCATTCAAAACTTGAGGCAAACTTAGAACGCAAGCCGCATCTATCGATGGAAGACTGTGATGACGTGCATGCTTGAAGCTAAAATGTGTTTCTGATGAACTTTTTAAAGAATAAAGGTCATTAAGGAGCAAACTGCCATTAGTCAGACACTGGCGGAGTTAAATGGCTATGTGAGGAACATTCATGCTGAAGTACTTTTAAGATTTTTACCATTGATGTATGTTCCTTAAAAAATATCACGCTACGTCCTAATGTATTTGTGCTACTCAAATACGAGTTTCTGGACGTTCTGTACTCATGTAAATCTTTTCAACCCATAACAGAACCTGGTAAATTAGTAATTTGCTGCAACACACAAGAAAGTGGGAGAATGGCCAGTGTGTTCTATTCTTCCATACACTGAGTGACAGTCTCACAGCTCTCTGTTGATTCAGAGGGTCTGCGGTGTGCCTGTAGCTGTTGAGTGATGGGCCAGTTGCTGCAGGCAATGCGTGAAATTTACCAGTTGGTGTCTTTGCTTCCATTTACAATCTTTCATATAAAGATTTAATGAATTTAAATGAAAAGACTGTATTTGTTGTGAACACGGAACAAGACGCAACTGATAAATGCTTTGACTAGCGCTGTCAGTCACGGAAAACCCCTTAACTGTTAAAAGGACAAGATAATACATTGGACATTTAAACAGATTTTTTTATTATGAACATAGGACTGACCTGAAGAAAAATGCTAAATCTGAATGCAGGTAATAAACTCGCTCACTCGATCTCTTTCTCACAACACTCTTCTACATAATACAGTAAGCTTCAATGAGAACTAACATATGTTTACATTGCTAAGAGTGGTTGCTAAGGGTGTTGTGTAGTGATACACAGAACTGTTGGGTGAAGCGATCATAGCAGTGTTTTATCGTGAATAACCGTTTATATATATATAAATAAAAATTTGTGTTGCCTTTAAGTTTAATCAACTTAGTTATCGCATCAAAATAACTCTACATTTTAAGTTGTGATAACTTATTGCAACAGTCATTTTTTACAGTGTATTAAAAAATAATGATTTGCACAGATAAATCATTTATAATAAACACTGCAACATTCCATTAAATAATAGGAATTGTCAGTTTCGAAGTCATTGTTCAGTTTTCCCTCCACCATAGCTTTCAAATCTCAAATCTTGACACGTCATTACAGGTTATAAAACAGAAATGAAATGTGATTTGTTATCATTGATGTAAAACCTAGGTCAACACATCTTCATGTACCAAGTTTGAATATATGCAAGCGCAAATGAGATTAAGGCACTATGGCGAAAATTACTAAAATGTTTGTCTGTTCAATACACAAATCTATCATATTGCTTTTGTATTGGACAACATTAATGTTAATAATATTGTGGTTTTTGTACTATTTGGAGTTTGACAGCCACAGGATGCTGCTGTTTGCAATGGCACAGAGCTGTGTAAACATTCTTCTTCCAAGGTTTGGAACAAGGTTTGGAACAACACGAGGGTGAGTAAACAATCACGGAAACTTAATTTTGGAGTCATTACTTTTCTTTTACCAATGAAAGTGGATGTGGGATTAATTAAGGTTACTCCCTCTGTCTAAATATATCAGAGTAGAACATCTGCCAGTCCAAGATCAAACCAATGACAAAACGAATGTTGATGCCAAGACAAACAGAAACACTCACATGTGGCAAACACGCTCCAGGAAGTCACTGACGAGGCTCTCGTGCTTTCTGCAGAGGTCCCTCTGGAATGTAGTCTTCATCCAGTCCTCAATGTTGCACACTTTGACCCTGCTCGAGTGCCAGCATACAGCCAGGTACCTCAGCGAAGAGCCCAGAACAAAGTTGTCCCTCCTTAGCTCGCATGGAGACCTGAAGTGAAGTAGCGTCCACAGTTGCGGGTCCAGGAAGACTTGTCTTAGTCGTACGCAAGTCAGAGACAAGCTGCGGCGACTGTCCTTGTCTAGGTACGAAAATAGGTGTAGCAAACACTCCTGATCTAGTTCTGTGAGATGCATAGCAAGACTGGAGATGCTAACAGGCCTGCTAACAACCACAAAGCAACGAGACAACGGCGAGTCTCGTGTGGCTTGGATTCGCGATTCTCCCCCAGACTGTAATCTCACTGAGGCCTTGCACATATAAGGTCGTAAGGAATGGGGGTTATTTTGGGAGGACCACTGCAGGCACGGTCAAAAATGGAAATGTGTGAGGCACATGGACTCTCCCGGTCCATCTGTCTCTGACGCCTGGACAGGAGGCAGTGTGAGGGACGTTTAGATTGTGGCAGCTTCTGTTTATCACTTGCAAGTGTCTTCACTCAGCGCCTTGCATCTTGGGGGATGGGGAATGACAAGACACTCTTCCACACAGAGACTCTGTTTACACCTGGTTCTGCTTGTGTTTTGGTTGATCCGATCACGTGGTCAAAGACGACACGTTCGGCATTCACACCTGGTAGTAACTGCATCTCAAATGCGTCTTCTCTGACCACTTATGATTGGATTTTGAGGGGAGGGTCTCTGTTTACATGAATGTACGTCACTGTTACTGTGTGTTGAATAAGCACACAAATAAACTAAAATGTAGGGAAAAATCCAGTTCCATGAAATGGACACATTTAAACTGCACAGAATGGGCAAAGGGTTGTTTTAGTGCCTTGGTTGATCACAGTTCGAATGTATTCCACCACATGAGCGTTTACATTACAAATGCAGTATGGTTACATGCATATTCCAAATGTGTTTGAAAGTGGACAAGCGCAAGCCAATTTGGACCATGTTTACAGCTGTATTTTATGAAATAAAAAATAAAAAATAAAAAAGGTAATTGCGACTTTTTATCTCACAATTCTGACTTTTTTCTCGGAGTTGCGAGTTTGCATATCACAATCCTGACTTTTTTTCTCAGAATTGCGCGATATAAACTCGCAGTTGTGAGTTATAAAGTAAGAATTGCGTGATAAAGTCAGAAATGCATGTTATAAAGTTTTGTGCCACAATTCTGACTTTTTTTCTCGCAATTGCAAGTTATCACGCAATTCTTTTTTTCTCAGAATTGCAAGATAAACACATTTGCAAGTTACAAAGTCAGAAGGGCATGATGCAATTGCATCTTATAATTTTTCAAAGAATTACGAGTTTATATCTCGCAATTCTGACTATAACATGCAACTGCGAGTAATAAAGTCAGAATTTTGAGATATAAACTCGCAATCCTGATAAAAAAAAAAAAAAAAAAGTCAGTCTGTTTTCCCTCACAATTGGACATTTTAACACACAATTCTGACTGTATATCATGCAATTCTGACTTTATATAATGTAAAATTGTGAGATAAAAAGTCGCAATTAAAAAACATTTTTTTTATTTCATAGCATAAACAAGCTTCTATAGTATTTAGCAAGTTAGTCATTTGTGATCAGTTCAACCAAAATCTTAATATCAGGTATAAACAGGCCAGAATGTGCACTTTCAAAGTACTTAGTGTACTTATCCACAAAAGTACTGAGTAGTGTAAGTTAACTACATGGGTTAAGTTAAGGTTTAGGGGTAGGTTCATTAATGTCATTACTACAATAAGTACATAGTATTTTCATGCAAGACAGGACTGTAAAATAATGTGCTAGCAAAAAAACATTTCTGGCAGCTAGAACTGATTTTGTTCATTCACATTGCCATATCTTTCCTGTATTCCCAGACACAAACGTGACAAGGTCATAACTAGTAAAAAAAAAAAAAAGAAGAAAATTTGTATACAGACAAAGATGCAAAAGAAAAAAAAACAATGACTGCTAACTGGAGTGATATCAAGACTAAGGAGCTACTCGCTGTCCATGCAGACACCGAAATTATCTGTCAGTTTAGTGGTACAGTATCATGCAAATGTTTATAAGAGGATAACAAAAAAATGAAAGAGCAGGGCTTCTTGAGGAGAACTTATTTTGCTACGACATAAGATCTTCCAGTATCTATCCTAGGGTCTGATGCTGGGATCATTTTTTTAAACATATTTTTGGGCAATCTTTGCCTTTATTGAATAGATAGTTAGAGACAGGAAGTGATATGAAAGAAATGAGGTGAATAGAATCAGGAAGGACTTCGAATAGGGACTTGAACTTGAAGTTGCCACAAGGCTTCAATCGGAATGCATTCCGTTTTCATCTTGCATTTACATAAAAGGCTCTCTGGCAATTTGCCCAAAAATTTCTGGAATTTGAGTATGAATATAAGTTGCCTTTGCTTAAAATTCTTCCATTTTAAAGTTTGAACATATGTAACCCCTCATGTCCTACCCCCGAGCCTGGGTCTCCAGCGTGAGGGGCGGGCGTGCTAACAAGGAGGCAGAGACTGCAGCCTCTAGCGTTGTCGCTAGTGCGCCTCTTGAGACAAAGGGAGAGAAGTTTTCCACGCAGCGGATACTAGCTGGCCTCTTACACTCATCCCCCTAAACCTCACTTCCATCCAAGCCACGACACCAGTGTAACCCCTTGGGTCCTACTCGCCTCACTCTGTGCGGGTCTCAAACCCAGGTCTCCGGCGTGGGAGGCGGGCATGCTAACAAGGAGACAAAATACTTGCAGCCTCTAGCGTCAGCCGCTAGTGCACCTCTTGAGTCAAGGGGAGTGAGGTTTATCCACACAGCTTTTACAAGCTGGCCTCCATTACACATACCTGATTGAATTTGAATATATTTCTTACAATACTGCAGGTGAAGTAATTTTGCAGCACCAAATGGAATTACAAAAATGAAGACACACCTTGTCATCTGCCATTGGTCAGCCAAACTGATAGCCATGCCCCAAACTCACACCACTGGTTGAGCCAGTGCTGTGCTGGGCTAGTCAGATCCCTCAAACCAACAGAGCAATGTTTTGGAAAAAAACTAAGGCATTAGTATTTGGCAACATGTCAAAGTGAAGAGAAAGTCCAGAGTGAGCTGCAGTTCTGCATGTTTTTATGCGCACCGAACAAAGCGTACTTCTGAATTAGCAAGGCTAGCATTCCTGCCCCCTTACTGGAATTATTCTAGACAGTATCTACTCTTGATGTCATCTGCCAATACCACCTGATATCATTAGGTGACTCACAGCGGACCTGGCAAATCTTTTCCGGAGTAAAGTGCGATTTCAGCCTATAACATTTGAGTCACTCTCAATGAGTCATGACATGCTGCGACTGACGCAGTGGCACTTGATAACACAAGCAACGTGATCTTATTGGCAGCTGTGACCTAACAGGAGAGAGAAAGAGAGAGAGAGAGAGAGATAAAATGAACTTGGTTGCCCTTTCTAATGTATGACAGCTTCAGACAGACACCTGCGAGCAGCTGTTCCTCCGCGCCTGTTCTTCCTGTCTGTCAGGAGCGCTCCCTCACTGACACGTGGCGTGTGGGGAGTCCCAGTGTTTGCTCTGCCCCCCGGGACCTCGTGCGAGAGTGTGCATGTGGGTGGCAGCAATTGATAGGAGGAGTGAGGGGGAAGGAAAAGAAATACTCACAATGGGAACAATGCACACCCTCATACGCTGTTGTTTTGGAGCGCTTTACGTCATTAAAAACCATTCAGCATTTACATTTCACAGTGGACGACACTGTAAGCAGTCTTTTGAAAAAATATTATAGAGAACTAGTGTACTTGCCACTATATTTCAAGAAAGGTTGAAGAGAAAACTACTCCACCTGAAGCAATTACATGGACAGAACAGAGGAAATACAAGCAATCGTGTACGTTGTGACACACACCCGTATTTGAGAAC